>JARHVA010002327.1:1965000-2537500 GCA_037957365.1 Torreya grandis
TGAGGTTAGTAAATAACCAAAACATGTATAAGAGAATCTGAATTAATATAAGTATGAGTAACACCCTAATATATGGAATATGAAGAGTAATATTATTTGAAGCCAATACTTATGCAAATTCTATCTACTAAAGAGAAGACAAAATTTATAGAATACTTACCTAAATGTGAACCCATAGAGACTCAATCTTTCCCTTGGATAATGGGTCTTTTAAAGAGGTTTTTATGGTTTGTAAGGATCACTAAGAAAGGCCAAAGAATACAAGACTAATCCACAAGACTATATTCTCCAAGTAGAATCTCTAAGCTAAGAATCCTCAAGTAGAATGGTAAAAGAGTAGATTGTAAAGAAGCATTAGTGAATAAGAAATTTTGATTTCATATTTAAATAATGATAAAATGATCTTGTATTTATAGGTGTATTAACCCTTTACCCTTTGGAAGATTCTAGGCAATAGGGTCAACCTAATCGACCTAGTATATTTTAAGAAAATTATTCACTAGGTCCTAAGCTAAGATAGATAAAGGTTAACTTAATTCCTAAGTTAAAATATCCAAAAACTATAAAGGGTTGACCTAATTGACTTACCACAAACAATAGATAAAAAGGACTTAAGATGAGGAAAAGAGGGATGAAAAGTGGAAAAATATTTGAGGAGTGTGAAAATGAGGAATATTTTAGGGAATTGTTTTTAGAGATGATTGGATTGGTAATAATGTGGAAATAAGGGACAACAATCCTAAAAATCACCAATGGTCAACCCACCCATTTCCCTATGAACCCTTTAAGTCATGCACTTAGAGAGATTGAGTATCGATGGCTTTCTTCAAGATGTAAATAATTAGTATTTGATAAAAATTAAAAATATTATGTGTATGCATATGCCCCAATCAAATCTCATCATGTGTCACTAAGGTGTAATAGGGGATGATCATTTGAGAAAGAACATAAGAACACATAATGTTGATGCTAAAAAAGGTTGCAATATTTTAAAGCATAAAATAACTGAAACTAAATAACTAAAAAGTAAATGTGATGTGTACCTTGACTTACCTTTATCATTGGATGGTTATCTATTGTGTTGTTAGTTTTGATTGTGTAGGGTCTAGAGACTAATTTTGACAAACCTAATAAAACTAAACTAAAGAGCAAAAACAAACAAAAATGTGAAAGCCAAGATAATTGGTGCTATGAGGATGGGATGTACCTATAAATTTGGAAAGTTATGGTGACAAGTGCTATGTTGGACCAAATTAACAAGTCAAAAAACAAGATTAAGTTGGATAACCAAAAATCCAAGGCTACTAAAGATAGAAAAACAAAAATAGTTAATCCTTAAGTAAGAAAGGCAAACTCACCAAGTAAAACCAAGGATACATGTCAAAAAGGATGGTAATAAAAATATGAATGTAAAAGATAAAAAAATAATAATAAAACATTGATGATTGAGGAGTAACAGTCTTTATCTCACTCAATAATGGAAAAATGTGTATAATCAGGAAAACAACATTGATGAGTGACAAGTAAAAAGCAAACCTCATGAAATAATGGAAAAAGGGTATGAACTTAGGTGTTTATGGTAGAAGGGTAGTACAATAAATGAAAAATGGTAAAAAGTAAGCAAAATAAATCTATGAATGTAAATGTATGGTGTAAATAAAGTAATCCATAGTTACTTAAACATGTTGTTTTGTTCTAAGGATAAATAAAAATTAAAAAAATGGTGTTTGCATGTTTTTAAGAGGTGAAGAAGAAGGGAATATATAACAAGGGAAAATGAATATAGAATCACAATTTTCCTGTCAATGGGGGAAATGAAATGGGTAAAGAGGAGAATGAAGGAAAAACTAGGGTAGAAGAAATCTTTATCAAATTTGAGACACTTAAATTAGGTTTTTCAAAATAAGCAGACTTTCAACCTTAAGGGATCCAAATAACTTCTCTTGGCCACACAAGTCTTAGGTCAATAAATACAATATACAGATGATCCCATGAAGTCTATATGCATGAAAATTAAAATGGACCTACCTTCCCATAACATGTCCCCATTCTTTAGGACCCTTTATAGATCTGTCAGTCTATGATAAAGATTAGGTACTTGCATTAGAAAACATGTAAGACCATATAGTTTGTTAAATTCTCCTATTCCAATCTACTGGCTTACTACACCCTAATAGACATTGGCTCTATTGTGAGATTAATTATGGACTTTGAGATTTGATAAGAGATAAGAGATGTACTTTTAAACACATCTTTTGGTATGATTTTAACTTTTAAAATTTATATGTTGCCTTTTGTATATCAACACATTTTGCTTTAAATGACTTGGTTTTTAACGTTCTTTATGGATTTTTTCTTGTTCCTCCTCCATATGAGTTTGTAAAACCAAACATGTGTGTTAAAAATGACTTTCATTTGAATACATGGGACTTGGTTTCTAAGAGAAATAACTTCAAATATCATGGCATCTAAGAGACTCATAAATCTAGGTAAACTAAAAGTGTTATCTTGACTTTGACCTTGTTTTATCTAATGAGGAGTGAAAAGAAAGGAAATAAAGAGAAATGATGCATGAAACAATTTGAATCACTTCAAATCACAAAAAATGTGACAAAGGGTGAAAAAGGGATACAATGACAATAAAATGTGATTCCTTATAATAAGAATGAGGGAAATGGAGGAAAACATGCTAACATAGATTCTTGTTCAAATTCCATATATCAAAAGAAGTGAAATCTCAAGTTGAGAATAAGAATCAAAAATATATTATAGAAAAGGAATGATAGTATGGTAATCTTATAAGGAAGGCCAGGTCCTATCCATGGTATTTGACTATATATCATAAAAGATAAACCCACAAGGGTGACAAAAAGCATGTGAAAAATAAATGGGATAAGAAATATGATATTTTGTCAGGAAGGCTAGGTCCTATCCATGGTCTTACAATGAAACTCACAAAAGATAAATCTAAGGGATGCCAAAAAGTGTGTAAAAACATTATGAAAATAAAGAAGACTATGGTACATCATGAGGAAGACCGGGTCCTTTCCATGGTTTTATATTACAACTCATGAGAGAAAGGGAAACTAGAAGACCAAAAAGGAAGGACTAAAGGTTTGTAAAAAGATAAAATTATTACATAGGGAGATATCCATGTAGGTATCCTACAAGAAGTGTCAAATAGGTGACATATACAAAAAGCATAAAAATAAGGAAATGATCCTACACTAACATCTATATCAAGGATGAACATGTGACATACAAGTGTATGTGTCTCAGAAATTTTCTTGAAGTTGAATTAGTTTGGTAGTATGTAATAGAGAATAAGAGTGGGCATCATAAGATGCCCCAAATGGTAGGTGGATTTAGGGGTGGGCATCACAAGATTCTGTAGAGTCTAAAATAATATGTGGGTGGGAATTGCATGATGACCCAAAGGCTAGAGAAATATGAGTATGGGCATCATAAGATGCCCAAAAAGATAGAAATAGGAATAACAGATAAGAAAAGATAATAAGCAAAGAGAACCCCATATAGTGTCTATATGGATTCAAGTTGTCCAAGAAGATTTTGATAGTGTATATGATGCCCGATAAAAATGAACAAAATTCTAAGAAAGAGAAATAGAGAACTAGATCATTAAATAGAGGAAGCAAAAATAGGTATAGAGTTGACTGGGTTGACATAGTAGAGAAAATAAGGTCTAGAAATTGTATAGAGTCGACAAAGTTGACCTAGTATAATAAAAAGGGCAAAAATAGATAGTTTAAAAATGAAATGATTAAATAAAAGAATAAAAAATTTCAAGGGTTAAATTCACATTGGGTTCGCCATAGTGTATGTTATTATAAATGCATCATGTCTATAAATTAGTCCTATCTTAGAAAAGATAGATCATACCATACACGTCCCATTGGGGACACATTTTTCAATCAAGAGCATGACACATATAGGGATCTACTAGACCTAATTAGGGGATCTCTTATCACCATACATAGTGCTAGGGATTTTCATAAATCCTCTAGTATAACATAATCATGAAATAACCCTAAGAGGGTCTTGATTTTTGATATTTTACCTATACTATTAATAAGTAAATCTAATATAGTGCTCACCAAAGCTTGTGGCACACCATGAGAGGTTAGTAAATAATAAAAACATGTATAAGATAATATAAATAAAGCTAATTATGAGTAAGTCCCTAATACATGAAATATGAAGAGTAATATTATTTAAAGCCAATACTTATGCTACTTCTATCTACTAAAGAGAGGAGCAAAGTTAGAGAATACTTACTTGAATGCCAACCCATCAAGACTCAATAGCTCCTTTGACCAATGGGGCTTTACAAGAGGTTATTTTGGTTTGTAAGGATCACTAATAAATTCCAATACATATAATACTTATCCATAATACTAGATTATCCAAGTATAAACCCTAAAATAAGACTTCTCAAGTAAAATGGTGGAAGAGCAGATTGTAAAAAAGCATGAGAAAATAATAAATATTAATTTTCTATTGAAATAATGATGAAATTATATTGTATTTATAGATATATTTGACCCTTGGTCCTTCCAAAAATCCTAACCAATAAGATCGACCCAATCAACCTAGCACAATTTTTTGGATAATTATTCATTGGGTCCCAAGATAGGTTAGCCAAATGATAACCTAATTCCTAAGTGAAAATATCATGAAATTATACAGGGTCAACCCAGTCAACCTATCATATCAAATTGATAAAAATGACTTAAGATGAGGAAAAGAGGGATGGAAAGTGGAAAAAGACTAGAGGAGTGTGTAAAAGTTGAGTAATAGCTTAGGGAATAGTTTTAGGAGCTCATTAGATTGGGAATAATGTGGTAGTGATGGAAAATAATCTTGAAAATCACCAATGGTCTACCCACCCCTTTTTTGGTGCACCCTTTAGGGTGTGTACTCAAAGAGATTAAGTCTCGATGGGTTCTTGTAAGATGTAAAGTGTCAGTATTTGATAAAAGTTGAAAATATTATGTGTATACAAGAATGATGTACCAATTTTCTCTCAAAATCATTCAGAACTGGATACACCACACATAAAATAGTTTTTCATAAAAGCACCAAACCTAAAAATTACAAAAGCTAAGAAAATGTGTTCAATACAATTTATATGATGCTTTGTATAAGTTATTTTTTTGTGAGTTACCTAAGCTTGTATATAAGAGGTTGATAGCATATTTAACCCATATAAGAAGAATTTATTCATGGCACTATGAATTTGAAAAGGAGTTCCTAAAGAGGCTTATAACCATGGATGTTACTTGGACTAGAGCAGTGGATAAATGGTGGCAAGGAGATCTGAATAGCTACATGCTCGAGTTCATAGTATCAACATATTCATGCCTTAAGGAAGTAGAGTACCAGTTCTTACATGACCCTAGAGGTACTTTTGTGAAGGTATTTGGCATAGATCTTAAGAATCTAATTGTTGATTATTTTTTTAAATTTTGGCAATGGAAGGGTAAAATACTTTCATTTATGAGTTGTGCAAAGAGGAAGAAGGGGATGTGTATGTGAGACATGATGGAAGGAGATGAGAAAATTGACACACAAAATCATAGAAGATAGCCTATAATAAGAGACAAAACCTATTGGAGGATTTATATCCTAGAAGTGTCAAGAGGACCCATAGAAAATGGGAAGGGTATGGGGAAGGATCTCTTAAAAATTAGTAGTGCTAAAGATGAGAGGTATAATGAAACAATGGATTGAATTTGACTCTTTACTAGTGTGCAATTTGATGAGGTCCCACAAAATTCATTGTAGATATGCTTAGCATGCCTACCGCTTTTAAACATGTAGTGCATCCTCATGTGTTGCATACCATACTTAAAGACAATATAGAAGTGACTATTGACCCTACCAATGCCTCATATCTTAGATGCTTTGAAGATTTATATTATAACTTTATTATTGAACAAATTATTTCACATAATGAGGTGAGCACAACAACCTATATAACATTGAGCACTAGCTCACCATAATATAAATTCAATGTGAGTGTACCAACATGGACATTATCAACAATGCAATGTAGGAAACCCATAAGAAGTTATTCAATGGCACAAATAAGTAGTATAACACCAATGACATAAACTTTTCCAATAAAAATTATGTTACTAATACTTACCTTTAGGGCTGGAGGAATTGGAAGACCACTACTAGGATAAAAAATAGGGGGACAAGAACCACAAGTATTAATATCGCCCCCATAGTAGATCTAGTATAGAATGGCTATATACCTCCTAGAGTATTATAACATGGAAAATACTATAGAACATGAATTAAAGTGTTATTTATATTGGTGTACATGAGGCATAACCTAGTCATAACAAAAGGACACTCAATTTAAAAGTACTTTACTTGATCTCACCCATGCCTAGTACAAAATTATTGATCCCAACCAAGCCATGGTTGACTATGACACCCTAAAAGATGTATTCTTGAAATATTTTGACATCTCAAATTTCAAACAATATATCATCAGCATAATGAAATAAATTACCCAAGGACACTTAGGGAGCGCACACTTATATATTTTAGAGTTTAGAACTCTTATATCAAAGATATTATATGATATTCACCCTTTCCAATTTCTAAGTGGTTCATTTAAGGGTTACTCATGTAATTATAAGAATCACTTTTCATGAAGACTTTTACAAACCCTTGAAATGGGATTGAAGCTACACTTAGAGCCAAGGTAGTTGAAATTTTAGACACTAGGATCAACCCATTTATGGAGCCACAAAATGCATTTATGGCATCAAATCTCAAGAATATTACCACCATATTTGTTCATGATGATTAAAGTAGACTATAGTACACTGAATATAAATTCAAAAGCCATAATAGAACTAACTACCTATAGAGGAATTAAATTTCTACTTCTAAGCTATGAAATCTATCGAGAAATGTATAATGTGTAAAACTATCCTTATTGGAATGTGACAACCAAGTTAATAAAACCATCTATTATTATTTATGTGATGTATACACCCATGGCATTATTGATTTATCCTTTATTGGAATGTGACAACCAAGTTTATAAAACCATCTATTATTATTTTTGTGATGTATACACCCATAGCATTATTGATTGTTGGGTGATTAATGAAATCTATAGTAATATATAAAGGGGTTCATGATAGGATAAAATAATAGTTGGAGGGAAAGACAATAAGGTAATGATGGTTATGGCCAACAAAATACAATATTTAAGATACAACAAGGCACTAGAGGGTGAGTTAGAAGATGTGGTGGTGGAAAGTTCCCACCATGCTCATATTATTAGTGTGGCTCAATAGAGCATTATCATCATGACTTCCATACACATCCCACTTTTTAGTGTTGTGGAGGGCCCCATAAGGTTGAATAATGCCTTAAAATTTAGAAAAAATTGACCCAAGGTAGGTATAGTGTAGATAAAGGTGTAGGGATGATCAGATGTCTGTAAAAAATGGAGAAATGGACCCCAAAGGCACAACTTACACACACAACAGAAGTTAAGGTACAAACAACTACTCATAATGGATTCACTACTCAGCTACTAGTTGTGTTAATACTTGAGTTACACCTTAAGTATGGGGTTAAGGGTTGGAAATAATGAGTAACATGACCTAATAAATAATATACACCTTATATAGACCCAATGCACTAGAAGGATGTACCATATAAGGTTAAGAATGTAATCCAAAACTTGTAAGGGGAGTTATAATTAGTTTAAGACCTAGACATATAGGTTTAGGGTTCTGCCACTTAAGAAAAGAAGTATATTTGAGAGGCTAAAGTACAATAATTGACTAAAATGTTATGCCTCTTGCATACCAAGGGTATGTTATTCTTATTAAATAACTTAATCCTAGAACATTTAGGTCAAAATCAAATTCAAGTCTCTTTTCCATACATGGCAAGGTCATGATAAGTTTGACACACTCAAAATGCTAAATATGAACAAGAACTCCTAGTCGATGATACTATTGATGGTTTGTCTATTCGCAAGGTTCTCATACACATAGGCACCAAGGTTAACATCTTGATCAAGACTAATTGGAAGAGAATGAGTAGCCTAGATTTTATAATTTTCCCTCGGGTACTCTTCATAGCCAATAATACTTGAGAATAACCTATCAAAATTATAAATAGTGCAATTATAGATATCATGGGCACTAAATTCTAGGCTATATTTAAAGTAATAAAGTTAGTAGAGCATGAAAACTACCTAGTTATTTTGGGATGTTGTGGTGTTATTCAAGTAATGCATATATGTGCTTTAAAAAGTGTTACATGACCTTTGAGAATGAACATAATAAGGTAGTTATACCTCTTTCAAATGACCAAGGACCCCTTATGTCAATAACATGGATATTGAGGATGAAATCAACCATATCTTTAACATCACATCATAAATCACTAAGACTCTAGAGACAAATGATTAGGTAAACCTCTCTTGGGAACATGGACAGTTAGGCTCAGACACCTCAGATGTTGCTTATGACCAATGGCTCTAGGAAAAATATTAGAAGACTAGCTAACAGTACTACTTAGTACATGAAAAGGCACCAAAACTAGTAAAAATAGGTTGCATATAGATTAATCACATTTGCATTCCTAAATGATGGATCCCTTATACCAAAAAAGTGGAAAAAGAGTATTTGGCATCAGTAAAGGCAAAATTGATACACTTCTAAGGTATGAAGGAAGTAATCCTATAGAATAATATGTCTATGACACTAAGTCATTCATCTTAAAGGAGGTGGATAGTATGGGCATACTAGTGTACACATTGAAAAACACTACCACTCATTGGTGGGCAATAAAAAATCATATTCTGCCAGTTTGTTAGGATGTAAAGGCAATTATTTGCACTAGATTTGGAAAAAGAAACAAGGACTTGGGAATATCATCTTACTCTAGTGATTCTGACCCCATAACACATGTACGAATTTATGAAGAAATATGGATTGTTTGTGGTGAAAACACCCCAAGAATTATATGGGTGCATGCCTTATACATAACCTTAAAGACTTGGGCATTAGAATGGTTCTTAATAAATGAGATGTGTCACAAATAGTAGACTAGGATGCCCTTAAGGAGTGGTTTGTTCATACCTTCTCCTTCTTTTTATAAAATCTTGAGCTAATTGAGCCATTATAGATAGTTTTAAAGTTAGTGGTTGAAGACATCACTATATTGGAAGAGTGATTAAGGGACATGTTTGGAGAAATATGGTTAAAACTTACAACCTTCTTCAAAGAAAAAATTCTAAATAGTGACTCTACTGATGAAGATGATGACACTTTTAAAGTATGTAATAGGAAGAATTGGGTAGAGATAAAGAAGTTAGTGTGCCAAGTTGAGGATGGTGCCCTGCAATAAGAATACCCTAGCTATATTCAAGTAGAGACAATCAAGGGTAGCAAAAAAGTTGTGGTTTTATACAAAGAGAAGCACAAACCATAGAAGGTTCTATTAAAACTACCAAGGTAGTTATCATTTTAGAGGTGGAACCCAAAATTATCACTCTAGGTACCTATTGGTCTTACACACAATTGGTGTGTGTTGTTTATCTCATAATATAATTCTAATACATGTTCTGATAAAAATATAAAGACATGAATGGTTCCCACCTATCCTTTAGGAAGAATTTCTTCAAACTAGTAAATAGCACATGCCTCGTTAAGAAGTGGACTTATAGAATGAACTCAAATCTCTATGCCAAGGTTAAAATTGAGATTGATGGAATTTTAGCCTTAGGAGTTATCTACCTAGTGAAGGAGTCTAAATTGGTTATCCTAATGGTCATCAACATCATAAAGCATGGTCACATTATAATTTGTGTTGACTATAATATTTTGAATGCTACCTATGTGACCTACCCCTTCCCAACTCTATTCACTGATAAAGTATTGGATGGCATTATACATTATAAAATATACATAATTAATAATGGACTTTTAGGATACCATAAAATTTATATCAAGGAGGACAAGACAAAAATCACCTTTATGATCAAGTGGGGATGTTTCACATATAATGTGATGCCCTTTGGGTTGAAGAATGTGCCAGTTATTTTCTCTTTAGTGGTGATCACTGCATTAAAATAATGTATTCACAAGTTCTTCCAAGTATATTTATATGATTGGATGGTTTATAGATTGGTAAAATAACACTATTATAATTTTTACCTAATGTTTGAAAGGTGATAATAATTACAAATCTATTTAAATCTTAAGAAGTGTGTCTTCGTGACACTATTTGACACTTTACTCAAGCACATCATCTGCAAGGATGGTTTGCTCATGCATCCATCCAAAATTTTAATCATCTTTTAGCTTCAAATACCATCAATTTAGAAAGATATATGTGTCTTTCTTAGACATTATAGATATTATAATAAGATCATAAGGAATTATGCTAAGATTGTGGCACCACTAAAGGAACTCTTATGTAAGTATGGACCATTTTATTGGGGCTTAATGTGGGAGGATGATTTTAAAACCATAAATCTAAAGATAGAAAGTGAGATGATATTAAAAGTTCCTTACTAGTTAACTCCCTTTCATGTTCATGTCGATGCCTCTAGTACTATAATCGATTTCATTCTTGCACAACTAGGTGAAATAAATATGGATCATCCTATTTATTTCACAATTAGGAAATTGACCAAGGTAGAACAAAAAAACACCATGACTGAGCACAAGGTGCTTACCATGTTCTATGCTCTATAAATTTGTTGACATTATTTACTGGCAACTATATTTATCTTCTTTAATGATCATGAGGCACTTAAGTATTTAGTAAATAATCCCATTTTACATGGGCACATTTGTCGATGGATAATTTTATTTCAAAAATTCTAATTTTTTATTGTAATCAATCTTAGAAATCAAAACTCAAGGCCAGACCATTTATTGTGCATCAACTTTGGAGATGTGATAGTGTTAATTAAAGATGACATGCCTGATGTGTAAATTAATAGAATCTAATGTAGGCTAGAGGACTTAGCAAAGATCACCAAATTTTTGACCTCTAGATATACACCTCAAGCCATGATAGCTAAAGAAAATAAGTAACTCATAGTTCACACCACCCGATTTCAACTCATTGGTGAGAATTGCATAAATTTGGATGTGATGATATCATGTATAGATATATCCTTGATTATGGACAAGAATAATTACTATAAGAAGCATATGAGGGGATTAATAAAGGCCATGGTGTTGAAGATGCCAGAATATGAAAAGTGTTACAGTTAGGCTTATGGTTGCTGACTATGTTTAATTATGTACAAGAATATTCCAAAACATGTGACATCTACCAATGCGCTAGAAAGCCAAACCACCAAGATGAGATTATCCTCATCCCCATCCTTGCCTAGGCATCATTTGAAAAATGGGCCATTGATTTTATTGGGCCTATTACTCCTAATTCATAGTATACATGCAAAAGATACATTCTACCTACTATAGATTACTTTACCAAGTGGGTAGAAGTGTGACCAACCAAAGACTATATAGCTATCATAGTAGCAATATTATTTTAGGAAAACATTATCAATAGGTATGGGTAACCACACAAATTGACTAGTAACCATGGTACACATTTAATCAATAAAATAGTTTAGATCCTAGTATCAATGTATATGGTGGAGTACCATAAAATGACACCATACCACACCCAATCTAATGGTACCATAGAAGTATTCAATAAAATATTTGGGACATACCTCAAATAATTATGTGATGTTGGTTGCAAGGAATGACATGACCATGTGTCAATAGTGTTATGGGCCCATTACACAACATACAACCACCTGAACAAGGTTACAACATTCTAGCTATTGTTTGGTGTTGAGGTCATTTTACCTATTGAGTTCTTATTTCCCTTGTTTTACATCACATGTATTGATTTATTAGATGACCAAGAGTCATTAAGGACATACCTAAAATATTTAGAGATATTGGATGAGACATAAACCCAAAAATGATGGATCTAATAAATTAAAAAGGCCCACCAAAATACATGCCATGATAATCACATCAAGGTTAAGATGTTGATAGAAGGTAACTTGTTCTTGTTATATGATTCTAAGTATATAAGTCACCCAATCAAATTACATATCAAAAGGATGGTATCCTATGTCATCCATAACATCTTGGACATTGGTGCATGCAAGTTATACATGCTAACTAGTGAAATGATTTTTGAGCATTTTAATGGCAATGGATTTAAATTATACTATCACTATAATGGTACTTGCACCATCTAACACTAGCATTCTAGTCAAAATTTGGTCACTTTGTATTATGGCCATAATAAAATTGGATCAAGCTAAATTTTTTCCTTGTGTTGTTTGAATAATTGTGGTGCTTTCAAGCGTATAGTAGAATGGTCCTGGTGCTTATACTCACATAAATCCAATCAAGTGAGATAAGTCTAGTCACTTTTTAAAGCACCTATGGCCACATACCTATGTTGTTAGGCATGTGTCAAGTTTTCTAGGATAATTAAACTATAAATAAAAATTGATGAGTAAAATTCACAAGGTGTTCATGCATAGGAGACTAAGAGGACACAATGCGGCACTAGAGGAATAATGCAAGAATTTGTATATTGTAAGGGAGGCTGAAGTAAGAGATAGTAAAGTGTAGAGAAATCAACCAAAAAAGTGAGGTACACTTGAAAGGAATCGTAACACCATAAAAGAGAGGGAACTTGAGTGGTTGAATTATGTGCATGTGAATAATGACACCTAGGTAACCAGAAGGAAGGCAAATGTAGTTATAAAATAAACAAAGTGTAAGAAAGTGACTATTTTAATTTCTAGCACCCACCCAATAGTTAGCTGGAAGTGACCATTTAAATTACCTAACATTTCCCCAAATAAATTATTATAAAAATTAATGCTACAATGAAAAAAATAAAGATCTACATTTATGAGTAGATGGAAGTAGATTTTAATGGATTTCATATATTTTAGTGGATTTCATGGATCTTAATTATTCCATACATAAATTTGGTATATGAGAATATTATAAAAAAACCAAATGTGGAAGAGGTAAGTAATTTACATGTCACTTTCAAAATAATAGAGCAAGGAGCTAAAGCCATCAAAAGAGAAAATGTTACTAGAGAGAAAACAAAGTCCCTCATAGCCTTCCTAAGTATAAGTAAAAGAGCAAGTAGGATATTGCATTTTTATATAAGTAAGAGAGGAGGAAAATGAAGGGAGGTTTAAGGAAAATAGGAAAGTATATATTTTGGTAGAATAAGTAGTCTACCATTAACATGGAAATAATCTCAATAGTTGAATGCACAATCATATTTACCATAGATGTGAAATAGACTAGACATAATTTAAGACTTTGGCTGGATCAATAAGCCACACTTAAATAGTAGAAGGTTTAGGATGGGGAATAAAATACTAATCATAAGACCACTAAAAGTGTATAGGGATACAAAGAAATAAAAAGCAATAAGGGAAGCAATTGCTACAAAACTAGATGCACAAATGGTAGGAGTTATCATTACAAATATTGATACAACCTTGAGTACAAAACATACCTACCAAGAGATGGAGTACCCACCAAAAGTCATGTTATGGGAAAAGTGGGTATCCTTCACCCATGTGTGTAAATTAAATTATTACAACCATAGGATAGGTAAACATGTACAAGAGATAAAGAAATATTGGATGGTAGACATAGGCAAGAATACCAAGGTAGGCACCATGTTTTTTTATGTTTCCATCAAATACAAGTTAAAAACCATTAGTGAAAGAAAACCTTTTGAGCTTCTAAGGTTCAAAAAGCCATAAGACTTGGTACATTTATTTCTCTCATAGGTGCATGGTGAACATTTTTATTTTACTAGATGATGCATGAAATTTTTTTCAATCCATATAAGTAGAATCATATGGCTACCTTCCATAGGATTGGATATATGATAGATGATAGATGATGATGTATAGGTAGATAGGGTCACAAAGCTCATAGACTATTAAAATTCAACATTTTAATTACCTATAAAATACATCCAAGACCAAAGCACAAGGGAAAAAATGCACTTGGTAAATACTAATCTTTGCTTTGGTAGTTGATGGTTTGATATAAGTAAATAATTCCTTTACATTTCCCACCACAAATTTCAGGGATAAATGTTCAACATCTCCAAATTCATCATAGAGGATATCATAAATAGTGTGCAATAATACCATTGGGTGTGTGAGAAATTTTGATGGGATGAATGCTTATCCTGATGGTGATGGAGGAGATAGGTGTGATAGATGATAATGATGACCACCTATGGGTGTTTCTACCAAACCATGAATCCATAATGGTTAAGTACTAGGAATTTGTATACCACCTATTTTCTTAAAAAATTACAAAACCAAAGTATAGGAGTGGCTTGATAGTTATGTGGAGGCCCTTGGAAAGGAGTGGCACATCCCACAATAACTCCCTTAGAAACTTAAGGGAATGAAAACCTTCACTATAATGCAACACTTATGTGTGGTGTACCTAACACTCACATATGGAAATCATGTAGGTTGGCTCTAATTACCTTATTTTTTCTCAACCAAATACTTCATGATAGTGTTTAAGATGATCCCAATGTGTAACAGATTGATATTCAGACCAAGGTTGTAGATTGTGATAGAATGATGATGAGGTACCCTTTTATGCACCCTAAAAATAAGGTAACTTTGGATGAGGAGGATGATATAAATAGGCCTAACATCCATCCCCTCTAAATGGTAAAAGTCAATGAATTTTTTTTTAACTTATACTATGAGATGAAGATGTTCAAGAAGGGTGGAGATCCTAGCAAGGAGGATGACAACCACTTCCTAACCGATGATGAAGGAAAGTATGCATGTAAAGTTCAAGTGAAGTCACTCTCAAGGAAGTGAGGTGAAAAATTAGAGGAGATTACTAAGCTCATAAGATAAATATAGCCTCCTAAGAAAAAATCATGTCACTTTCCCCAAATAAGTGCATCACATTCAAGCAAAAGGGTGATTATTCTAGCGAAATCCAAGAAAAAAGACTAAGTGACCTATGGAATTCCCTACCAATACCATTATGGATATGAAAAAGAGGTATCCTTAATGGATATAATATAATAATAAATTGAAGAAGACATGGTAGGAACATATATCTTGTAAACAAAGAATGGTGAAGAGGAGCTCACTACTAGAAATGTTCAAGAGGCCCTATAAAGTGGCATGGTTACCATGCTAAAAATAATTGAGGAAATTACAAGACTTACATATAGAAAAATATTACTAAATATCTCACCAAGTTAACTCGTATTGACACCCAAGGATAAGTACTCCCTAGTGACCCATCAATCTGTTAAGGAAAAAAGAGCATCCTGGAGGAAGATGAGAGTCAATGAGGAAGACATAAACTAGGATTTCGCACTTGAAAAGAAGTAGAAACTTGATTGAGAATATAATAAGGACAAGTTATAGAAGATGGTCCAAAAGTACACTCCAGTGTAGAAACAATAATAGATAAGGTCAAAAAAGCACCATGTGACCCTACCGAACAAGTAAAAGATGCTACTAAGGCACACCAAAGTATTAAATGGGTGCTTAGATAAAAGGAATTAAGTAATGACACTTTGAAGCAACAAATGAAGATAACTGAGGAGCATTAGCATTAATAAGGCAACCCTAACACCAAAGGTATAACCCTTGAGGTAAATATTGAGAAGCCACATGATGAAAAAACATATGAGGGGGAGAAGTTTGATGAAGTAACCCCCAAGGAACATACAAATGACTCCTTAAAAGAGAATTCCAAATATATTTGTGGCAGAAATAAGGAGGAAGAATTTCACATGGAGAAGGCTATCATCAAAAAAGGTGACATATAGCTTAACATTAGGGAAATAACATAGAATAATTAGGGGCACGAAGTTTTATACTTATATGAAACTATGCCCACCCAATCTACCATGATAGACATGTAAGTAGATTTCATTTGCCTTGGATCACTATATGGATGATCCCCAATTCAAGGTACCAAAGGCTGAGACTTTGATCTTAGAATATCTTGAGGAAGGATATGAATCCCTATTTGTTGACCCACATTCCATGAACCCAATCCAATTTGGGAATTTGATAATAAAAATGGCCATAAAAGTAACATTCCATAATTTCATAAATGTTGGTAAAGTGAGGAAACTAAAGAAACTCCTCAAAGAATCTAAGGAGGAAGCACAAGCTAATAGGTTTAAATTACAATATCTTTGTGATCATGTGGAGGTATCCTAGCCATCTTTTTTGGTTAACATCAATACTTTAGACCTTTTAGAGG
Organism: Torreya grandis; assembly: GCA_037957365.1. Taxonomy (NCBI): domain Eukaryota; kingdom Viridiplantae; phylum Streptophyta; class Pinopsida; order Cupressales; family Taxaceae; genus Torreya; species Torreya grandis. Next base: position 1,981,365 of record JARHVA010002327.1, read on the forward strand.
TTAGTAAGGATTATGTATTGGTGGAGTAGATGATCTAAAGATTGTATCCTGAGATGGCATAAGAAGAAGAAGAATACCTTGGCATCATACTAAAGAAGGAGATATTAGACAAGTTACAGGAAGTATAGAATTTCTTCATAAAATTGAAGGAAGACATATGAGTAGTAGATGTAATATTATTTAACTTCTCTAACCAATCCTTGGTGATAGATTAATATTTTAAGTAAGTGAAGGATCAGAAGGAGTAGGTGATGGCTAAGCTATACTCTATATGCAAAATAAAATGGTCATAGAACATGGACAGTGTAAACACATTGAGAATTTAGATCAAGGATCAAGAGAGAACCTGGGAAGTACTCTTTTTCACCCTATGTACTAATTCATGTGAGCAAGGGGATATTTTTTATGTAAGTATGGAAAAGGTGAAAGACAATGCATAATCCTTTCAAAAAGAGTTAGATAAAATAGATACACTTATGCTCACTACTACATCAATTGATATTGATAACACTAAAAAGAGATCAAGCTAGCTTTAAAGGGCTTTAAGGATTTTAATGAAAAACACTAGGATAATGATCTTGAGTTTTACACTCCTAAAAGTTTGATGGTTTAGTCTGAGGGTTGAATAAGTATTTTGTATGGGGTAATGTTGGGTTCCTAACCCATTTAGTGGATTTTTTTCACGAACTTTATATCCACCTCAGTGCATTTAGATATTTTTGGTAAGTGGTTAACCTAATGGTTTTGGTATCCAACTAGATGATGCATCATAAATCATGTGATAACTGATTGATGGCTAACCATCTCTTGGATAATCAAGGAATTAATGAAGATATGATGATATATGGAAGGTAGAGTGTAGGAATCATGGGGTCATGGAATTGGTGGTTATGATAATAGAACTCTAGATCAACATTCATCATGTAGCTTCCACCCTAGAAAAGATGCTCTTGAATTATTATATAAAGAGCTCAAAATAGAGGATTAAGGAATGGGATAATTTTAGTAAAGCTTTGGTAGAATGAATTTGAAACCATTATTTGTAAACTTTCCTCTAGTATCCATTGAGGCTTAGATATAGAACAAATGCCACTCTAACTCCAATTATGTGTTCCCTAACTTGTCTATGAGCCTCTAGGTTTTTAATATTATGATTTTTAATATAAAATCTTGTTATGGACTTTGAACAATGACAAATGGTGTTACTTTAAATTGCATGTGAGTTTATCTAGTTCTTATGTCTTGTATTATTATTGTGGGATGCAAGTTTTTGAGTGATGTTGCACTCTTGATCAATTATGTGAATTGAAGTTCATATGTATTTCTATTTTTAGCTATTTTAATATAGTATTTGTAATTTTCATAATTTCTTCATCATTTTACATCCAAGATGAGTATAGGTCTATGATAGTGAACCCAACCCCTATATAATTTCCATGTGTTTGGTATGAAGAGTGTTGATGTTTAAAATTGTGCTTGATTGTAATCAACAACAATGGGAAGTTTCAAGATGTGAGACTTGTGTCTTGAAACAACCTCAAAATTTTAGAGAAGCTGGTCTCTTCTTTATATCAAGTGTTTGGGGAGAAAAGGGACAGGAATTTTAAATAAAAATGCAAATGCAAAGAAAATCTAACTATGGCGATGCACTTGAATGTAATTTTTATCCTTAATCTTAAGCACAGTGAAACTATATGTAAGATTTAATTACATTAAAGAGCAGACGAGGCATGATCAATGTAACAAATAGGAATAATAGAAACAGAGGCTCATAGCTTAGAATACTTTAGTAATGATGCATGAAACATCAACAAAGGCACATAACTCTATTTTCTCATTAATTTTCAGCCATATAAAAGGCACATAAACATGCATAGTTACATAAAATTTACAACATAAGAAAATAGAACAAAGGCAAATAATGTTCCCTAATCAAAACACTAGAAATTCTAAAAAAAAATTTCTTAAAATTTTCTCAAAAAATTCTCTCCCTCTTTCCTGATGATGATCCCTCCCTTTGGTGATCCCTACACTCCTCTTTATAGCCTCAAATGTCTCATTCCATCACCACCTTTCCCACGCAATTCCATTCTGCCTTTAACTCATAGAGGACAAATAGATGGTGCTTTCAATGTTTATCAGCCCCAAAAATCTACCCAGTGAACTGCTCCATCTACTAGAAATAACTCCAGCTAAGTTTCCCTCTAGATTGATCATGTGTTCCCAAAATTATGGCCCAAACTAAACTCTTGATGAGCTGGAAGCATCTATACAGGACCCTCTATTCTATTGAAACAAAAAAGGACACTTAGTCAATTTTTTAAAAATCTATTTACTTCTTAGGAGGCACTAGAGAATGACACTTGGCACTTTCCACCTGATTTATCAAAGACATGTGGCCCTTTCCACTTTCCCTATATCTATCTTAGTAATGCTCTGCCCTTGACACCTGTCGCAACCTACTTCTTTGATACTTATCAATCTCAACAAAATAAGACTCACCACATTCCTTACTCAAGCAACCTTTTTTTTTAAAAAGGGGGGAAAAGGATGCACATGGCAATCTCTACTTGTTCTTCAGCTATGCTTATAGAAAAAATTTGGGATGCATGTTAGGCTCCTACAGATGGTGACACTTGGCAAATTCTGTAGGCCTTTGAAATAAAACTTGAGACCCACCACTATCTTTATTCAATAATGAAACTCAAATATGATTTCTCAGATGTTGACACATAGAGGCTTCCACAGATTTTGGGAATATACATGGCATCTTCCACTGCTCTTGCAAAGGGTATGTGGCAGCTTCTACTTCTTCTGGGAATGGAGTAGGAAGGGGCTCAGAAAGTGACACTTGGCAGCCTCTGCTTATCTTTGACACTTAATAAAAAATGAAATAGTGCCTTACTGCCCTCTAAAAGGGGCCTAACCCCTTTGGTTTTTTGGATACTCCTTTCAACTGATCCTTGAACCAAATTGGTTCAAGGGTTCAATGGTTCAACACTGCGTGCCATCTACACATAACCCAAGATCTTGAACCAAAATATTAAACTGAGGCATTAAACTACCCTATTGAACCAAGGCATTAAACTAACTATCTCTCAGATGCTGACATGTGGTGAATTCTACAATCCTCCTGGAAAAGTAGTCCAGAGCCTTCCTTGATTGCCACTTTGCACTTCCTGCATGATCCTAATTCTTAGCTTGTTGAAGTCTTTTTCCAAAAAATAGATGAAACACAGGTGCTGAAAAGGAACGTGGATGCCAACACATGGTGCATTCCACTGAGTTATTTTTGAATATGTGTCACATTTTATGGCCTTCCTAAAAGTTATGAAAGGCACCTTGGACGATGCCACTTGCCTGGTTTTGTATCTCAGAAAGTGACACTTGGTGGCTTCTGCTCAATTTCAAAACTTGGGCAAAAATGAACAAAAGAAACAAAAAGGGAAAAAGAACCCATGTTCAGAGGGTGCCACTTGGTACCTTCTGCTACTCTTTGACACTTAGACAAAAAATGAATCAAAATAATCAAGTTCATGTTTTGCTTCAAAAATATGCCATCACGACCAAGTTATGTAGGAACAAAATTTGTAGTGCACAATTGACAATCAAAATGCAACATAAAGTAAAATTTTTACTCTACAATTACTAGCAACCCCCCAAGACTTTTGAGCCTGCTCAAAAAGAAATACAACTCCTGCTAAGTCAAAATTGCAAAATTTTATAGCTTTAAAAGTGTGGTCTAGTAGGTGGATCATTCATGGTTAGATAACCCTTGCTTGTTCTGCAATTCATCAAAGGCTAAATCAAGGTGAATAATATCCTTGTGCGAAATTTTTTGCAAAATCTGCATTGTAGCCTTCAACTTTAATTTGAGTTGGGAAATAGGAACTAGAACAGATTCCACTTCTAAGACTGAAGAATCATCTCGTAGGTTCTGAAAAACTATTTGATCGTTCTATTTGGCCAGTAGCAAGGGTTCAATTTGATCAACCATTAGCACCATGCTATCACTAAGAAATGGAAATGGAAGGCCCAAACTAATTATATCTTTGATATGTTACTTCATCTCACTGATGCCTTCCTTCATGATGTTGATGAGCTCTCTACAACTATTGGCTATAGAATTGCAACTGAGGACCTCATTGACTCTCTTTGTTGCGACCATTCTATCGGTGATTCTTGTGGCTACCAATGTCACATCTGTTGCATCATAGAGCTTCTGTAATAATGTTTGAGACTTCATCACTCTATCAAATACTATAGCCAGAGTGTTCTTCACTAAATCTTCCACCTTCTCACACAATTTTTGTGCATTGAGCAGGAAGGTGAGAGAAGGCTTGAGCTAGATAATCTCTGAGGAGATTTTTTTCCACATGGATTCGTAGAGCTCCTTTACTAGCTTCATCACTCTGACACTCTTTAGCTTATCAGCCATCTCTATGGTTAGTTGTGCCACTCTCTATTGATATGCTTGGAACTGGGCTTGAAAAGCCACAGTATTATTTTGTTCACCCAACAACGTTTGCTACAATTAACTTACAATTGACGTTCTTCATATTTTCTTTGCAACGCCCTTTTCTCCTGCCTAAGGGTCATCGTTGTATCCTTTGCATGTGTTAGCTCCACCATTAAGGAATCATTCTAGGCCTAGACTACTTAGTGAATCTAAAGGGAAATAGTATCTTGTAATTGTTTATTCAAACTTGCTATTTCATTATCTTTCTTGTTGATTTCTTCAATCAAACTACTATAGTTTGCCTTTTTCCTTGGCCAAATTAGCCTCCATCTTTTGTAGCCTTCTTAACATCTTCTAGTAGTCTTCTATGGCTATAGAAGTGGATTCAGCCAATAACTCAACTCTATCTAGGGGCCTAAGAAGGGACATATTAATGGCCAATACATCCATTGAGTAATCCTCATGCTATATCTGCTCAGCTGGCTTGATAACATTTGGTGACAAATGGGTCACCATCAATTGTTTCTAAATTGGGTCAAATTGTGACTACAAATTAGGTGTAGCCAGTGCTTTATTTTCCTTTTTCCTATTTTTCTCTCTTTGGGCTTCCCTTGCCATCCACATAGCATCTGTTTGGGTCAAGAAGGTAGAAGGAGAGGCAATGTGCCCACCCGCAAAAAGATGTCCATGTGGTAGACCATATTAAATAACTAACTGCTGGCTGTGGGCAATCTGAGGAGAAGATGTTTTTGGGAATAGAGGGGGAGAAATGGGGTAATGTTAAAAATTGAGGAGGAAAAGATGGGGTGAAGTGAGAAATGGGGATGGTAGAGGTGACAGGGGGCATCATTTGGCTAGGTGGAGGCATCATGCTGACGGGAGAAGATATAGACTAAGAAGGAGGAGGAATGATACTTACCTAAGGAATAACTTTGGCACTCTATGATTGATGATGTTGGGTGTCCATCTCCTCTTCCATAGCCAATTTAAATTGCACCCTCCTCCATTTTTTTGGTGTTTCCTCTTTTGGCTATGCTCTCTGACCTTCCACATCAGCTACTACCTTCGGTGATGCTTGTGGAGAACTAGGAACTTCAATGACTTCTGATGATGGGGAAGATTTTGGTGGTGAATGAACCACACTCTTTTATTTCTCTGAGACACTGAGAGGTTGAGGACGATCAAACACAGTTGCTATAGTTGTAATTTGTTTTGAGGCGTGTGACTCTTGGCTTGGCCTAGTTTCCTACTGTATACCCCGTGTTGGCATTCATCCCATAGTTCTTCCCACCTCTCATCTATTTCTATGTTCTTGAAATAATGGGTGGTTTGAGAAATATCCTACCTATATTTCCAATAGGCTTTTATCTTTTCCACATCTCAGTCTTTATTCTTTAGTGCTCTTCTCAAGCCAAAAGTCATTTTGACTTTGGGATCATAATCCCTCTGCTTAACGTAGAAAGTCTCCCATGGTCTATTTTTTAGAGGAGGCAAATCTATCAACTCAACATAAAAATTAGGATCATCTTCCATAGGATTTCTCCTTTTCTCCCAAAAAGGGCGGCCCTCATGTGCAATCCTGGTTGCAACCCTGTTAGTCCTTATCTAGTAAGCTATGTAACTAGTTGGGTCATATACCCATTTGTCTTCAGCTAACAAGAACCCTAAGAAGGCTAACTTTTGAAGCAACAAGACTTTAACATCCCTGAATTCTAAAATTATGTTGCCTACCATCCATAGGAGGTCAAACATCTTCCTCTTCTATTTCCCAGAACCATAATCATTATCTACTACTGACAGCTACTTGGTGACTTCTAAAAATGCTAGCCTAAGAGTTAGAACCTTCGGTAGCAACATTGGTTCCCCACAATAACCATGAATTCTTATAATCATATGGTGGGATCTAAAGTAGAAGTCACACAAAATTGGGCAACTGGATAGGATGTTTGAAATGCTATGAAAGAATCTATTCATGATTGGTTCGGGGCTAAGGTGGCACAGAGCATGGGTAACAAACAGTTCCTAGAAATCATATGGGTCACTAGTCCTCGATAAAACATCTATCTATGAAGACATAGGAATGGTCCTTTTGGGATCAAAACTAGGGTCATACATGTTTAGATGCATATGTTGGGCAAAAGGGTCAGCATTCTGGTATAACATGAGGTGAAATAAATAAGAAGAGTACCTGAACACTCCTTTTGATCTAAACTGGGCCAATTATTCCACCATTGTAAAAGCAATCAGTTCTAAAAAGTCAAGATGATATTCTTGGGTCTTGTCAATGGTCTTCAACCTAAAGAAGATGGCCATCTGCTCTATGTAAACTACCATATCATCTTGCAGGATGAAGATGATAGCCATTATGGACAGTGTGTCTTGGTTGGCTTGTGTGAATTGGCCCCTTGCTACAGGGAGTGTGGGCATAGTAGTGTTGTCATCACCCATTTTCAATTTGGTTCTTAAGAACCTTAACTAAGTATTGATGTTAGCCCACATCCTTTACATCTTAACAATAGTGGGTAACATTGTTGTACTATCATGGTGTAGGGCTAACATGTCTCTAATGGCTAGCAGTGTGAGTTGTACCATGAAAGGACCCTACTGAATGGTGCATGAGGGTGCATGGAGCCAATCTGCAAATAATTCAACCAAGTTAGGGCATGGATGCATAGCTAGGATAAGGAACTGTGCTAATTGTGAGGTCCACATCGTCATGCTAAACGTCTCGTATTGCCCTACTCTAGCTCTTTAAAGGCACCTTTGATGTGCCCCTTCTTTGAGGTTTTTGTTGTCGGCTCTTTGCAAGATCGGGTCCATGATTCCATCCACATAATCCTTTATTTTTGCTGAGTGACTAGCCTAACCAACCTCTAGAATTCTAGTCCTCAGATAAGCCTTCAATAATGGCATGAAAGTTGAAGCATATGACTTACTGGCCAAAAACTTATCAAGGGATTCATAAATCCTAGCTCCTTGTTGTGAAGATGATGTTCCTTCCTTCTCTATATCCTTTCTATGGTGATTGGTATGAACCCTTTGCAAATAGAAGCACACTCACTGAATCAAATTCACTAGGCGCTAAAATTTTTCACAAACAGTAGGATATTTTCTCATAAATGCAAAATACTTGAGAGTTTGTAAATTTTAACTCTTGTTAATGGTATTTATGGACCTATCAAGTCTTGAAAGGCATTAAATTCAGTTGACTATTAGTGAATCCTACTCAATCTTCCAAGGACAATGAGGTAGAGACGTTATGCAAGTTGTGGTGCAGGGTACCTTAGAGATTTCAAAAGATTTGGGAAGCATTCAATGCTTTTCGGATTTGAAGATTTTTTTAAAAACTTCCTGAGCCACTGACTCTCTGTTTAAAAACACTTATTTAAACAAAAAGTGGGAAAACAACAATGGGAAAAACAATATGGGAAGGGGAAACCTATCTAACTATAATACATTGAAAACCCAAACTAATTGAAATGCTTCAAGTAGACTCCATTTATGAGAATCTCTTTAGGTTCCCCTTCCTTGATTCTAGCTCAAATTAATTCTTCTGCTTGCATGTGCAAATTTTATACGGGCCAGTCTAAAATGCTTGAAATTTAGTATGCTGACCTGGCTTGGCGGCTCTCGCATCCAATTTCAAAACAATCGAGCCTACCTCAAAATGAGGATTTGAGGTCCTTTTATCAAAATAATTCTTAACCATTCTCTGATTCTTGATTAATAAATCATGGGCTATATCCCTCTTCTCCTAGACTTCTAAAAGCTTTGCAAGTCTAACCTGCATGGGGCTATTTTCTTCAATTTCAATTTATTTGATCAACTGGAGAGAAGGGATCTCAAAACATAGGGGAATTACAACTGACTTTCCATATACCAACTCATATGGGGACATCTTGATCACCTGCTTAGGTGTGCTTCTATCAGCCCATAGTGCTAGTTTATGCACTTTATGCCACTCTTTGTGATGATCGGCCCCTACTCTTCTAATGAGTCTTATCAGGTTCTTGTTGGTTGATTTTGCCAAACCATTCCCTTGAGGGTAATAGTTAGATGAAGTTTTTGGATATATTTCATGTTTCAAGGCAAAGTCAGATACTTTAAACCCCAAGAATGCTTTAGCATTATTTGAAATTATGGTGTGAGGAGCCCCAAAGCGAGTAGTGATATTCCCTAAAAAGTCTAGGATCACATTCTCTGTTGCCTCCTTAAGTGTGACTGCCTCAATCCATCTAGTGAAATAGTCTATGGTAGTTAATATCCATTTGTTACTCATACTAGACCATGGATTTATCATTATAATGAAGTCAAGACCCCATTGAGCAAAAGGTTCACCCACAATTATAGGACTAAGGGGCATGGCTGCATTCCTTCTCATACACATATAATATTGAAAAGATTGACATTTTTTTACCAGTTGATAATAATCTACAAATAAAGTAGGCTAGAAATATCTTGCCCCACTTATCTTTATGGCTATGGTCTTTGTAGAAAAATGCCCCCTGATATTCCATGATGCATTTCGTGTAGAATTCTCTTAGGCTTAGCCTGTTCTACACATCTTAACAATTTTCCATCAAAATTTCTTTTGAAAAAGACTTGTTCAATTAAAAAAAAGTGAACTCCCTACATCTTATAGTACCTCCTCTTATTTTGAGCGAGTTCCCTTAGATAAATCCCATTTTTGATTAAGTGAATCCTGCTTGTGACCCAGGATTCCTGATTAACCTCTTGTATCTTTAACACTGTCTCCATCTCTCTTTCTGAATCTACTTCCTCAGGTAACATCTTTTCAAGCTCTTGGGTCATATATTGGCACAAACCCTTACCTCTGACTAACTTGGTGGGTCTGACCTCTACATCATATTCAAAGATCTTAGTGATCCAGTTGGCTCTTTTTTAGTGATTTCTCCCTCCATGATGTATTCTCTGACACTTGGGGGAGCTAAAAATATCAAGATTTTGCTCCCTGATACCATGTGCCTAAATTTCTTGAGGGATTTTACCATGGCATATGCTTGTCTCTCTATAATGTTGTACCTAGTTTCATAATCCCTTAGAGTTCTTGAGAAAAAGGCTATCAGGTGTTCTCCCTCCTGTTTATCATCCCTTTATGTCAAGATAGTAACAATGCTTAACTCTCCTCCATAGATGTATATTACGAAAATCTTGGAAAAATTTGGGTTTTTCAGTATTAGGGCTGTTGAGATAGACTTCTTGATCTCTTCCAAGGCTTGTCTTCCTTTTTCAGTCCATTTAAAAATCATGTCTTTCTTTAGCAAGAGTGTCAATAGTCTTACCAAGCCTACAAAATCAGATATGAACCTGCTAACAAAATTAATCTTCCCTAAAAAGGATTGAACTGCCTTTTTATTCACTGGAAGAGGTAGGTCCATTATAGCTATAATTATCTTAGGATCAATGGAAACTCCTTCCTTAGATACTATATGTCCCAACAATTTGCCCTGAGGTACAACAAAGATGCATTTCTTGGGATTTAGTAATATCCCAAAATCCTGACATTTCTTGAAGACAAATTCTAAATGATCAAAATGATCATCAACATTTTTTGAAAAAATAGTGAGGTCATCTAGATAGACCAGGATGATCCTATTTATAAGCTCACCAAAGTCTATAGCCATAGCTCTTTGAAAGGTGGCTCTTGCATTTGATAAGCCAAATGGCATCTTAGCATATGTAAATGTTCCCCATTTGGTAGTAAAAGCAATTTTGTATTGATCTTCATCAAGCAACCAAATCTGATTGTATCTAGAGAAACCATCCAATAAAGAAAACCTCTTTGATCTAGCCATAGTTTGTAGAATTTTTTCCATGGAGGGTAAGGGATAGTGGTCTTTTAGAGATGCTCTATTTAGATCTCTGAAATCTACACACAGTCTTACATCTCCATTCTATTTCCTAATTGGTACTAGATTTGATTCCCAGGTTGAGTGCTTGATTGGAAATATTATTTTGGAATCTAAAAGTTTATGCAACTCATCTACCATTAGAAGCTCAATCCTTGGATTTACTAGCCTCTATTTCTATCTAATGGGCTTAGACCCTTCAGTTAGTTCTATTGTATGCTAGATAATGTCTCTGTTGTATCCATGAAGGTCTTCATAACTCCAAGCTATGACTCTATCATATCTCTTGCATAATTCAATTAGTCTTTCCTTCTCTTCTTGAGTTGTAGAATTTTGAACTTTTAGCCTTTTCTCATCACTCACCTCTATTTCAGAATAGTCTGCTTTGTCTACCTAGAACCTTTTCTTTTCTAGGCTTACATCCTCTAGGTCAAACAAATTTTCTAAGGTGATCAAGCCCTTGGGGAGATTATGGGTCCTTAATTGTATAATCTGATCACCATATGCCTCTTTAATTTTGGTTTGCAATTGATCAACAAACTCATTTGATTGTTGTAAGAATGAGACTACCTGAGCATAATTTTAAAATACTTGCCAATTCTCATCATTGTCTGGAATAGTCAGCCTCACTATAACTTTTACTAACTCATTGTTAATTAATAGGCTAGTTGTTGGGTTAAACTGTGAGCTGATATGGGCCATCTTATCAGCTTTAGAGTTTTGATTTGTAGGTACTATCTCAATATTGAAAGCTTCAAAATCTTCTATCAAATCACAAATCCTATGTCTGTAAGATCTCATTCTCATATTTTTGGCTGCTACCTTTTCTCTAATTTTCTTTACTAATAATTCTGAATCTCCTTTTACTTTTAGATTCTTTATTCCCTTTTTCTTGGCTAATAGGAGACCATGTACTAAAGATTCATACTCAACATCATTATTAGTGCAAGCAAATTGGAATCAGATAGCCCTTAGAATTTTATCACCATTTGGAGTAGTAAGACAAATTCCTGCTCTAACACCATGCTTACTTCTAGCCCCATCAAAATTCAAGGTCTAAATCTCTGAATCTTGAGTAGTTGGTGCCTCTTCTCTTATGACATTTTGGATTGCTTGGTCCTCATCAAAAATGACATATGTGATTAGACCAGTAGAATCATAGTTCCCATATGGGTCAATATGCATCATAGCCAACAACTGGCTTTTCTCTTCTTCTTGATCATGCTCAGTCTAGTCACCTAGCTCTTCAACAAAAACCCTTGCTTCTTTATTTAACATAGCATGATCTACCTCTAATCTTGTTGTTGGTTTGTTGGTGATATGGTCTTTTGATAATGGTTCATATAGAATTTTCATCTTTGAATTGTATCTGGTTCTCAAGATGAGGTGAGACCAGTCAAGAGACATATATCCTCCTATTTTTGTTGTAAAGTCTCTAGATAAATATAAACCAAAAATAGGAGGTATATCTATGACAACTACATCTTGGTTGACAATTATATTGGGACATGTGTATAAATGCAATGGGAGTTGTTTAATTCTCCCTATGGTTTGTACTGTTTTGCCATTTACCTGCATGACTCCCTTTGTAAGGGGTTCATATTTTATTTTCAAAGCATCAGCTATTTGCTTTGGCATCATTGTAGTACTAGATCCTGAGTCTATCAATGCATTATGCAAGATTTTATTTCCAACTATTAGAGTCAAATAGAAAGGCTCTAGTTTGGATTTACTTACTTGTGTTGCATCGTTCACAAAGGTTGTTGTCTTCGAAGGAACCACATCTTTGAGCTTTTCCTTTCCAATAGGTCCTTCTTTGGTAATAGTACCTTTGGTCACTGCTTGACCTTGTAGAGCTTCTTGTAGCAGTGTCTTCTATTTAGGAATAGTCAATATATCCCATATTGATACTTGGGCTGGAGTCTTCTTTAATTGATCCACCACATTTATTGGTCCTAAAGATTGAGTTTTTTGGACATAAGGATATCTCATTTTTTCGTAAATTTGGGTAGGAATCCCTTGATCTTGCACTGGTTGAGGCACTTCTTGTCTAACAACATCATTTATTTTCCCTTGAGATGGAGGATTATTCATGACTTGATCATTTACAAGTGCAGGTTATTCCACCATTCTCCTCTTTGATTTGGTGTAATAATCTGATTGCACCACTGGCCTTTGGGAAGTAGATGCTTCACTCAAGAAAACTAATTCTTCATCCTCAATCCATGAGAACAAAGCATGTTCTAAGGCTATTTCTTCCTCTTTTTGTAAGGTCATTCCTTGCATTTGAGTGACTAAGACTAAATTTTGCATCCCAGGAGACTGATAGGCTTGATTATCACTGGTACTGGCAAACTGACCATCCATTCTTCTTTGTTTTACCACCCTTTATTGTAGATTACCCCTAAGACAATCTCTAGGTGTATGAGTATTATTTTAAGGGAAACACCATGCATTTTTATCTTACACATAATTATTTTGCCTTGGAACCATCTCCCTATTTGAGTTATGAGGAGTGGTCTGTGAGGGTGTGGGAACTGCAACTAATTGATTCGCTGGTTGATGGTTAGTTTTTTTTGGAGGACCTTGATATTGGTTTGGTTGGGATGAAAACCTATTTACTTGATAGCCTTGATAATGAGGCTTAGGGAAAGTATTCTTCTGCCTCTTTATATTTATCAGCTCATTAGAAAATGTCCTATAGATATTCTTGATATCATCCATCTCAGATGACTAAGTAGAGGCAGGTTCTTTCACAGATGGTTGAGGGTAAGTGTACATAGACATAGGTGGGCTTATAGATTTAGGAACTTCTTGAGGTAATGGCAAGGAAATTTTTGGGAACATGGGCATGGGAGGCCTTAGAGGTAACTTTCTAGCATCTATTAAGTGATTCTCAGCTCTGACCACATATTCATAAGCCTCTAGTAGAGTGTGTCCTCCAAGTGACTGAATCATAATAGATATATCTAAATTTAAAGCCTTGAGATAAAACACTATTTCCATATATGGAAGTGGTCTAGCTGTAGTAGGGATTCTATCCCAAGTCTTTTGAAATCTGGTATTGAATTCAATCATGTCTTCCTGTGGTCCCCTCTAAATGGTTATTAACTACTGTAACATGGAATACTTATCACCCTTTTTTGGAAATCTTTTAAAAAACAAATCTCTGAGCTAGTACCATGTATATATGGTATTTGGGGTCAAAGACCGATACCATTCTAAAGCCTTTCCTTTGAAAGAAGCAGCTAATAATCTTATGGCCACATTTTGCTATGTGACATGTATAACACAAACATCTGATACATCTTAAAGATGTTCTGCAGGTGTTTTAATGTCTTGCCCATTGAACTTGGGTAGAGCTTTTTGAGCATTCACTAGGATAGAATCCCAAACGGCTAGTGGTGTTGGGAGGATTAAGGGACTAGCAGTGTTCCAGCTTGCATAATTTCTTGGGGGTATGGGGGCTCTCAAATTTGGTATTGGTACAAATTGGTTAGCTCTTCTTCTTGGACTTGTTACCAAAGGTGGAAAAATAATACCTAGATTTGTAGTAGATTATGATATGGTGATTAGTCCACAGCTCTGACTCTTCATAGGTCTCTGGTTCATACAGTCTTGAAAGAAACTTCAAGATGGTCCCACCAGGTGTGCCAAAAATTATTGATGTTTAAAATTACACTTGATTCTAATCAATAACAATGTGAAGTTTCAAGATGTGAGACTTGTATCTTGAAACAACCTCCAGATTTTAGAGAAGCCGGTCTCTTCTTTATATCAAGTGTTTGGGGAGAAAAGGGACAAGAACTTTAAATAGAAATGCAGATGCAAAGAAAATCTAAATATGGCGATGTGCTTGAATGTAATTCTGATTCTTAATCCTAAGTACAGTGAAACTATATGTAAGATTCAATTACATTAACAAGCAGACAAGGCATGATCAATGTAACAAATAGGAACAATAAAAATAGAGGCTCACAACTTAGACTACTTTTGTAATGATGTAGGAAACATCAACAAAGGCACAAAACTCTCTTTTCTCATTAATTTTCAGCCATATAAAAGGCACTGAAACATGCATAGTTACATAAACTTTACAACTTAAGAAAATAGAACAAAGGCAAATGATGTTCCCTAATCAAAACTCTAGAAAGTCTAAAAAAAAATTTAACAATTTTCTCAAAAAATTCTCTCCCTCTTTTCTGATGATGATCCCTCCCTCTAGTGATCCCTACACTCCTCTTTATAGCCATGGATGTCTCATTCCATCACCACCTTTCCCGCGTAATTCCATTCTGCCTTTAACTCACAAGGGACAAATAGATGGTGCTTTAAATGTTTGTTGGCCCCAAAAATCTACCCAATGAAATAATTCATCTACTATAAATAACTCCACTAAGTTTCCATCCAGATTGATCACGCGTTCCCACAATTATGGCCCAAACTAAACTCTAGCTGAGCTGGAAGCGTCTATACAGGACCCTCTATTCTATTGAAATGGAAGAGGACACTTAGTCAGTTTCCCAAAACTTTGCTCACTTCTTAGGAGGCACCAAAGAATGACACTTGGCACTTTCTACCTAATTTATCAAAGACATGCGGCCCTTTCCACTTTCCTTAAATCTAGCTCAGTAACACTCTGCCCTTGACACCTGTCGCAACCCACTTCTTTGATACTTAGCAATCTCAACAAAATAAGACTCACCACATTCCTTGCTTGATCAACCTTCTTTTAAAAAAGGGGGGAAAGGGATGCACATGGCTGTCTCCCCTTTTTCTTTAGCTATGCTTATAGAAAAAAATTAGGACGTATGTTAGGCTCCTATAGATGGTGACACTTGGCAGATTCTGCAGGTCTTTGAAATAAAACCTGGGACCCACCATTATCTTTATTCAGCAATGAAACTCAAATATGATTTCTCAAATGTTCACATGTAGAGGCTTATGTGGCTTCTAGGAATATATGTGGCATCTTCCATTGGTCTTGCTAAGGGTATGTGGTGGCTTCCACTTCTTCTGGGAATGGAGTAGGAAGGTGCTTGAAAAGTGACAATTGGCAGCCTCCGCTTATCTTTAGTACTTAATAAAAAATGAAACAATGCCTTACTGCCCTTAGAAAGGGGCGTGACCCCTTTGGTTTTTTGGATACTCCTTTGAACCGCTCGTTGAACCAAAATTGGTTCAAGGGTTCAATGATTCAACACTACGCGCCGTCTACACATAACTTGAGATCTTGAACCAAAATATTGAATTGAGGCATTAAACCAAGGCGTTGAACCAACTATCTCTCAGATGCTAACATGTGGTGACTTTTACATTCTTCTATAAAAGTAGTCTAGAGCCTTCTGCGATTGCCACTTGGAGCTTCCCACATGATCCTGATACTTAGCTTGTTGAAGTCTTTTGCCAAAAAATAGATGAAACACAGTTGTCAAAAAGGAATGTAGATGCTGACACATGGTACATTTTGTTGAGTTGTTTTTGAATACGTGGCATGTTCTGTGGGCCTCTTGAAAGTTATGAAAGGTGCCTCAGACGATGCCCCTTGGTTAGTTCCGTATCTCAGAAAGTGACACTTGGCAACTTCTGCTCGATTTCAACACTTGGGCAAAAATGAACAAAAGAAAAAAAAAGGGAAAAAGAACACGTGTTTGGAGGGTGCCACTTGGTAGCTTCCACTGCTCTTCCAAACTTAAATAGAAAATGAATCAAAAGATTCAAGTTCGCATTCTACATCAAAAATATGCCATCATGACCAAGGTATGCAGGAACAAAATCTTCAGTGTGCAACTGACAATTGGAATGCAATGTAGAGTAAAATTTTTGCTCTACAAAGAGTAAGTTAATTAAAATTAGTTTTTCATCCCATTAAGCACTTATATGAACCATAAATTATCCCAAGAAAGGTCCGCACCTATGGGTCTACCTAGATTTAAGTTTATGGTGCATTCTTTGAGTCTCCTTAGTGAAGCCTCATGCTTTAGCACAACTATCCCAATGCAGGCCCTGGTTCCTTCTTAGTTTTTATTTAAGTGAGAACATAAGGCCTATGCCTTATGTGGATTGATGACAGTATAGTTAGATATTTAAATTTTGAGCACAAATGGTATTATCCCATCCTTGTGCTCATTTACAGTGAATCATCCCTAAAATTTCACAACATATGGAATCCCTTTCATCATAGGCCATGGGGGGACTACTAGATAGAATTACATAATGTTGTAGGAGTTCTTGGGAAGGAGGATTAGAAATTCACTAAAAATTTTGTTGATAATATGTGGTTGGTTTAGTTTGAGGAGAAATTGATTGATTGTCTTTAGATTATGGGATAGGATATTTACTTATTTCTTATGATAGAGTAGAATAAATACTATGGGAAGGTTGAGGAATCTTTTGGATCGGTGTAGATGTTGGGGGAGTTGTATAGAAAGTATTATAGGTATTATCTACTTATGGTGTTAGAAGTGGTTCTTGGAAATATCCAAGGTCCACTTGCCCCAACTCTATTATATGAGATGGGGAAGAGTCTTGGATGACGTAGAATGTGTGGGAGGTTTGATACATTTGTATTGGTGTAGAATAGATTAACTCTTCACATATTATTCATATTTACCACATTTTATTTAGGATTTTGGTCTATCAGGGTTTTGACATTAGTAGTGGAAGGATTAGGCTTATCATTTCCATGTTGATGATTAGGAAGAGGGTCTTTAAATATTGTAAGATGAACATTAGCCTAGTTTAAAACGTGAATTTTTTTTATATTTTTTCATATTTAAAGTCTATATCATATGCCTTTCAGCATTTATGAATGAGTGAACCATGGTCAAGGTTTGGGCCAAGGAGAAAATTCATGTCTAGATTACATAATTATCTACAAGTCTCATGAGAGTGACCCCAACTTGCATGAAACCAAAAAAAACTGTTCATATCATACAATGATTTCATAGGAATAATGGAGTCAATATCTCATGGTAGAGGCCTTGGTGTATGATTTTGAAGTTCAGATAAGGATAACAGTTTCTAGATGTTGATAGTGTTTATTTGAGAAAAATTTGGTTTAGGGGTGTTGTTTTCAAGGGTAATGTGTTCTATAATGTTGTTGGGAGTGATAGCTTGAATATTGTGAATGATATTATAATAATTGTTGACACCATCATTTATAGCATGATGATTTTAATTTTTAATGATAATGAGAGTACCCATAGTAGGTTGGGATGGTTCAAGTTGGTGGATGAGAAAACCTTGGTACTTAGCTTTTTCAAGGGCTTCTTCCAAAATTCTTGGAGAGAGAGTCCTAACTTGATATTTCAACTTAGGGTAAATAGCATTAGTGAAAAAATGAAATAGATTATCATCTACCATGTTATGTTGATACGTATTTAACAAGGTCTTCCATCATTTGATGAAAGTGTGTGATTTTTGTTTCAAGTTGCCTACATTTGATAAAATGATCCAATGTATTCTTAGGGAGATCACTAGTTTAAAACTCTTAAACTAAGGAGTTAACTAGATCTTCCAAGTTTGTGATAGAATGGGATTTAATTTTATTATACCAATATAAAGCATCTCTAGAGAGTGTTTTGGTTAATAGCTTGGTATCAGCAAAAGTATTAAGCTTGACCTAATCTTTGTAGAGATTACCATATGTCTTTAGATGTAATGTAGGATTTTTTAGAGGTATAATCACTGAGGGGGGTGAATCAGTGAGCCTAGATATTTCAATTTCAATTTTAGTCCTTTCAAACTATTGAATAATCATCATATATCAATTTGATCAATCAATATTAACAAGGGAGCTCATTAATTCAATGCATACACAAGATCAAATACACAACACATATTTCTTGTGGGAAACACTCATGGGGAATAAAAATCACTCTAAAGACTACAACACAATGAATACTTTTCCTATAATAAAATACAAATAAGTTATTGGTCAAATACTTAGACCAACAAACCTTGAACATATCCTCCTAACTAAAGGCCTTTAGTAAAACACCTATTTCAAAAGGAAAAGCTACCCCTAAGGAAGATCAAGCCATTTAAACCTTCCTTGAAGTAAACACATCAACCTTAGAATTGATGTATTCAAAATCTAATGATCAATCTTAAATTATCTAACCCCTACACAAACTCTCTCTATCTCATACAATCCTCTCACATAAGCATGTCATAATCTCTCTCCTTCTTTACTGAAATTGTCCCCATATGGATATTCATATGTATTCACATGTCCTCAAACTATAAGATCAATATTTGGACATCAAAAATATGATCTATAGGTCATACACACAATACTCAATCTAATATACTTATCAACTCATTAACTGGGCACTCTACCTCTCCTTCTCTCCATAACTCTCACATACACCTTGCACTTGTCTCACAAGTCTTCAACATGCCTAGAAACCATCACATTTGGTTTCACTATATATCGTTCATGAGTTATCAAGTCTAAAAAATATATTTATCAACCATAATACATGATTTCACCCCTTATATAATCTTAGATGGGTGACACTTAAGGATAATCTACTTTCAAATAGGTCTAAGTCACTTCTAGGTCTTATGATGACCCATTCACCTCTTTGACACTTTTCAAATAAGACTGAGATAATAGGAACACTTTCTAACTCATAAAAACATGACAAAAATATATATATATGTCGTCCTTAATTTCCCATATCCATCATATTACCCTTATGCTTAAGCACAAATTATTCAAACAACATTATGTGAACACAGTCACTATGAACAAACACATATTCAACTTTTAAACCTTTGTTCATACTAAATATGATTTTATAAACCTTCATAATTCAAATATATTATCCTCATATAGTAAACAACATGATCCAATAGATAATTCATCATTAACATAAAAACAACATCATAATGAGCTCAATTACCATTCTCAAGTTACTTGTAGAACATAGATAAACACATAGTCAACCTTATATCTCAATAACTTTGACTTTACACACTTTTAGATATTTAAATTTAAATTTATATATGAATCTTGGAGTTCTCTATGACTTTTATTTTTACATCATGATAAAATTCATCCTAGATTGAAATATATGGCTCAAAAACTAGTCATTGGTCTTTTCTTTGCAAAATTCAAATATTCAAATGCCAACCATCATTGTTAAAATTTGAACACTATGATCACATCTCATGTCCTTGCTTCTCATATTAAAAACACACCATCAATCTTATCTAAACTTTAATACATATTTCACTAATGCCCAAATGTTAAACCTTAAACACATTGACCTCATCTCTTATACTCTTGTAATATTGACTCATCATGCTCCATCAATCTCTGTAGATTAGTCAATTATTTATCTTTTAGTGCTTTCCATTTTATATTTCTCAAAATCACCATGATCATGACACTTGACACCCTCATGTGCCTTTTGATCACTTATACTATTAAACATTATACACTTCTTACCATCTTTCTCAACATGGACTATTACATCAAAACTATACGATCACCCACAAGCCATTAGATCTTCATTTGGTCATGATATTTATCTTCATGCAAACTATAATATGTATGGGGACCATTTCTATCTACCTAGAAGGCCAAATTTGCACCTACATATCTTTTGCTTCACTCAAGTGCAAGTTCTAAAAATTGGACCGTGTGATCTACTCATATAGGATAATGTAAACATATGTCAATTTTATTTTGTATCACTCACACGTGTGAGATATAACAACATTATAATTCTTCTTAGGATTTGTCAATTCATAGAGATAACTATGTCAATAATTGTTTGGAAAGGCCAAATTTGCATATGCATTTCTTTTGATGATATTTTATGCATAATCTAAAACTTAGGGAAAATCAACTAGGAAAAAAACTAAACAAACCCATATGATATTATTTTGAAATGTCCACATGTACAAGATATGCCATCACCAAACTACTTACTTAGCTCTTTCTTGCCTCACACAAACTTGGCTATGTATGGGAAAATAATTTCAAAGTATTTAGGAGCCCAACTTTGCACTTGCATATCTTGTTTTGCTCTTAGGTGCATGACCTAATATATAGTACCTAATAAATAGGGATTAATGTTATCAAAACCATATGACCAACTCCCCCTAACTCATCTACATGTGGAAATGGTGGTATCAGCAAACTGCCTACTCAAATTTTCTACCAAAAGACCCAAAATGTCTAGATGAAAAGAATGATCAAGTAGATGAAACCCACTCAAGAACATAAGCATTCAAATCATTCTTGAATTTTTGTAAGACCATTTTGTCATTCTTAAATAACCATACTCATCTTTAACATTTCTAACGAAGCCAAAACTAAAGATCAACTAAGCCAACATTAAGCACATTTTTACAAGTTCATTACACACTTTGTCATTATTACTTATGCTATCAAATCACTTCATCCACTCACTAGGACACCTCCACGATATCATAATGACATCATTTACAACTCTCTAAAATTTCCCCATTTTTCATTGATGTCAACACATATCATATAGTAATATACAACTCACTTTTCTTCTCACTCTTCAAGCACTCTCAAAATTTAAACTTTCTCTCCATTTGACATAATGACAAATTAGGATGCAAAAAATTCTAAGGAATTAAAAATACTAATAGTAGGGGATGACCACCTTATAATAATGATACAAAATCCATCTTACCTTGAGCCTACCCCTTCTTGTCTTGACACCTTCCTCTTGCTCCATGCCAACACTCTCTTCAACCAATCACTATAACCAATGACGAAAGAACACACAACAATACTGAAATATTGTGGAAAATATCAAGAAACATATAAAAATGACTCCCCTTAATATTTTTAATCCATTTCATCACTTGAGCATCTTCAAATCTTCATACACCATGAAGAATCACCATACAAGCTCACTAGCCTTCTATCTCAAACCACCTTAAGGATCACCAATAGAAATTCATGCCACTCATAAAATATGAATAATTATATTAATCAACCTATTAAATTACATTTTAATAAACATACCTTTCTCTTTTGGATAAACTTCACAAAAATCACTCTTTTTCTTATAAGGCCTATCTTGTCTCCTTATATCCCTACCTAGAACTTGCAGAACCCATAATTTTTATAAGATGGATCATCAAGACCTAAAAATTCATATATAGATAAATCTCATACACCCACTAAAATACACCATTTTTTAACTCCTATCTCATCCTCTACAACATTCTTCCTTCACAAACTAATTTATCAATCAGGCCTCTATCTTTACAAAAACATGAATAATTTGAAAATAACAAACCTTAAAATCTATGTGAAGTTTGATTTTACAAACCATTTGTCCCATTAAATAAATTAATAATTTTTAGATCTCAACTGACAAGGAAAACCACTTTTCTATTAGAGCCCAAAACTATAGAATCTCAAAACAAACAACATCAACATAGCACCTTCTAGTCAATGCACACTATTTAAACTTCCTTCACACTTGGAGACAACAATTACACACTTCTGGACCAATATTTGATCCTCCACACCTTTGTAAATTAATACATCCTATAACCCATTTTAGGACCTACAAACTCTTAAACACAAATTGGGAAACCTAAGAGCAAACAAAAATATACAATTTGACTTCAACATACCTTATGTCCATGAAACCACCTATATAATGCTATAATAAGGTCAAAAAACCTTTATATACAAAAATATCATCTTGAAAAAATCATAAATTATCTTTTTTCATGTGAAAGCCTTCAACTAACCCTATAGATTGACCAAAAATAGTTATGACATCACTCTGACATCACCACAACATCTCTTATACCTACTCTAATTGAAAATAATTATCTCTATCCTTATATAACCATATAAATAACACCTCAACAACACTTTATTCTCCTCTAAATGGAGTCTCTTAAGAAGCATAAATAGAGACATCCTTTAGACAATAATGCTCTGAAACAAAGTGAAGCTAGGAGTGGCCCATATCTTCTCAATAACCACAAGAATCCTCTTATAGCAATAAGACCTCTTGCTATTCTTCTTCTTCTTCTTAGTCTGAACTATGACAATTTTTTCCTTTACTATATCACTCTCCTTTTATTATAAGATAGAATTGATGACACATGGAGAAACTATGGAATTTTGACACACCTTTTCATTTTAAGAATCAACCTTGCAACTTCAAACCTCATCATTAGGCATAGATAATTTATTTACTTTGAATAATATTTACTCAAAAACATAAGTATGTTCACTTGAAGTGATACACATCTCATAAATATCCTCAAGTAATACATTGGTCTTCTCTTTGACCTTCATCTCTTCATTCTCAACATGATCAAACAATGAGAGCCCTTTGTATTCTTCAACGTTTATAGCATTCTCCACCATAGAAAATACATTACTTGGACCTATAGAATCATCAAATCATACTTACCACATTTGGTATCCATGAATTGACTTATCTCCTACCTTTCACTCTTGGATCCTGATTGAACCTACGCTAATTTAATGGCCTCTATTTGTAGAACTTAGCAATGAGACCTCTCTGTTCATAGTTGTAGCAAACCATATTCCTTGATGGAAAATTAGCTTATTTTACCTTGTTTAGACAATGTTTTGCATAGTTTCCCACATCATGAAAATTGAAGCACTTAAACTTTCTCACACCTTTTTACTATTTAACCCCATCATAGTTCTAATCAAATTCATTTATAATAGGTCTCTTGAATTCTCTAGCCCATTGACTAAATTGATTATATGTGAAATAGTAGGCATTAAAACTTGCATTCCTCATGGTATTTAGTTTTCTAATCTGATTTATCTCCATTCTATAAACACCTTCATTCCTTTTCTAAAGATTTATCTTCAAATTTAGATTGTTATTGTTCACATTAATCTTCATCTTGTCTAGAGTTGCATTCTCTAGTTATTCTTTGTATCCAAGACTAGTTATATCACTTGCATGATTTTAAACATTTAGAATATTGTCTAGATCACTTGATCTCTTTTCAAATCTCTCAAATGACTTCACCTTATTATATGTCTTCTGTAACTTAGATCTCGATGACTTATTTTAAATTACATACCTTGAACATTCATCTTCTTTCACTTTCAAGGTTGTAGATAGGACTTTCAATTGACAACTAAGATGCTTGAATATATCTTCATGATATTTGGTGTATTCATCCATTCTTGCCTTAAACACACTATATTTATCCTCATAAATCTTGAGTTTAGATTTCATCTTATTGTTTATCTTATTCTCAATCTATAGTTCCTCATGAGAATTTGTTAATGCAATCTCATATTCCACCTCATCATCATCATCATCATCATCATCATCATCAGCATCATCATCATCATCATCATCATCATCATCATCATCATCATCGTCGTCGTCATCATCATCATCATCATCATCATCATCATCATCATCATCATCATCATCATCATCATCATCATCATCATCGTCTAAATAATTCCAAGTAGAGTCATTTTATGAGATAAAGTACCTTAATTAACCATGAATTGAGATTAATATTCAATAGTACCATCATATTAATGATCATACTCCAAGTCATTGACTTCACTCTACTTGTCCTTGAATTACTTGTTATCAAACCTTATAAATCACTTTTTGATTTTATTAGACTTGAATGATCTATTTCCATCATGACCTTGATAATTATCTTTATCATCATCCTTCTTATACTTATGAGGGCAATTATTAGTAAAATGTCTTATCTCATGACAATTGAAGCATTTGAGGGGTAGTTTACCTTTATACTTCCCTAAACCTATTCTCAGTTTACATGAAATTAAAGAAATTAATTCATCCTCATATATTGTTTGGATATTGATCTTAGGTGTTTTCATTTATGTCTAAGTGGCATTATCAATGACAAAGTGGTCTAGCAGGTCAGAGTGATGGAACATGGTGGCATAGTGTGCTTGGGGCAGTGTGATGCTTACATGAGTGACCATGGGTGTCCTAGGTGAATGATTTATGATGGATTTAATCTTGGTAATATTTTTTTTGACATTTTTATGATATGTTCTATGGTAAATGATTAACTTCATATGGCCTTCATGATGTATGCAGGTCAGTTTGTGTCTTATAGGCTTGACCTCGTATAGTTGCCTAAGGGACATTGGGTACTTTGGATTGTATGCCATGTTAAGGAGCTCAATATTATTTAAATATTCATTTTATACATGTATAGGATTCTAAGAGGTTATATAGATTGTTTTCATGAGGTGGAAATAGGTATGTAAGATAGTTTGGCCATTGGCCTAGTTGGCCTAGATGGGCTTGTGAGGCCTAGTGAAGGGTCAATGAATAATTTCAAGGTGTTTGACCCTATATATTCATGAGATATGATCATAAAGGTGTGGAAAAGTATATTTACCAATTTAAATATTAGTAGATAAGAGAGAAAGTTATAAATGCCTTCATGTTCTTTAGAGGGTGCTCAAATGGTGCATTTTGAGCTCCAGAGGAAAGTTTTCACATTATTAAGCTCATGTATACTTTTCATGGGGATATAATAACTTTTGAGATGTTTTATAAGGTTATTTATAATGTTTTACAAGAACTATTTTATGTATTAAGGTATTATTCTTTACGAATGATTCCTAATAAGGTAAGCATGTTTTTATGTGTAAAAACCCTAGTCTTAGACCCGATGTTGAAGATATTTATTGTTGATGAATAAAAATATGTTGGATGTAAATAATTATGTTTTTAGGCTTTAGAGGAATCCTATAGTATTTTTAGGATGGGATTGGTTAGTATTGACTATTTTTTTGTCCCATAAAAAAGTGCTTCTTAACAGTGATTTTGATTTTGAGATAAATTTGTAAAAATGACCAGGGGAACAAACAGATGTGTGATGAAGATTATAAATTGATTAAATCATTCATTTAATTTTTTTTAATATTAATTTCTTTGTGTCAACTATCTAAGTCCTCAAAGTTTCCTAGTCAATATGAAGGAAAGGGTGTTAAGAGTGAGAAAAATTAGTCAATGTGAAAAGTAGAATTGGAAGGCCTAATCAGTGAGTAGGGATGGGTTTAAGCTCTTAGAGGTGATATATATTATGTATTCCATATATCTATGTAATCATTATTTTTATTAGTCACTTGGATATTAGTGAATGGTTGACTCATCATTGACTATGATTTTTTTTGCTAGCAAAAAGAACCTAGTTTGGATGATTGAGGTTGTTTGCAGGGTGGTTTGTTAGATCAAGTGTTTTTGAGGATTGGATAGTGTTGAGGACTTATTGAATTACCTATAAAAATATTTTTATGTTTTAATTAATCTCATATTATTCAAACATGGTCACACAAGTGGAGTTATGCTTGGTTTGTGAGGTGTTTGTGACATGAGCTCATGGTAGGGACTAGAAAGATTTTGCAAAGGTTATGGTTAACCTTGGGAGACATAAGTGATTCTTAATAAAAAAAAATTAAAGTGATATGGATGACAATAATTTATAATGGTATATATACAAGATGTTTTATTCCATTTTTTGAGAGAATCAACCTAGACAAGCAAGTGTTTATGAAGATATTTTTGAAGACCTTATGCGAAGGTTATTGAGGGTCTTAGAGACCAAAGTTATTTAGGGTTTGAGTTGAGAAGGGTTTCATTAAACTTAAAATATTTTTTTGATTATATTGAACATATTTTTGAGATTTATGAGTGAATATTTTCAAGTGTGAGTGAAGGGCTTGAGAAGAGGTTATTGTTTGTGTTGGTGAGATAGCTTGATGTTGGTGGCTTGTGTGAATTTGTAGAACTAAAGAAGGGTGTTTTTATATGGATATTAATCAAAGGTTGAAGATAATTAGTATTATAAAGTGTCCTCTTAGTTAAGGTGCTTAAGTGGGTGCTCATTCACCTTGGTTAGAAGGACTTCACCAATCTAGGGGTGTTTTGTGTGAGATAGGTGTCTCACTAAAGGACTATTTTTCACTCCATATTTATAGGATAGTAATATATTGATTTTTAGGCTTTGGGGTGGGTTTTATTCCCCTTAAGGGTTTCCAATAGAATTTTAGTGTAATCATTGCATGTATGATTTTTCATTGTTACATCTTGCTTTGAGTTTGCTTATAATACTTAAGAGGTTTTAAAGAAATTTTTTAATTGGTTTACCACTGATTCACCCCCCCTCTTAGTGGATTGTACCCCATCAATTAATATCAAATTAGGTCCTTTTTGAAGCTTAATATATTGAAAGGTCTTTCTAAGGTACAATGGAAAGTCAAGGTATGCAACATGGTTTCTCTTCCAAAAAAGATCCATTGCTTAATGGTTCTAACTATGCCTTTTGGAGTTCAAGGATGTAGACTTTTATCATGGCTTTAGGATTTAATGTTTGGTAGATTGTTGTTGATGGATATGTTATTCCAACTAGTTCCCCTACTAGTGCTACTGATAAAAAACTATTTGAAAGCAATTCAAAGGATATGAATGATATTTATAGTGGTATATCAAAGATTGAGTTCTCAAAGGTCATTCACTATCAAACAACTAAGGAGATGTGGACTAAGTTGAAGACAATCTATGAAGGTGACTGAAAGGTCAATCTAGAAAAATTACAAACTTTTAGAAGATATTTTGAGAGTCTCAAAATGAAGGAGGAGGATTATATGGCATCCTTATTGAATAGAGTAGATGATGTGGTCAATATGATCAGGGATATTGGAGAAGATCTCAAAGAGGATTTTGTTGTTAAAAAGGTCTTAAGATCTCTATCTTAAAATTTTAACTCTAAGGTACTATAATTGATGAAAGTCATGATCTTACACTGATGAATATGGATGAGCTTTATGGATCTCTCACTACTTATGAGATGAGGATAAATGAATACAAGCCTCCTAAGAAGGATGTTGCTTTCAAGGAAGAGAACAAGCCTAAAGAAAAGAAGACACAAAGAAACAGGTCTCTAGGTAAAGATTATATGTTAGATGATATATCTAATGATTATTTAATTACTTTGTTTACAAGTAATTTAAAGACTAGATAAGGTAAGTACAGAGGTAAGATTCCTTTTAAACATTTCAACTATGGTGAAGTGGGTCATTTTGCAAGAAAATTTCCTCAAAAGCATAAGAAGGATGATGATGAGGATCAAATAGTTGGTAAGAAAGGATTTAGGTCTAATAGAAACAAGGGATCATTTAGGAAGTTTGATAATAAAAATAAATTACACAAATACAAAAGGACCCTATACACAATGAAGGATGATAATGAGTCAGAAGTGAGTTATGATAGTCAATCTAATGTCAATCATGATGAGATTAAAGCTAAGGATGATGAAGTGCTTTTCATGGCAGTGAATTTAGATGATGAAAGTGAATGCTCATATCAAATTGAATTAAACTAGAGTGGATCAAATGAAGAAGATGAGAAAACCACTTAGGACTCTAAGAGTGAACTAAAACTTTCTCTTGAAGATTTGAAGATTAAAATAAAGGTATGTAAAGGCTTGAAGGCCAAATTGAAAGACTATGATGTTCAATTTAGTTTTTTTAAGCTAAGATAACTGAAAATAATAAGGATCATATTTGAGCAATCATATTCTTAGATTCTAAATTGGAGTCTATATCTTCAAGTCTAAAAGGTAAGAAATAATAATGTTCCAAGTTGATTTTAGTAAAAAATATTTTGAAAGATTAATTGGAGAAAACTTTGAGTAAGGATAAGTCTTTTACTAAGTGTGAGAAAAGCACAAATGATCTCAATAGTCTGTTGATGAGTCAAAAGTATTCAAGTGATATAATAGGTCTAGGTTTCATTAAGAAGACATTAGTAGTATCTCAAGAAAAGGATAAAATAATTAAAGAGAAGAGGAATGAACTTACAAATATCAATACTAAAACTATGGGTGTTAGCTCCAACAAGGTAAGAAAACCTAATGCCATAAAACATTTGAATTTTAATGGATACTATCATGTCTATCATGAGTTTGGTCATAAAGACATTGAATATAAAATGAAGGTTAAAAATAAGGAAGTTAGTCAACCTAATGAAATAAAGTTCTTAAAGTGTTTGGATATGGGACATTTATCTAATAAATGTCTAAAGAAGATAAAGCAAGGTGAGTCTACTCCTAAGAATGTAACATGCATCAATTATCAAAGGGCTAGTGACTTAGCTAAGTTTTATCAGTATCAAAGAAGGATTGCATGTTTGAATTGTAAATAATCTGGTCATATTAATATATTTTTTAAGAAAAATGGGGGTCTTAATCAAGTCAATACCAATCGAACTCCAATTTTTCAAGAGAGGAAAAATAAAGTCTTATATAGTCCAAAGGAAGAAAAGAAAGTGATAGTTGATATGTTTGTAGTTTAGATTAGTGTGTTTGCTAAGGTAGAGACTGTTTATTTCATTGAGTAATTATCATTATTTTATCATTCATGTTTTCAATGAAGAGTTCAAATTTAATTATAGATTGAATAAGGGAGATATAAACAACCTCAAGATGAGGGTTGATCATTTTGTAGTTATAGAGGATAATGTTTCTTGTATAGATCAATCATTGATAGATCTTGAAAAGGTTAATTCAGTTGATAATGTAAATCAAGACATGGTGGCATCCTTATTTTTTTCCTATTCAAGTTTTAAATAGGAGGAAATAATTTTAAGGATAGAAAAAGTGGTCTTAGTCAAGTCAAAGAAGAAGAAAAGGAAGAATAAGACTGTGTTGACTAAGGAGCAAGAAGAATATGAGAAGATGTGGGCCACTCTAGGCTTCACACTATTTTAGAGAAGTCTTGAGGGATTATAGGTCTATTTCTATGATTCATAAGAGACTCATGTAGGTGAAGAAGCAAGAATTATTTTTTTAAAGGTATGCTTAGGTCTTTTAGTCCAAAAGTGCATTTTTGATCAATTTTCATGCCATGGTTGAGTTCTGATTTGAATGATAAGAAAGAAGTGTTTTGTGTGAGGACTTGTGGAAGATTTTAATGAGTCATTCCTAGGTGGTTTGAGTCTTTGATTTTCTTATATGTGATTTTTTATGGTTAGAAGTCTAAGTTGACCATTTTTGGTAGTGTTGACTACCTAGAAAGTGTTAAAGTTATTCATATAGTGTAATAAAGAGATTTTAAAATTTTTAATGGGTGACTAAAGTTGTTTTTTATGTGTAAAATTAGGGAGGAGGCATGTTGATGAGGTACTTAGATGTTATTTTGACCATTGGGTCAAGGTGCATGATGTAGGTTTTGGTCTATATACATAAAATGCTTGGTTTCAAAGGTCATTTAAAGATTAGAGATGTGTCATGAAGTGTTTAATTCTCAATAAGGTTTGTACATGTCATTGAGACATGTTATATGTTGTTTCAAAGGCTGATGAATTATTTTATGCCAGGTGGAGTGTTTTGAGTGGTTTTTAGCCCTTCTTCTCAAGAGCATGTGTTTGGAGGCTTATAGGAAGTCAATGTTCCCAAAGGTGTGGAGGATTAAAATTTTTCATGGAAGTGATTTTTGGTTGTCTCCAAGTGTGTTATCTATCTTAGGTGTTAGCATTCATTAGAAGTTGACTTTTGACCAAGTGTTTGCTTTAAATCCCTAGTCATTTGGGCATGTTTGGAAAAGTGGTCAAATATTAGAGTCAAAGGCTAGAAGCTTCAAAATAATTTTAATGGGCCAAATGGTTAGCTAAATAAAGTTTTAAAATTGTCTTAAAGTGAGTATATTTCATTTTATTCATGTTTTAACTCACTAGGATGCCTAATTGGCTAGTATACTATGAAAGGAAGTATGCAAAGGAGGATGAGTTGGAGGCTTAGTTTTGGCATGTCTAAGGGGGAATGGTAGTCTTGAATTATGAAGTCTCATGGCTTGAAATGATTAGGTAAAAGATTTATGAGGTCTACAGTGGCTAGATAAGGCTACAAGGTATCTAAATAGACCTAGTGAAGAAAGTGAAGATTGTTGAAGAAATATTCCAAAGGAGGATGGCTTTTTTTTCCATATGAGAATTTTGGTATATTATAAATGTGTTTTAGGTGTGTGTGTATGCTTGGAGTGTCTTTTGTGGGTTTTAGGGTGATTTGAGAGCAATGATAAGTGTGTTTGTATGTTATTGAGGTGTTCATATTGATGTTTGAGTTGGTGGTTTCTATTCTTGCAGGTTATGTAGGTGTGCATTAGTTATGTATACTAATGGGGATCTTTAATGTGGATTAGGGTACTAAGGGGAGATATGGTGCCTTAAATTTAATGATAGGTCCAAGGATCTTAATGGTTCAAGAGAAGTTCTTGAATAAGTGCACTTTCCAAGGGGAGTTGTACCTATTTGAGGTTTGAATGGTTATTTTTCAAAGAATTTATTATAGGTGAGAATGTTTTTATGAGTTAATTATAGCTCACTTTTTCTATTTCTATGGTGCCCAATGTTGAAGAGTGTCCAGTTTATCATTTTGGCAAAGGGGGAGAAGTTTATTGGTGTGTTTCCATCAATGAAAAAGGAGGAGATTGTTGCGATATTTATGGTGTGTGTTTTTATTGATTTATAAGAGGAATTAGCAATTACAAAGTGGTATAGTTGGTTAGAGTGATGAAACATGGTGGCCTAGCGTGCTTGGAGTAGTGGGATGCTTGCATTAGTGAGCATGGGTGTCCTAGGTGAATGATGTATGATGGATTAGAGCTTGGTATGATTTATTTTGGAATTTTTTTGATGTTTTATAGCTCAAGGGTTGACTTAATATGGTCTTCATGATGAATGCAATTTAGTTTGTGCCTTGTAGGCTTGACCTTGTATGGTTGCCTAAGGTATCTTGACTACTTTAGCTTATATGCCATGGTAAGGAGCTTAGTATGCTTGGTATATTAATGCTGAAAATGTATAGGATTCTTATATTTTAGATAGAGGGTTTGTATGAGGTGGAAAGAGGTTTGAAATATAGTTTGGCCATTGGCCTAATTGGCATAAATGGGCTTTTGAGGCTTAGTGAAGGGTTAATCAGTGATTGCAAGGTGTTTAAACATGTATCTACATGATATATGATCATAGAGGTTTGGTCAAGTATATTTACCAAGTAATAGGTTAGATTATGAGGGAGAAAGTCATAAATGCCTTCATGTACTTGAAAGCATGCTCAAATGGTGCATTTTGAGCTCAAGAGGAAATTTATCACATTCTTCAACTCATGTAGAATTTTCATGGGGAAATGATCCTTTTTGAGATGTTGGGGAAGGTTACTGAGAAGGTTTTATAAGTATTATTTCATGGAATAAGGGATTATTATTTGTGAATGATTGTTAAGAAGGTAAGTAGGTTTTTATGTCTAAAAACCCTAGTCTTAGACCTGATGTTGAAGATCTTTCTTATTAATTCTTAATAAGGTGGTGGATGAACAGCATGATGATTTTCGTTTTCATATGGCTCCTCTAGGCTTTTGAGGATGGACTTGGTTAGTCTTGACTATTTTTGGGTCCCACAAAAAAGTGCTTCTTAATAGTGATTTTGATTTTGAGAGAAATTTGTAAGAATGACAAGGGGAAAAAATGGGTGTGTGATGAATATTATAAATTCAATAAAACATTCATGTAAATTTTTAGAAAGATTCATTTATGTGTTAAATAACTAAGTTCTCAAAGTTTCGTAGTTGATATGAAGGAAAGGGTGCTATGAGTGAGAAAAACTAGTTAGAGTGAGAAGTGGAATTGGAAGGCATAATCAATGAGTAGGGATGGGTATGAGATCTTGGAGGTGATGTATGGGATGTATTACCTCTATCCATGTAAGTGGTGTTTTTTCCTAGTCACTTGGAGATGAGTGATTGGTTGACCCATAGTTGACCATGATGTTTTTTACTAGCAAAAGGAACCTAGTTTAGATGGTTGAGGTTGTTTGTAGGGAAGTTGGTTAGATCAAGTGTTCTTGAGGATTGGATAGTGTTAAGGAATCCATGAATTACTTATTTAGATATTTTAAAGGTTTTAATAATACCTTATTAGTCAAACATGGTGACAAAAGTGGAGTTATGTTTCATTTGTGAGGTGTTTGTGACATGAGCTCATGGTATGGACTAGAAAGATTTTGTACAGGTTCATTACCAACCTTAGGAGACATAATTGATTCTTCATAAAATTTTATAAAGTGATATGGATGAAAATAATTGAGAATGGTATATATAAAATATGTTTTATGCCCTTTTGGAGAGAATCAAGATAGACAAGCAAGTGTTTATGAAGTTATTTTTGAAGACATTAAGTGAAGGTTGTTGAGGGTCTTGGAGACCAGAGTTATTAAAGGTTTGAGTTTATAAGGGTGTCATTAGAATCACCATATTTTTTTGACTATATTTAAGATATTATTTATATATATAAGTGAATATTTTCAAGTGTGAATTAATAGCTTGAGAATCGGTTATTGTTTGTGTTGGTGAGATAGCTTGATGTTGGTGGCTTATGTGAATTTGTAGAATTGAATAAGGGTGTTTTTGTATGGATATTCATCAAAGGTTAAAGATAATAACTATTAAAAAGTGTCCTCTTAGTTAAGGTGATTAAGTGGGTGCTCATTCACCTTGGTTAGAAGGACTTGATCAATCTAGGAATAGGTGTTTCATGTGAGATAGGTGTGTCACTAAAGGCCTATTTTTTCTCCATATTTATAGAATAGTAGTCCATTGATGTATAGGATTTAGTGTGGGTTTTATTCCCCTTGAAGGTTTCCCATATAATTTTGCTGTGATCATTACATGTATGGTTGTTCATTGTTACATCTTGCTTTGAGTTTTCTTATACTGCTTTAGAGGTTTTGAAAAAAAAATTTAATTGGTTTACCAATGATTCACCCCCCCCGCTTCTCAATGGATTTTACCCCAGCATCTATATCATTAAATTCATCCTCTTTTTTTTTCTTACCTTGGAAATTATTCTTTGGCTTCATCTCTATCTTGAATTTTTTTTCCTTCTTTGGTAGTATATCATCATTCTTACTCATCTCATAGGCAGTAAGAGTGTCATGTAATTGATGCATATTTAACTAAGGTCATGAATTTATTCTATAGTAGATACTTTTAGATAAAAATTGAGAGATAGACACATTAATACCTTTTAGACTATAGTATCATCTTCCAAGTTCTCTCAAAGACCTCTGATAATGTTCACAATCTCATCAACTCTCTACATAAAGGATGCCATAGAATCTTATTCATTCATCTTGAGACTTTGAAATTACCTTTTATGAGTCTACAACTTAGCAAGCTTGACCTTTGAATATCCTTCATAAATGATCTAAATTTTATCCCATATCTCTTTAGTAGATTTATAATGTATTACCTTTGTGTATTTAGTCTTTCATAGATCAGAAGTGACAGTATTATTACCTTGGGATTATTCTCAAATAGATTCTTATCTACAACACGAGATGGAGTAATAAGAGAAACATAACCATCCATAATATATTTCCATACATCAAACCCTAGGGACATAATTTAAGTCCTCATCTTAGCACTCCAAAATGCATAATTTGATCCATTGAACATTGATGTTTGCTTAGTAGAGAAACCTCCTTGATGACTACCCATATTTTACCTTAGATAACCTTCAAGCTATCAAGACCATAACAAAGGACCTAGTCTAATCCTAGTCATTATAGGTATAATCACTTAGAAGGGGGATAATTTAATGAGCCTAGATATTCCAATTTCAATCACAGTCCTTTCAAACTATTAAATAATCAACATATATCTATTTGATCTAGTAAAATTAACAAGGGAGCTTATTGATTCAATGCATATATAAGATCAAATACACAACACACAATTATTTTGGGACACCCTCATGGGGAATAAAACCTAATATCAAGCTTGCAACACATGGACTACTTGTCCTATAATAAATTACAAATAAGAGACTAGTCAACCCTTTTAAACCAACAAACCTTGATCATATCCTCCTAATCAAAGGCCTTTATTGAAACACCTATTTTACAAGGATAAACTACTCCTAAGGAATGTCAAGTAATTTAGACTGTCCTTGAACTAAACACCTCCAACATAGAATTGATGTCTTCAACACCTGATGATGGATCTATGATTATCTAACCCCTACATAAATGCTCTCTATCTCATACAAGATTCTCACATAGGCATGCCATAATCCCTCTCTTTCTTCACTCAAACTATCCTCATATTCATACTCAAACCTATTTTCATGTCTTAAAACTACAAGATAAATATTTGGACATCATAAATATGACCTATAAGTCATACACGTAGTCCTCAATCTTCTCTACTTATCAACTCATCAACTAGGCACTCTACCTCTCATTCACTCCATAACTCTCATATACACCTTGCACTCATCTCACAAGTCTTCCACATGTTGGAGAGTTGTTATGATGATGTCATGGTGATGTCATTGAGGCATGTTTTTGAGTGGATGAAGTGATTTGATAACCTAAGTGATAATTACAAAGTGTGTAATGTGCTTATTCTTATCTACTTGAAGGTGGCTTGGTTAATATTCAGTATTGACATGGCTAGAAAGGATCAAGGTTGAGTATGGTGATTTGAGATAGTGAATGGGGTCATATCAGATGTAAAAAATGCTTTGAATGTTTGTGTACATAATTGTAATTTATCTAGTAGTACATAGTTTTCATCTAGACACTTTGGGTCAAGTGGCAAAAAATTTGAGTAGATAATTTGATGTCATAAGCATTACCACCTAGGAATGAGTCAAGGGGAGTTGGTTATATAGTTGTGATAACATTATTACCTAGTTGGTATGTGGTAGATGTAAATGAATGCATCAAATTGTGGTAAAATATATGAAGGTGCAAAGTTGGCTCCGCAGTCCGAATTCATTGTTTTCCCATATTTAGCCAATTTTTTAGTGTGGCAAGAAGAGCCAAGTGAACATTTTGATGGTATTATATATTTCACATGTGAAGGTATCAAGAGAAACTAATCATATGGGTTTGTTCAATTATGAGCGTGGATTATTTGTGCTAAATTTGAGATCATATAATAAAGTGTGGGAAAAATTATGCATGCTCAAAGTTGGCTTCTTAGGTAGGTTTTGACATAGTTGTGTCTATGAAACAAGTTTTTTGTGAAAGATTTTTATGGCATTATATCTCTCATGCAAGATATTTCTACGAGTAGTGTGTCAAATTATTGATTTATAATATGTAAGGAGATCATCTAATCAAAATTTAAAATCCTACATCAAAGTACATAAGAATTTATTGAAGTACAAAAATGGCTACTCATGCATATGAAAAGGGTCCCCATACTTAGTCATTTTTTAAAGTGTTAAAACTCAAGAAAGATAGATGGTGCATGTTACTCCAAGGAGTTATGAAGTAGAGAGGTAAGGATAGGAACATAATTTTAAATGACTAAGTAAATGTATAGGATAAATATCCAACTATAAGTGGGAATTTGTATAATTCAATTGAATGGTGAACATTAACTATTAATGTCCTGGATGATCTAGACAGATCAACTGAGCACATTGAGTCAACATTTAAAAATTACATGAGATGAGGTCAACATGATTGAAGTTTAGCATTTGATAATTAGCACCTATGCATTAAAGATTGGAAGATATTTATGGTGCATATTTGATCTAAGATTAGAAGACATGAGATTTTATCATTGTGTTTGAAGGTTACCTGTGACTATTTGAATTCAAATATTTGAATTTAACACAATAAAAAGCATATATCTATATTTAGTACTTATATTTTGATAGAAATCAAATTTGGTGATTTTGTAAAAATAAAAGATGAAGAGGACTCCATGTAACATCTAATGAACCTGATTTAAAGATCTAAAATTGAGTATAGTTAAAGATATTAAGCCTACAAGTTGTTTGTGTGTTCATGCTTGTTATACAAGTGACCCGATAAAGATATTGAAGATTGTATTCATGTTGTTTTGATGTATCAAGATTGATTACATATTGGGTAGTTTTTAATACCCTATGAGGTTACTTTGTGTATATTTTTGAGGTTTGATTAATATATATTAAATATGAACAATGCTTAAGAAATTGACTATATGTTCAGTAATGGTGTTCTTATGTATTAGGTCTATGTTTGATTTGATTGAGAATATGTAGAGGTGAGATAATTTGGCTATTATCATTTTAGGATGTCATAGGGGATATAAAGAGTGGATCCATGTATTTGAAATAGGTCATGTGTCCTTGTTGTTGTTTGATGATGTGTTAAAAGAGGGAATGGGTTCACATGAGACCTATAACAACTACAAGGGCCTTATTAAAAGGTATAGCTACTTAAGGGTGACCTATATATGTTATGTTCAACCTATGAAGATTGTATTTAGATACCTTATGGACTAAGGAATACCTATTGGCTGACGAAGATGATGGTTATCAATATTGTTCTATAAATAGTGAAATCAAAGATAATGATTTTGAGACTTTGTGTGAGAAACTAAGGAGCGATTAGAGAGAGGCATGTGTGTGCATTTTATTGATCAAAAGATGGGTAGAGTACCCTAAGGATGACTTGAAGAGAAGAGAATATTGAAGACTATTTTGATGACCTATTGGTCATAATTCTATTGGCAGAATAGTGTGCTTGTTATTTGAGTGTGAGTGAAGCTGAAGTGTGATAAGTATAGGTCAATCATTAGGTATTGTTGACATCAGTTTCAAGGTTGATGTGTTCATATTTATTGTTCTGGTAGCTTAAAATCTAAGGTATTTGTATATTCCTTGCAATGTATTATTTGCTAAAAGGTCTAGTTTATGTTGCAACTCATCTAGATAGGCGTGGAAACAACTTATGGGATTGTATTATCAATAAGTATGGATTGTATTTCCTTGATAATTTATAGATGGTCTAAATTAAATATTTTTATTATATTAAATTAGTCCAATTATAGGTTCTAGTTGGTTTTATCTCCCAATGGGGTTTCCCATGTATGTCATGTGTTGTGTGATTGATACTACATTGTCTCTCTTACTCATTGATGTGAATATCATGTATTTTTCATGAATGTTTATGCTAAATGATTAAGTGTCTACAAATATTAGAATATAAGTTGGATTATTTGGACTCATTAATTCACACACCAATGATTCTACCTCTAATAATTGGTATTAGAGTGAGTTCTTTTGCTAAAGGCTTGATAGCTTGAAGGTGATCTAAGGTATAATGGCTAGTAAGAATGTCTAAGGTGGTTTCTCTTCTAAGAAAGAATTGATGTTAAATGGATCCAATTATGCATTTTGGAGTGCTAAGATGAAGACATACATTATTTCAATAGGGTTTAATGCATGGAAATTAATTTTGGATGGTTATGTTTCTCTTGCTATTCCTCCACCTAGTGTTGTAGATAAAAAGTTGGTTGAGAAAAATTATAAAGCAATGAATGCCATCACTTATGCTCTTACAAAAATTAATTTCACCAAATTAATTCACTACACTTATGCTAAGGAAATATGGGATAAATTTAAGACTATTTTTGAAGGGGATTCAAAGTTTAAGCTTGCTATGTTACAAACTCACAAAAGGCAATTTGAAAGTATCAAGATGAATGAAGAAGACACTGTAGCATCCTTTCTACAAAGAGTTGATGAGATTATGAACATAATTAGAGGTCTTAGAAAGAATATTGAAGAGACTAATATTGTTCAAAAGTTATTAAGGTATCTATCCACTATGTTTGATCTAAAATTATCTACTATAGAAGAGATTCATGACCTTAATCAGTTGAAGATGGATCATTTGCATGGCACCCTCACTCCCTATAAGATGAGGAAGAATGATAATATACCACCATAAAAGGAAGAAACATTCAAGATAGATATGAAGCCTAAGAAGAATTTCCAAGGTAATAAATCCCAATAGGATGACATATATGATATTGATGATGATGAACCAAGTGCTTTGTTCACTAAGAAATTGAATACCAGGTCAGGGAAAAATAAGGGTAAATTACCCTTCAAATGTTTCAACTATGGAGCGATAGGATATTTTGCTCGAAAGTGCCCTCATAGGCATGAGAATAATGTTGATGAAGATCATGGTGATGGCCAAGATGAAGATAAGAAGACCTATAATAGGAAAGGATTCAAAAAGCTTAAGAAAAAAAAGAAGTTCTTCAAAAATAAGAAGAGTCTTTACACCAAAGAAGATTACAAATCATCTTATGAAAGTGAAGACAGTGACTCAAAATAGGATAATGAATATGATGGTATTTTTGAAGATGAATCCTTATTCATGGCTGAGGAAGTAAGTTAGTCACATTAGAAGGAGTCTACTTAGAGTGATTCAGATGATGAAGATGAGGTGGACTATGAGATTATTTTGATGAATGCTCTTGAATAATTGAATATTGAGAAGATCAATAAGAATATAATATCTACTCTCAAGGATTATGAGGAGAAATTAAATGTATTAGAGGAAACATTGAATTGAGACACCAAGGAGCATGAAGATATGATCAAGCATCTTAGTTGTTAATTGAAAATTCTATATACAGGCCTAAAATCAAAAGAATAAGAATTCTTAAGGTATGTTTTTAAAAATGAGTCTTTGAAATCTAAGTTAAAAAAGATATCTAGTAAGGAGAAGACATTTTTCATATTTGAAAATAGCTCATGTGACCTAGACAACATTCTGAGTGGTCAAAAGAATGCTATTGATAGAAATGGTCTTGGATTTGAAGAAGAATAAAAGAATGTCACTCAAGAAAATATGAAGACTAATGTGAACCAAGAAAATCATAGTTTGAAGACAAATCATAAAACAAGGAATGAAGGTGCTAGCAGAGTAAAGATAAATTAAATTAGATAGTCAAATGCCATGAAGTATGAAAGATTCAATGGTTATTATTATACATGTAATCAATTTGTTCATAGTGGTAGAGAGTGTAAGAGACCTATTATAATTGAATTTTCATGGGACTATGATGGGGGTCATCAGTCAAAAGGTGTGAATAGAATCGAGTGCTTTAACTATCGTGATGTTTGACACTTTACAAATAATTACCCACATAATATTAGACAAGGTGTGTCCTCTACTAAGATAAATTATAACCCATATCTATCCCCAAAATGTATACAAGATAAACAATAAAATGAATTAATCAAACATTTAGAAAATAAAAATAAACATGCACATAATAAGAGATGCCATATTTAACATGGTTCACCCAAAATGGGACACATCCACTAAAGTTGTTCAGTATATTATTTCCAACAATACAAGGGAGAAACAAAATCATGTAATAATGCTGGTTACACCTCTCCACATTTTTTTCCTCCTCTATATGTATAATATTTCATTCATACCATAAAATAATCCATTTTAGCCATATATGAATACATTTTAGGGTAATAAAACCTAAACATAACCTATACTATCAAATCTTAAAACCTTTAATCAATGGCCTAGATTGACTATGAAATTATAATTTAACAAGGCAATTTTAACAAAAATTATATACCATGAGGGATTCAAAGAATGAGATCTAAACCTAGCTGAAATAAAATTATAATTTTAACCTTTGATCTTAGAAGACAATCAGGATCCATACTTAACTTACTATTCAAAAAGGGGAGGTTGTTTTATTTTTCATGACATAAGACACATCAAAAATTTCTATCCAAGTTAGGTAAGTCAAGATACATTTCTTGAAAAAGGTATTGTGTGATATAATTGTGAATAAAGAGGTCACATTGCTAGGTTTGACAAGCAAAGGCCTATAAGACATAATGGATTTAATTAGGATCTTAAAACTCAAGAAAGATGGCAATTTAACACATGGAAACCAAAGGTTATAATTATGAGTCATGATAAGACTATAGGTCCAAGTAATTTTTTTGTTATGGTGGAGAATGCTTTAGAAGTTGAAAAGTACCAAGAGGTCTCATTGTCTGATCATGTTGAGAATGAATAGATAAAACTTAAAGAGAATACAAAGGTGATAATTAAAGCTAGACCTAAGGTATGTATGGATCCAAGTGAACATCTTGTTGTTGATGAGCATGTATCTTGAAAAGAACATTATTTATTTTTGCCTAATAAAGAGGTTCCAAACTACAAGGAAGATTATATAAATGATAAGGTATGTCACGAATCTTTGTTGTCTATATATATTATCAATCCAATTCTAGAAGAAAAGAAGAATGTTGCATTGATTGAGGAAGTTGTTTCTCCTAAGCCAAATAAGAAGAAAAGGAACTATAAGTATCAATTGAGAAAGGAGGAGATGGAATATGAGTAGTTTTTTTGCTTTAGAGAATTGAGGTATAGAGGATGTCTCTATCTATGCTTCTTAAGAGG
Organism: Torreya grandis; assembly: GCA_037957365.1. Classification (NCBI taxonomy): domain Eukaryota; kingdom Viridiplantae; phylum Streptophyta; class Pinopsida; order Cupressales; family Taxaceae; genus Torreya; species Torreya grandis. The sequence continues at coordinate 2,022,005 of JARHVA010002327.1, forward strand.
CTCCTTTCAAGGGGAGAAACAAGTGTTAATGTGGTGCTTTTTAGTTGGAATAGTCTACACAGTCAGATTGGAGGTTCTCAAGCGGTAAATAAGGATTTGTGATTTTTCAAGATGATATTTTTACATAGAAAGTTTTGTTGACCTTATTCTAACATGCTCCAAGTGGTTTTGTGATTTTAAGGTATATTGAAGTCAATTTGGAGATCTTTTTTTAACTCTCAAGGGTCTTAGTTTGTGCTTAAGAGCTTGCAAGTCCTAAAATGGGTTATAGGAAGTTAAGGTTCCCAATGGTGTGGAATCTCAAATATTAGTCTAGAAGTATGTAATGGGTGTCTCTAGGTGTGCAAGTAGTTTTAGAGGTGTGCATTGACTAGAAAGAGGTTTGTTAACCCTATTTATTTTAACATTCTAGCATTTTGGGCTATAATATAATTTTTTTTCACATTTTATATTTATTTATGTGGCTTATTAATATGTTTAATATGAAAAATGGGTGTTTAAATCAAGCTTCATATATAATTAAAGGTTTATGGTTCTTAAAATTTTCAAGTTTTTATCAATATGGAGGGATAATTAGCTCGTAGGTTTGTGAAGGAATTATGTTGTAGAGGATGATCTTGGTGATCAAAATTGGATTTATTAAGGGGGAATATGAGAGTGATCCATATATGGAGTTTTAGGTCTTGAAGATGTGTCTAATAAAAATTATGGGCTCTATAAGTTCCAGGCAAGGTTATAAGTAGGCTAGACAGGCCTAGTTTAAATAACAGTGCCTTTTTCTAAATTTATCAATAAGAGAAAGGTATATTTGATTCAAGGTATGTTATCAAGTTTTTTAGTGCATGTTTTATATTTGGTGAGTGGCATTAAGTTCTTTTGGTGGTCCTTATGGTAGCTTGAGAGAAAAGGCTAGTAAGCATATGTGGTGATTGTTTATGGTGTGTGGAGATATCAAGATGACAATAAGGTAAAATTCATAAAAATTATTAGGGGGAGTTCCTAATAGATGACTACTAATATGTTTCATCAATTTTATATAGTTTTTAATGTTCTTTCCTCATAGTTGCAGTGCTTGGTTGAAGAGAGTGTTGGCATGGAGTAAGAGGAAGTTTGTGAAGGCAAGAAAAAGTAGGCTCAAGGTAAGGGGAGTTTGTATCATGTTTATAATATGTTCCTTTCATATTTGATATTATGTTTCAGTATTAAATATTAGTTTGTTCCCACTTTGTCATTATGTCAAAGGGGGAGAAATTTCCTATTATGGGAGTGCTTTGAAGAGAGAGAAGGTGAGTTGTATATTGATATTTATGATAGTTGTTAACATCAATCACAAAGGGGGATATTATTATATATTTATCATGATGATGTAATGGGTGTGTCCTATTGAGTGGATGAAGTTCCTTGATAACCTAAGTGACTATGACAAAGTGTGCAAGGTGTTTATTCTTATATGCTTGAAGGTGGCTTGGTCAATCTTCAATATTGACATGGCTAGAAAGGATTAGGGTTGAGTATGGTGATTTAAACATGTAAAAGGGGTCCTATCAGATATAAAATATTCTTTGAATTCTTATGCACATAATTTTAATTCATCTGGTAGTCCATAGTTTTCATCTAGACACTTTGGGTCTAGTGGCAATAAATCTAAGTATGTAATTTGATGATGTCATCATTGCCACATGGGAATGAGTCAAGGGGAGTTGGTCATATGGTTGTGATAAAATTAATCCATAGTTATTATTTTCTATATATAAATTCATGCATTGAAGTGTGATCAAATATATGAGGGTGCAAAGTTGGCATATTTTTCAGAATTTCATTATTTTTCCATAGCCAAATTTGTAATATAGTTTGAAAGAGCCAAGTAAGTAATTTAATAATGAAACATCTTGCACATGTGGATGGTTTAAGAGAAGGTGATCATATTGTTTTATTCATTTTTTGTCATAGATGGTTTGATATAGCTTTTATATTATGCATTGAAGCATGATAAAAGTTTTGATTACTCAAGGTTGGCCTCTCAGGCAACTTTGACATAGTTGGCTCTATGACAAATTTTTTTGAGAAATATTTTTATGGAATTATACCTTACATGTGAAAGATTTATAGGAGTAGTGTGTCACATGGTTAGATTATCCTATGTAAGGAGATCATCTGGTCCAAATTTGAGATCTTGTGTCAAAGTGTAAAAGAAGTTGTTGAGGTATAGCCTCAAGCATATTGAAAGGGTCCCCATACTTAGTCATTTTTGAAAGTTTTAAAGTTTGAGCAAGATCAATGGTGATTGTTTCTCCATAGGTGAATGATGTTTAATTACTAATAAAAGGTATAGGATAAGGATATAATGGAGAGCAGGCATTTATATAGTTTGATTGAATGGTGAGAATTGATCATAAAAGTCTTGGTTGATCCATAAAGATCAACGGATCATGTTGAGTCAATATTTAAAGATTACACAAGATGAGGTCAACATCAATAAAGTTTAACATTTGAGAATTTTTTCCTATGCATTAAATATTGGAAGAGATCAATGGTGCGTATTCGATCTAAGTTGAGAGGATACAAGATTCGAGCATTGTGTTTGAAGGTTAATTATGACCGTTTGAATTCAAATATTTGAATTTAACGTAGGAAAAACTAGATATCTATATTTCATCCATATATTTTGATATAATTTAAATTTTTTGGTGCTATAAAAAGGAAAGATGAAGAGGACTCCATGTCACATCTAAGGAATCTAATTTGAACATCTGAAAGTGAGTACAATCAAAGATATTTAGCCTATAAGTTGAATGTGTGTTTGTTCTTATTCTGCAAGTGACCTAAGAAGGATATTTGAGCTTGTATTTAAGTTGTTTCAATGTCTCAAGATGAATTATATATTGGGGAGATTTTTAGAGTCTATAAATTTATTCTATGTGGATTTTGGAGGTGTTATTAATATATCTTAAGTATGAATAATTCTTAATAAGTTAACTTTATGTTTGGTATTAGTGTTCATGTGTATAAGGTATCTATTTGAGCTAATTAAGCATACACAAAGGTGAGATAAGTTTAATGAGATAATTTAAGGATGTAAAATGGGACATAAGGAGTGGACCCATATATTTTAAATTGGTCTTGTGTTCTTTTTGTTCGATGATGTGCTAAAATAGGGAATGGGTTCACATGAGTCTTGTAAGAGCTACAAGGGACTTATTGAAAGGTATAGCTACTTAAGGGTGAACTATAGATTATATGACTAACCTATGAATATTATATTGAGTTATTTATTCATGTGAGAGATACCTTAAGTACTAATTAATGGCTACTAGCCAACCAAGATGATGGTTTTCAAGATTTCTCTATAAATAGTGAAATCAAAGATAGTGATTTCTAGACTTTGTGTGAGAGAATAAGGAGAAATTGAAGAGAGATTTATGTGTGTGTTTTCTATAACAAAGGAGGGGTAGAGTGCCCTAAAGATGAGTTTGAGAAAAAATATATTGAGGATAGTTTGTATGACCTATTGGTCATAATTTTATTAGTAGAATAGTGCACTTACTATTTGAGTGTGAGTGAAGGTGAAGTGTGATAAGCAGAGGTCCATCATCAAGAATTGTTGACATCAGTTCATAGGTGGATGTGTTCATAGGTATTGTGTCATCTCATCATCTAATGTGGTTTTATATTTGTTGTAAGGTATAACTTGTTAAAATTTCTAGTTGTTGTTGCATCTCAGCTAGACAAGTGTGGTAACACTTTAAGGGATTATAGTCTCACTAAATATGGACTATAGTTCCTTGATAATTTGTACATGGTCTTAATTGGATCTTTTTATTATATAATAGTAGTAAAATTATAGATTCTAGTGGGTTTTCTCCCCCAAGATTGTTTTCCATGTATGTCATGTGTTATGTGATTGATCCTACATTGTCTTTCTTACTCATTGATTTGAATTTTGTGTATGTTTCATGAATCATTATGGTAAATGATTAAGTGTTTACAAATTTTAGAGTTTAATTTGGATTATTTGGGCCCACTGATTCACCCCCTTGTCTTAATGATTTTACTTCTAACACCACATGCCTAAAAACCATCACATTTGGTTTCACTATATATGTATAATTGATGAATTATCAAGTCAAAAAACTTTCCTTATTGGCCATAATACATTCCCTCACCCTTAATACATATTACATGCATCACACTTAAGCACAATCCACTTTCAAATAGGCCTAAGTCACTTTTAGGTCCTATGATGACCCATTCACATCTTTGACACTTCTCGAAGTAAAATAAGAATAAGTAAAACTTTGTAACTCATGAACCCATGCCACATGATATATGTGTCCTCCTTAAGTGACCATATCCATCATATTACCCTTAAACTTAAGCACCAATTATTCATACAATAGTTTGTGCACACAATCACTATGAACAAACACACAATCAACTTCTAAAACTTTGTTCATATTACATGTGATTGGTAAAAACTTCATAATTCAAATAGATGATCCTCATAGAGTATGAAACATTCTCCAATAAATAATCTCATCATTAAACATATAAACAAAATCAAAACAAGATTAATTATCATTCTTTGGTTACCTATAGAACACATTAAAACACATATTCAGCTTTGGAGATTAAAAGTATTTACTGTACACACTTTGAAATCTTGAAATTTATATTTATATATATGCCTTGGAGTTATATACTACTTTTATTTTTACACCATGAGAAAATTCATTATAGATTGAAATATATGGCTCAAACACCAAACATTGGTCTTTCCTTTACAAAATTAAAATATTAAAATACTACTAGTCATAATTAAACTTTGAACACTATGCTTGCATCTCATGTCCTTTCTACTTAGATTAAGCATGAACCATCAATATTATTTGAACTTTAATGAATAGTGTGCCACTTCCCAAATGATAAACCTTAAACATGTTGACCTCATCTAGTAAAATCTTATAAGATTGGCTCATCACACATCGTCAATATCTATGAATCAGTCAAGTCTTTATATTATAACACTCACCATTTTATCTTGCTTAGAACCCCCATGATCATGATACTTGGCACCATCACATGCCCTCTAAGAAAATATACTATTAAACATCATGAACTTCTTACCATATCATTAAACACTCACCATTAGATCAAAAATGTATGATCCCTTATGAGACATTAGATCTCCATTTGGTCTTGATCCTTATATTTATGTAAAATATAATATGGAGACCATTAATATCTACCTAAAAGACAAACTTGCACCTCCATATCTTTTTCTTTGCTCAAGTACAAGTTTTAAAAATTGGACCATATGATCTCCTCACATAGCAGAATCCAATCACATGTTAATCTTCTCCTATAAACCTCACATGTGTCAGATATAATGACAATAAAATGACTCCTTTGATTTATTAGTTCATAGAGCCAAGTATGTTAAGAATTTTTTGGAAAGACCATATTTTCACATGCATATTTTTTAAAGCACTTCAATGTATGATTTAAAATTTAGTGAAAACTAAATAGGGACAAAAATAAACAAACCCATGTGATAATATTTTTATAAAACATCCACATGTGTGATATATGCCATCACCAAACTGATTACTCATCTTTTTATTGCCTCATGCATATTTGGCTAAGTATGGGAAAATAATGTCAAACTACCTAGGAGCCCAACTTTGCACTTTCATATATTTTATCATGCTTGGGCACATGACCTGATATTTAATACATAATAACTAGGGACTAATGTGATAACAAAACATATGATGAACTCCCTCTAACTCATCTAGACATGGGAATGGTGATGTCATCAAAATTTCTACTTATATTTAGTGTCACTAAACCCAAAATGTCTAGATGAAAATAATGATCAACCAGATGAAATATACTCATGCACACAAGAATTAAATGTATTATTCACTTTTGAGAGGAACCTTTACTCATTCTAAAATCACCATACTAAGCATGGGTAGAAAAAAAGGCACTAGTAGCATGATTGGCATATGTAATAGAAGATGTACTAGTGGAAGGATTGAAATTAAAGGAAAAGGAAGAACTAGTAGCATGATTGGCATTAGTATAAAATGATTCACTAGTGGATTTTTTATTATTATATACTGTAACCTTTAGGTAGTGATTTTTTATACCTACCTCATCCATCTGATACAATGGGATCACATATAGGTGTGGGTAGCCTAGTTAGTGAGATGAACCTCTAGTTTTGGGGCTAGTTCCCTTGATGAAAAATTTATTGGCTCAATTCCTAAACATACTAACTTGTTGATGAAAATGGATAGAGAGATGCATGAAATAAAACCTAAGCTATGGGAAGTGATGAACCAACTTGTTGTGTCCACTTTAATTGACCCTTCAATAACATTTGTGAATTATAAAATGACTAATGACTAAACCACTATCTCCAAGAGACTCCTAATCATTAGTAATTTACATATAGGTTATGGTATATGTTTTCAACTTGAGGGTGATGAATTATACATTTGATTTAAGACACTACCAGCCAGATTGCACTTCAAAAATAGTATTTAGCACTTTCATACATTATATGGCCAATTTAGGTAAATCTCCTAGCAAGTAGGTGAGAACAAGGACCTACAAAGGAAAATAAAACTCAACAATTATATAGATAAAAAACTATGAAACACATTAAGATATCATATAGAATATTAAATAGTACTTATATTGATTTAAAGGTTCCAATGTATAATTTGGGTAGAGTTTCTTCATACCTAGCTAAGTGATGTATAAAATTGATTTTGAGACTCAATTTATAGAACAAAATAAGGGGGGAGAGGACAATATAGTGTGTAAGTGTGGATTATATTACATTATGATATTTATTTACTCAATAATAAATTATCAACATGCATAAGGATCATCAACAACTCCTTGACCTCTCCCATGTGTTTCTTTGGCTACATAGTAGCCTTTAATGAGAGTATGGCATAAGAAAAGGTCAAGTGCAGGCTCCTCTAGTCTTTGTTTACCTCCATCAAGGTGTTATCATGCTAACTTGTTTAGCTATATCTCTTTTTAGAAATTATAATTAATGGATTATGATCTTGTTGGTCTTTATGGATCTTTAAACAACTTACCTTCCATTTTTATATGTTAACTAGGCCTAAAACCATCCAATAATCCATAATGGACATGAAATCTACATGATTTACTTAATGTATCAATTAAAATTATGTTTATTTCCCTCTATTTACATTCTTAGTATCCATGTACACCAAAGAACATCTTCTCTTGTTGACCAAATAGGCCTACTAGGTAACTAGACCTGGTCAATTGATGTTAGTTGATTATATGGCCATAAAACTTATATAAAATCTTATTAATTGGTAAGTGAGAAATTTTTAGGACTAAAAAATCATATTATATCATGGGTTATGCATTATAAATAGTGCACACCAATAATTCTTGCTCATTTAGGTGACTAGGTCACCTTTCACTAGCACCTCTAGATTGGCTCTTTAGTCCAAGTTTGTAGAAGAATTTTTAGGATTAATTAAGAGTAATTTGTGATCTAATATGGTTTAATACACTTCAAACCATCTTATTTAATTATATATAACTACTCATCTAGCTCTATACCTTTGATTCATCATTAAAACTTGCAAACATATGGCTCCTAGTGCATTTGTACAACTATCCATATAAATTAATGCCATGAGTAGGACCTTGTCAGAGTGAAAAATGTGTTTTAATTGTATTCAATACCAATTCAATGCATTTGAGTGAATTTTTTTGAATATCTATCCTAATAATATTATATTAGGGGTTTAGAGAGGTTTCAAGAGGTTTTGACTCTTCACAATAGTTTATAAAGGTTAGGTCTTCAAACTATGAACTAATTCTACTAACATCTAGTATACAAGGCCCCTCAACCTTCCCCATGTGCTTAAAACTCCATGAAAATCCTCTGTATAGTTATATATACAAGACGCTTCTCCTCACAAGAACATTCTATATTCAGTGTACTCTTAAGGAAATTTTAGGTCAAAATGGTCAATTCTAGGCTCTCATCTACAAACCAATATGATCCTTTCACATCTAAAAACCATTTTGATATACTTCCATGTTGGTTTTATGTCCTATTCAATCCTTTATTATCTTTTGACTTCAATCTCTAAGTAGTAATGCTTTGAGAAGGGTATAAGTCAAATAAACCTAATGGAATAATTTCTATGTTTTGCCTTTAAATGGAGTTTTATATGCACTTGGACACCTTTGATACTATGTAACTTACCATTGGATCACTTGTGTCACCTTAGTTAGTCCACTTTCTTCCTCTATCAACTAACTAGACATTTAGTCATAGATATAGATGGCCATTAGATGTGGAGAACCTTGTAGGTGGTCATTGTGTAGTCTTATTAACCACTTGATACCATTTACTCTATAAACTCATGAAAAACATGAAAAAATTATCCAATTTAATACACATAGGCCTATGCATGAGTGTCTGGTGTATATTTACTATGACCTTGAGGATGGGATTCCCTCCTTAATGTGATTAATCCTCATATAAGCTTAATGTGAAACTCATATCTAATTGAGAAGATATTAATTAATGATACTTTAGGTGTGTTAATCATCATAGAGTCCTAAAAAATCTTATCCATACATCATTAATTCAATAGACATCTTCAAACTAGTCAATCCCACCTCCTAATCTCTTAAAACTAGTTTGAAGATTGTAATACTACCTTGAGACTATTATGGGATTGATTTACACCCATGTAAGGGGTTATTTAATATCTTTACAAATATTCCACAAAATTGGAAAAATCCTAGGTTGTGGGTATCCTATAGTGGGGTTCAACCTTTAGAGAAGATTGACTTCCTCTTGGTGGATCACCTATACTAATACTTCTATTGAGAAAAGGGTTAGAGATGGGGTATATGATTATTAAGAGATAAAAAAGTGATGCAAAAAACTAAATGAGAATTCACATAATCATGAAATAAACATTGATGAGGCATAAGACAATGTTAGCTAATATAACTATGTTCGGAATAGTGGAGTTTTATTCCTATTTTAGTTAAGGGTCTAGATTAATAAATTATTAAATAGTACTATAATAGTTATAATCCTGATTTGTATAGTTTATGTATCTTTTTTTACATTTTTATTAATAAAAATAAATAAGAATAAATAATGACTTGGCTAGAAATAGGCTGATACAACAAAGATAGGGTCTAAAGCTAGCTATGTATGACTGGGATAGTGTCACAAATCATAATCTATATTTTTTTTGGTGAAAGGATAAGATTGATAAAAACATGAAACTTTAGGTTCCAACACTATTGCCCACTTCTACCATTTTTGTCTAAACTAGTCATAAAGACCTAAAACTTATTGGGTTTTTATGCTATGTTGGTATGAGCATGCATGTGAAATCTTGAATGCTGAATGTCAACATAGATTATTGTAAAGATGATTTAATATTCAAACCCTAATCCTCCATCATGCATGATAAATGTGATTTTAATAAATTAAAATGGGGTGTTAGTGTGTGTAATATGCATTGAACATGTGATCCATACCCCTTGTGTATGCATACCACCTACATATCAATACTCAAGATCAAACCATATGTAGTTCTCCTACCTAATGTGCTTTATGTAATAGTGTGATATGGATGCTAAAATGACAAATTGAGAGTGATTTAGGTGGGGTAGGTACTAGTATGATGGTTTTAATACGTTTTTAACTATGTTAGGTGTCTTTATGTAGAGAATAGGAAAGTTTGCCTTAGTAATTTGCTTATATTCTTTCTTGCTTTATAAGATTTGTGACCTTACTTGTAAATGGAGTTTGCACAATATTTTATAAGGAACTATGGGTCATGGGTTAGATTTATTTGTGCTAGGATAACATAATGAAGGATAGGAATCAAATGAAAATAACCATTTTATCTCAAAATGTAAATGTATGGGAGCATAAAAAATGGGATACCCTAGGGTCCAGTGCTATAGTATAGGCATGATGATCCTATCCTATAGGCTTGGAACCTAGGGAATCATAATTAGGCTAGGAAATATAGCTTGGATAAGTTGGAATTACCATTTCGAAAGCTACAAATTACTAACAATGAAGGAAAAGATGTATCGATGGGTCACAAGAGCATGCAAGAAATACCAATGGATTGGGTGTCACAAGCCACATTCAAACTACCAATTTGGACATTTTATATGACTAAATTCCATCCCCCCTTTATTATAGTGATTTAGAAAAGTGAAATACTAATATAAATGAAAATTATAAAGTGTACCTAAACTTACCTACAAGGGTGAAGCCAATGAAGATGTGTGATTCTGAGTGTGTGTAGAGAGAGCACATCATGAAGCGTGAATATGCAAGAGAAAATAAATAGTAAACTAGTTCTTACTAGACATGATATGTATAAAATAAGAATGTAAAAAAGTTAGGTAAATTAGATAGGAAGGAAATGAACAAATACACATCAGTGGGTACATGAACCAATACATAACTTGTTATGATGTTGAGTGATGTTTTAGTGATGCTAGGTATGTGATGAACCAAGAGTAATATGATAAATAGATTTGATTGATCAATCCCTTGAGGATGGATCTATAATACAAAGTCTATCCCTTTGGATCCATCATCACCCACTAAGTGAAACTATGTGATTATGTATATGTTAATCAATGTTTGGATTGTGTGTCCAATCCCTCTTAGTAGGTGGCTCAAGAATACAAAGACTAGCTAGTCCTTTAGCTCTATGATTTCCCTCAAAGTGTAGAAGTATGAAATTATACCAATATGAATGTGTGTCATATGAAATGTATCCTAAATCCCATGAGTGATCTATAATCTAAAAATGTGTCATGGATATCCTAATGTGTGCTAAGAACTAGGCCAATCTTGGCCACTCTAAAAGGTGGAGATTAGGCTTATATGGAAGCCACTTTGAAAATGGGAAGTAGGCTAATATGAAATACACTATAAAATGATGCCAACAATCTATGGTTGGAATAAGGCACTCAAATACTATGAATACATGGGTTATGTAATGAACTAAAAAGAAAAGAAGGTAAATGTTCCATGTACATTGCCCCTGATCATTGGTGTCTATAACATGGATTTTGATCTAGAAATTGTACCAACTACCAAATCTAAAGCTAGAAGTGAGATCCATCACGCCATGTATGATGCCCCCTATATATAGGTTCTCTAAGAAAATTATAGTAGAACTACCTAATATAAACTAAAATGTAGATGACAAAATTATAACTGAACTTACCTTTCTATTTTATTTTTTGGAAAACTTGGTTTTTTGTTGTTTGGATAGGAGCACCAAAAAAAGGAAATGTTACTATCTGGTACTATAGTCCAAATATGGTACTCTTGTCCTTTGTTATTTTTTATCATTGTTCTATATTCATAAATACTTTTTTGATATGTTTTACTTGGCTTGAATTTTGAATGTTTTTATGAGTGTTTTGAAAACTATTTTTTATTGGTAGAATGCTTTGATATCTATGATAAAATCCCTAATTATTTCCCCCTTTTCTGAGGGTAGAAATGAAGATCCTATAATGACTTCCCTCAGAAGAAATATCCCTCCAAGTGTGTTATTCCTAAAAATACATTATATGTCTCAAGATATAGCATACTTGGTATTAGAGATTGCTAGGTCAATAGTGGTATTTCTAAATAGATATAACAATATAATAGCATGTGCAGTATATTGAACTAAAACTATGAATCTGGTTGGTTACTAGTTGTCAAGGAGGGATGGAACATGATGTCCATCATGGCATCTAATAAAATAAGATAATGTGTGATGTGGATCATGGCATTATGAACAATGACAAGAAAACAAGAAACAAGCATATAAGGTAAGAAGCACACAAAAATGGCTAAGGGACCAAGAAAAAAAGGGACATTGGAACATGTCACTCAAATTGGGAAAGTAAGCATATAAGGCATGTTCAAATTCCATATACACATATAATTTAAAATAAGTAAGGTTGGTATGAGGACCAAAAGCACATAAAAGAGTATAATCAAAGGACATTGGAAAATGTCCTAAGTCACACACAAGAGACAAAATCGGAACTAAGAAATGCAGTCACATATAGCTACTCAAAGTAAGAAAAGAAGGTATGTAAATGATGCAAATACAATTGCATCTAACTAATCAAAGCAAGAAGTGAAATTATGAAAAATATGGATTAAAAGACTACGTAGATTCTAAGAAATACACAAGTGTTGTATACAAGTGAGTGTTAATAGAGTAATCTATGTAAGCTAGTAAGTAATGTACATCAACATGATAACTATAGTGTGTAGTGTATAAATGACAAATTGGATGGTGTAGTCATTTAGAATATGCCCCAAGTGGGTAGATATGTCAATTCATGTCTCAAATGTAAAATTAAGATGCCCCCTCAATGGGTAAAGTGAAGAAATAAAGGATTTGGGTGTCAATACACACACTTAAAGAAGATCATGTGAATTATGGTAATGTAGATAAATGAACAAACGATAGCATAGAACAAAAAAGTGTAAGTCTAGCATGGTGGTAGAAATGTAAAGCATGGATAACACGTAGAGTTAAATATTTTTTGGTGTTTTGAGTTATTTGAATGTTTTTTTATTTTGATATGTTATATTATTTTTGGTATTTTTAAATATTGTATTATTTTTGGTACTTTGAAATAAGATATGTACATGTAATCATAAGGAAACCATGTTTAATAAAGTGAAAAAAACTATGTACAATTAAGCTGAGAAACTATGTACAAGAAAGACTAAGACAAAATGATACTAATCGATGAGTCTCATAAGAGACTCCCTATCATGGTGTCTTATATCAAGGGTAGGGATTGTGCATGATCATGAAATAAGATGGAAGGGTTGAGATTGTGACTCTAAAAGTTATGTATGTTGTAAGTACTCCAAAATATCTATAGTGTAAATTGACTATGGGCCCCCCTATAAATATAATAAGTGGATGAAACTATCAAGATCTTAAGGACCCATCTGGTAGTAGAAGAAGCTATCTAAAAATGTGCTTTGTGTGTAGAGGCATGAAACCTCAATGATACTGACTTGAGTGTGAATACTATAGTTGGAAATTTTATAGTTCTAAAACTATTGATGATGTAATGATCACTATAAGAGAGGACTTTGAGGAAGTTTAGGAATATTAGATATTAGTAGAATGGGATTTAATATATCACTCTATGCATATCAGGCCCATGGTTGATGTATCACTATCTAAACCTTGATGGCCAACTGAATAAGTGGCCATACTACTCATGTTATGTAGAAACATGCCATGTATCTAATGTTGTCTATGATACACTAAATTTAGCTATACATGGAGACTCTATAAGATCCAAACTCAATGGATGTGTAACTAAAACTATGTGTTATTAAATAGGCTCATCTATCCATAATCTTAATGGATTGATATGTGAAATAACATCCTATGGCCTTTGTTGTGATGCATATGATTGAGTAATAGATTAAGATGGAACTTAAACTAGTGAAGGGGGCTCATCTAATCTCAATCGTAGTAAGTTGATATGTGAAATAAGTGCCTAAAATCCTATCTTTAGTGAATATGTATCTAGAGAAGTCCTCTATGATGTGGGTTCATATAATCTTAACCATAGTAGGTTACTATGTAAGATATGAACTTAAAAACTTTGCTCTAGTGCCTGTGATTATGTTGGATATGTAAATATAAATGCACTATGTACTCCATGAACTATACTAGTATCCAAACCCTTTGAGTAGGTGGTATAAGAGATATCCTATAATGTTCTATCCTAGAGACCACGTTACTCTTATGGTGAGTAGTTGATGATTCATGTGAAGGAATGTTTTGGGATGACTTAGCCATGGAGTAATGAGGTTTATGGTTATATGATGGAAGACATCTCGATGCCCCTAGTGTGATTGTTATGATGTCATTATCAACGCATCTATTAATACAATCCATGAGTCCACAATAATCATTATCTTAGTGTTCATAGATACAAGGATAGTTATAAAATGGTTGATATGGCTACATGTATAGGAGATGTGTATCTCAGCTATGAGGAGAATATAATGTGATTAACCTCTTATCTAGTAGTTCTGATAATATGACATATGGGCTATCCCACTTTGAATCAAATTTTAGTGGTACCCTAATATCATTTTATGTGGTACATATTGTGGGTGGTGCTCTAAGAACTAGCTCTTTATCTTAACTAGTTATTTTTATAGCTATGGTCTCTTATCTTATTTGGGACATAGTGTATGTTTTGTGCTAGGAGCTATAGAGGAGGTCATGATATGAAATCTAGAGTAAGTTGATCAACTGAATCTAACTCAATCAATCCCAATTTATTCTCCAAGGATAAAATTGTATAACATAAGTGCCTAAAAGAGGACTTTATCTCATATAATATATGTTTTAGGAGGGGTTGGCAAGGTACCTTAATAAATATATGTTAAATCTCTAAATATATTGGTTTATAGATCAATCATAACATGCGAGTCTTGAATCATAAGATATAATTACTAACTAGCTCTAAATAATTATGATGTAATGTGGAAAGTTTCTCATATGTAACATGAGGGCCCATGTTTTCTATGTAATATTTGAGAAATTCCTCCTATAGTTCATCATATATATGTAAGGATCCAACAATGAGTAGATTAAATAACTAATTATGTGCATTACCCACTAATGTCAATTCGAACAGCTTAAATAAAATCAAAGAACTCGCATGAGATGGTAAAGACTATCGAAAGGCTTAGAGGTGTACAAATGTATTTATAGATCCATAAAATTAAGGCAATGATGGTATCTAAAAATGGTTGGTAAATGAGGATTTGAAAAATTTCTTCAGAATAGGGCTACCATGTAAATCATTAGCATCCATCCAAGACTTATAAGCCTTGTTTTCCAAAGTTTGGAGATGTACTTGGTGTTGTAAATCACCAACTGCATGCATCAAATAAATAATCTTTTGGGATGGCATATTAGTATCTTTAAGTGTTTTAGTTAAGCATTGAATTTTATCATTTATGTTATCCATGGGAATGTTACATTTAGCAATTGGATCATAGAGAGGAGGTGTGCTCACTCGAACCTTTGGAGGAATGGTAACTTGGACCTTAGTAGAGAGATGTGAGCTACCATTTTCTTTGAGCGAAGAGTGAGAAATAGGTTTTACTATAGTAGGGGTTGTTTAGGATATTCATTGGTATATTTAGTATTTAGTGAATCACATTCTTAATTGAATAGAAGATATGATGTTTTCATTGATATGTGCATCATTTGAAATAGAATAATGCATAAAGTAGAAGTAAAATTTTGTAATGCATTATGTTTGAGAGGAGTGAGAGAAGAGTTAGAAGTTTGATATGAATTTTCTTCTTCAATATCATAATCATTATGAATTCCATTATCACTAAGGAGAGGGGTAAGAGAAGATGTTAATTCTTTTCTAATATGCAATAAATTGTCATGTGAAATTGGACTATTATTTACATCTATGTTATCCTATAATGGAGTGCATGAATTGTTTTCATTTTTAATATGATAAGTAAGAGTAAGAGAGTTATCATTTAAACATTTTTTTGTCATTGTTTGTGATGACAAAGTAGAGTTAAGAACATGAGATGGATCGTTTGAATTATGAATTGGAAATTTGATTCTATTTCATTTATATTGTTATAATTTGAACATATAAGGATCAAAATATAGGGAGGGTTATGTTCAAGTGCAAGAAAAGTATCACCAATGAGAGGTTTACTTGGAATTTCATGATTAATTTGTACATTTGATGTATTTTTAATAGGAGAATGAGGTGAAAAGTAACTTTTCCATTTATCAAAATTATTTTATTTGAAAGAGGGAAGAAAAGAGATAGGTTTGAGAGAAGAAGATGCATCTACTTTTTATTCACTATCACTTTCATGTGCATCATCATATTCATCATTATAAAAATAGTAAATATCTTCATTATAAATAATATCATTTTACTCATTTTTGTTTAATATTTAGTTTTGAAAATTTGTCCATTCATTGTCATAATTATGAGAAAAATTATAAATTTATCTATAGGATGAGAGGGAAGAAGCACCTTAGTGGCCATTTTATTGCTTTCACCAAAGAGAGTATGTAAAATTACTTGTAAGTAAATAAATAAAAGAATGAATACTAACATATAGATTTTGAAAATATTTTTGACACTCCAAACAATTTTCAAAAATTCCAAAAAATTTACCTAAAAATTGTAAGGATGGAAGGCTTGGGGTTTGAAGACCTAGTTTGGAAATCTAGGGTTCTAGGTGAGAGTTTTAGAATTTAAAAAGTATTGAAATAATGTGAATTATAAAATAAATTTGAATAAAAAATTGTACAAAAATTTATACATAAATTAGAATTTTGAAATTGAATTATTGCACAAAAATGTGAAGGAAAACCTTAGGGGTACCTAGGGTTTGATATTTGTTCAAACTAAGTCAAGGTCACTAAATGATTTAAAATTTTGGGAATAATGGAATTTTATTTATATTTTAGTTAATCATTTTTATTAATAAATAAATAATATTAAAATAATCATAGTCCTAATTTTTACAATTTATGTATCTTTTTTTATCTTTTTAATAATAGAAATAAATAAGGATAAATAATGACTTAGCAACAAATAGGTTGAGATGAATAATATAGGGTCTAAAAATGGATGTAAACAATTGAGATAGTGTCATAAATCATAATTTATATTTCATTTAGTGAAATAATAGGACTTCCAAAAACAAGACACTTTGGGCTCTGATGTTATTGCCCATTTCTACCACTATTATCCAAACTAGTCACAAAGACCTAAACCTTACAGGGTTTTGACATTATGATAGTATGAGACTACTTATGAAATCTTGAGTTTTGAATGTTGAAAAAAATCATTTTATAGATGATTTAATCTTAAAACCCTAACCCTCCATCATGTTTTATAAATAGGATTTGAATGACTTAAAAAGGGGGTTAGTGTGTTTAAGATGCATTGAATGTGTGATCCACACCCCTTGTGTGGGCACATTGCCTACATAACAATACTATAAATATGGATAAATACATATGTAGTTCTCCCACATAATATTATTTGTGCAATAGTGTGATGTAGATGAAAAAATGCCAAATTAAGAGTACTTGAGGTGGGTAAGGACTGGTATGACGGTTTGAATATGTTTGCAACTACGTTGGGTGATTGTATACAGATAATAGGAAAGTTTTCCTTAGTATTTTTCCTGTATTATTAATTTATTTTTAATATTTTTCACCTCCCTTGTAAATTAAATTTGGATAGGCTTTTATAGGGAACTACTGGTCATGGGTTAGATGTATTCATGTTAGCCAAATGTAATAAAGAATAGGAAATGGATGAAAATAACTTTTTGGGCTCAAATTTAAAATGGAAAAGAGCATCTAAAATAATATAACATAGGGTTTAGCACTATATTCTAGATCTGACACTCTTGTCTTATAGGCTCAAGACCTAGGGGATCAAAATTAGCCTAGGAAATATAGCCTAACTGAGGTAGAATGATCATTTGGAAGGTTATGGTTGACTTACAATGAGAAAAAAGGTGTGGTGAAGGGTCATAAGAGAATGAAAGAATTATAAATGGATTGGGTGTCACAATCCACTCTCAAACTACCAATTTGGACATTTTATATGACTACACTAGCACACACAACCTCATTGACTAGATGATTGCATAAGTGCTTCATAAACTAGGCTCACAAGAAATGAATGAAGCAAAGAGGAATTATTAGATTCACACCAAGCATACACTTATAGTGGAAAGGAACAAATTAAAACCTAAAAAAATCTTGAAAATTCCCTAAAAATAGGCAAGAAAGAAGCATAATGGACATGGAAGAAACTCCTTCAAAATGCCATTAAGCACAAGCTTGTTAAACACAATTTAGAGGAAAGATATAGGTAAAGAAAGTCTTTATTTCTTCAAGAGGCATTTCATACAAATTTTGATAGGGTTTAGCCTTATCAAATGAGAGTCTCCTAATAATCCCAATAACTTGAGTATATCTTGTCAATGGGGAAGAGATGGGAGATATAGATAAAAGGGGAAAAGAGAGAGAAGGAGCAAGCAAACATAATGCAATAAATGAGGTCCAATCACTTCAATAGAGTCCCAACCACATTTTGATAAATTATAATTATTCATACCTCCTAATTATCCATTCATTAGCTCTAAATGATCCTTAAGCCCCTTGATTGGTTTAAAAACCATAATCATATAAAATGTAAAAAATGGTAACTTGAGCATGGATAATGACACCTAACCCATAGGTCCCTCTTGGTTTCTCTCATGACCCTCATAATCTTTCTTTAATTAATTCCAAATTATTTTTAGCCTTCTAAACTTGATCCTAGCTAGGCCAAGACCCTCTTTTCATGACCAATCCATCCTCCAAGGTCCCATTTGCCTAAGCCAATAGCACCAAACTAGGACATAAGCATTGGTGCCACTATTATTCACTTTCGATGTTTTTGTCCAAGCTCATTTTTGTCACCAAGGGTTAATTCATTTTAGTTTCCCATCCTCTTCCTTGTTATCCTAATGTGACCAAATTCAATCCATGACCAATAGATCCTTATAAAATCCCAGTAAAAGATCATTTAGAAAGGGTTGGTAAATATCACTCAAGCAAGAAAGAATACAAGACCACTCAAGAAATATTCTCTATTCTTCGCATATAGCTAGCCTATACACTTTAAAGTTAATTTAGATCCTTACACCAACCCCTAGTCATCTCAAGCACACCAAATTTTTACATTTATTGCATTTTCATTCACTATTTCACCATGCACTCTTAATGGGAGAACTACATATGGATTGATCCTTCTTCAGAGTATTAGTATGTAGGCAATGTGCCCACACATGGGGTGTGAAGCACATCTAATGCATCTTACACATATCAACCGCTTTTTATATATTTTCCAAAGTTTTATTCAAGTACATTGAAGGCATAAAAATTAATAAAATTAGTTGTATATTGAGTACTACTGACAATGACACTTTGAATATTCAGAGATAGTGTCACACAAACCTATTGAGCAAAACCCAGAAAGATTATCTCCTCAAGATAAGAACACCAAATAATGAATACAATTCTAGTGCCACTCCTATCTAATTTTTATGATATTTTCCAATCAAAAAACAAAATATAGAATCATATTTGTGATAGTGTCCCAAGCTTGCACAATGAATATCAAACCCTATCTCAATCATATCAACATAGTTTAATCTAAGTCTTATTTTATACCTTTTATCATTATTTTTAGTAAATTTAAAAAATTAATATATTATTTATTACACATTATTTACTAATTTACCAATCCAGATCCTTTAACTAAATTAGGAATAAAACCCCAATATTCCTAAAATTGTTAAAATATTTGGTGAGCCTGACTTACTTCATTTACACACAAAAACAATAGAAAACCTTAATTAAAATTCCTACTAATTTTTCTTATAAATTTATAAAATTTTAATTGAATATTTAAACTATAAATTCACTTTAAATTTTAAAATTTAGTAGTAACTTTTAAAATAATTTTCTTTAAAACCCTAATTTCTCATACTAGGTCCTAGTATTTTTCCAGTAATTTTCTGGCAATTTTTTGAATTATTTCTAGCATATTAAAATTATAAAATCACATCAAAATTTAAAATTCAATATTAATTTCAAAAAAAATATTTTTCTCAAAACCCTAATTACACATACTAGGTCCTATTCAATCAAGCATTTTAAAATAATATCCTAAAATTTTAATTGCATATTTAAATTAGAAATCTAATTTCATATTAAAAAATCCATAGTATTTTGAAAAAATATCATTATCAAAACCCGAGTTACATATACTAGATCCTATTCTCTTTTTTAGGTATCACCTTACATATTGTGAGCTTCATTTCAAAAATGGGTTTCACTCATCTACAATTATTTCTTATAGTTCTTTGACAAAACAAGGAAATAATCATTTGGTCCTATCATGTACATGAATAATGAAGTTTATCATATGTTAGTATGAAGATTCATTCTTTGCATTTCACACTTACTTTTTATAATAAAGGATGATATTACAACATTTATTGATAAAAATGTAAAATATTTTTATATTCCTTTTGCATATTCTCTCTTGCTCATGTAGAATAATTTACAACTCCATTTTGTTAAACATGTTAGCAATGTTATGTTACATGTCAAAATTTTCTGTACATTCATGCATAATTTCATGTTGTCTATCCTTTCATTAACATTATATCTCTCTATTATGTGTCATTCGATTAAGAATAAAATTCTTACATACTTAAAGGATCCATTGCATATGCTAATAACCACCTATCATGTTTCAATGTCATATCTTATACACATGAAATAATTTCCTTCTCCTCCACTCCTTAGAGAGGGTGATAACTACTTTCCCTCTAGATAGGACAATGTTATCACGCCACCAAAAGGTGAGGAAACCCATCATATTATTGCTAATTCATAGATTCAGCCTACAGCTTCTTCAAACCTTTTTCAACATATGTGCTTACATGTTCAATTGAAAGCAACTAGAGTTTGTATTTGTAAGACTCTAAGGGATCAAATCACTAGTATGAGAAAGTTAATTTCAGATTTATAAACATATAATTAGATATTACATGACAATATCACAAAATTAGAAAATAATATTATAATACAAAAGCCTCAAAGGCATCCTAGTGCCAATCTTATATATACACCTTCACCTAGTCAATTGGTTGCAAGCAATGTTATATATCAAAATAAGAAATCACAAAAAATTAACTCAACAACTAGTGATTCAAACAACATGAAAAGATAAAATAATATTTCAAGTTAGGTACTAAGGGAAATTATTAAATCTAAATTGATCAAACTACATCCTCTACATCCAGTGATAAGATCCATATATTATTGTGAATATCATAGAATGCATGGGCATCACACAGATTTATTTTTCACATTGAAAAATATATATAATAGATAATTGATAATGAGGAATATATACAAAGTAAATTAGTCAAGCAATTTATAGTGGCATAATAACACATTCACGAAGGGTAAAATACAAAAATAGCACAAAATTGTTTACCAAAGCATATCTAAGAATAACAAAAGGATCAAAAAGAAAAATCAGAGCAACAAATAGTAATACATGCATGTGTAAAGCATAAAAATGATGCAATTATACCTCTCCAAAGTGAGGCTCAAATTTCAATGAAGTATGGGCTTGGTCAAAAATATCTACAATAATTTGATTATGGAGGTCAATGGTTGGACAAGCAGGCACAAGGCATCATTTCTCCTATTCTAGCATTTGATAATGTTTGTCACCAAGGTTTCTGATTTATTGAACATACTAAGAGAAATCATTCATAGACATAGTTTATCAATGTAAAATATCTAGATACAACAAAATTCAACACTAGCATTCCATTGGTTTAAGATCAAGATCATAATGATGAATGAAACAATATAGGATATTATTATTTCCAAGATACTAAAAATGAATACAAACATTTAGAGTCATATTCATAGCCATTCCCTCATGCTTCACAATCATGCATGATTTATTTATTTGATATAGGACACCATGATAAGCAGTCTCTCATAAGACTCATTGATTAGTATCATCTCTTCTTAGCCTTACCTATACATAGTCCCCTCATACTTGATTGTATATAGTTCCTTTTCAATTTGTTGTATATAGTTTTCTTATGACTGATTATACATAGAAATAAATTTTAGAAACATCAAAAATATTTTGATTGTATGAATCATCCATGTTTTACATTTATACTACTATGCTAGACTTACATTTATTATTCTATGCTTGTTATTTATTAATTTATCTACATTACCATGCTTCACTTGATCTTTTGTGAGTGTGTGCAATAATATCCATCTTTGTGATTGCTTCATTCTACCCTTTGAGGGGGAATTTTACTTCCACATTTGAGACATACATTGATATACATACCCACTGGGGGCATCTTCTACATGAGGACACCATCTAGGTTATGTCATTCCTACATCACACACTCTAGTTATCATGTCAATGTACATTACTTACTTGCTTACATATATTATTCTATCGACACTCACTAGTCTTTAGCACCTATGTATTTATTTTAATATACCTAGTTTTATACTAACATGTCTTACATACTTTCACTCTTGCTTTTATTAGTTACATTTGCTTATATATTATAGTTCCTTAGATGATTTCTTTTCTTTCTTAACATGGCTAGATTGTTTGCATTTTCTCAATTCTTTCTTATTTCCAGTATGTGCCTTAGGATATTTCCCAATGTACTTTGCTTTTATTCATGTGTGTCACTTAGGACATTTGTCAATGTATTTTTCATGTAATCCTTTATGTGATTGTGGCTTTCATTCCACCTTGTTTGTTTAAACTATATGTGTATGTGTCATTTGAACATGCTTTATATGCTTGATTTTTATTTTGAGTGAAATGTGCCCATATCCTTTGTTTGCTTGGCCCCTTAGCCAATGTTGTATGTGTATTTCTTCTTGATTTGTGTTCTTATTACTTGATTTCTTTCAATTGTTTACAATTCCATGATCCATATCTTTCATTATTCATGTTTTATTAGATGCCATGAGGACATCATGTTCCATCCCTTCAAATAAAAACTAACAACTGACCAGACTTTAAATTCTAATTTAGTACATTACACATGCTATTACATTGTTATATATATCTACGCATACCCTTATTGATCTAAATATCTCTCACTACAACCCATTATATATCTTGAAATATCCTATCCATTATCATTGCTATACCATGTATCCATGCAAAATAACACACTTGTAGGGCTCTTTATTTTGAGGGTAGTCATTGTAGGGTCTCTATTCCTACCCTCATAATAAGGGGAAATAAATATGGGTTTTATCACAGATATTAGAGATCCTAACCAAATAACAACATTAAAAACACCTAGAACAACAACCAGACACCAAACTAGTCAGAATAAACTAGGTAAATAGTCAAAAATCTAGAATAGTTATTAGATTTAGCCCAAGATAATAGTGTCAAGACTAGACTAAAATCCTTGTGGTACTACTATCCATTTCCAATGCTCCTATCCAAATAGCATAAAAGTTATATTTTTATAGAAATAGATAGAAAGGTAAGTTAAATAACAGTTTTATTAACTACAATTTAGACTAGAGTTAGCAATTTTAGTATAGTTTTGCTTAGAGAATCCAAATATAGGGGTCACCATGCTTGGCATGATGGCTCTCACTTTTATTTTTATATAGGATAATTGGTACAAATTCCACATTAAAATCCATGTTTTAGAGACCAGTGATTGGGGCAATGTGTGTGGCACATTTGTTTTCTTTCTTTCTAAGTTTAACATCACCCAAACATTCTTAGCAATTGCATGCCTTAATCTACCTATAGGTGGTTGTCATCACTTTGTTTTGTCTTCTCAAGTTCTTGAGTAGCTTCAACATGAGTTAGATTCTTAGTTTTAGAGTGGCTTTCATATAAGCCTAATCTCCATCTTTCAGAATGGCTAAGAGTGGCCTAGTTTCAAGCATACATTTGACTATCCACACCAAAATTTTCAAATCATAGTAAATTTATGGGCTTTAGGATCCATCTCATATGACACACATTCTATACCAGTATTAGTTTATAGCTTCACTTCATGTAGCAATGATGGAGCCAAAAGACTAGCTAGCCTTTGTATTATTGAGCCACCTTTTTAGAGGGATTGGACACATAGTCCAAACATTTATCAACTCATGTATGACCACATAGATTCACTTATTAGGTGATGATGCAGCCAAAGGGCCAACCTTTACATTCTTGAGATAGTTTTTGAGGAATTGAGAATTTAGCTCCATTCATAATATTACTCTTGATACAACACACATATAACATTACTTAGCATCATTCAGCATCACAATAAGTTTTTTTTATTAGTCTACATACCTAATGGATGTATTCATTCCTTTCTCTTCCTCTCTTTTACCTAACTTCATAAATTCTTATTTTAGATATAGTGTTTCTAGTAACAATTGATCTACTCTTTATTTTCTCTTGGATATTTACACTTCATAACATACTCTCTCTACACATACCTAACATCACATAAGCTTCATAACATTTACACTTACAAGTATGTTTAGGTATGATTTCTATTTTTTCTTTGTCTTAGTGTTTCATTTTGTTTCATCATTAGAATAAATGGGAGAGGGGAATGCAGTCATATAAGATGCAAAAAATGGTAACTTGAGCATGGCTAATGACAACCAACTGATAGTCCCTCTTACTTTTTATCATGACCCTCATAAGATTATTTTCACTAATTCCCAGTCATTTGTAGCCTTCTAAACTTGATCCTAGTTGAGTCAAGACCCTCTTTTCATGACCAACTCGTCCCCCAGGTCCCATTTACCTAGGGAAATAGTGCCCAACTAGGATAAGAGCATTGATGCCACTATTATTTTATTTCAACATTGTTTTCCAATCTCATTTATAGCCCCAATGGTCAATTTCTTCTAGTTTCCCATCCTTTTCTTTATTATCCTAATGTAAGAAAATTATATCTATGACAAATAGATCCCTATAAAATCACATTCAAAGATCATTTGGAAAGGGTTGGAAAATATCACTCAAGCAAGCAAGAATATAAGCAAGACCACTCAAGAAATCTTCCCTATTCTCTACATATAACTAGTCTATATAGTTTCAAGCTAACTCAAATCCTTACACTAGCCCCTAGTCATCTCAAGCACACCCAATTTTTAGATTTATTGTATTTGCATTCACTATTGTACCATTCACTCTTAAAAGGAGAACTATATATGACTTGATCCCTCTTTAGAGTATTGGTATCTAGGTAGTGTTCTCACACATGGGGTGTGAAGCATGTCTAGTGCATCTTACACACACTAACCCTTTTTCCCCTATTGGCCAAAGTTTTGTTTAAGTACATTGAAGGCATAAAAATGAATAAAATCATCTGCTCTACAAATAACACTACTAATAGTGAGACTTAAAAAAATCATAGATAGTGTCACACAAACCTACCAAATAAAACCCAAAAAGCTTATCTCCTCAGGACAATAGTGTCAAATAAGGACTACAGTACCAGTGCCACTTTTGTCCACTTTCAACACTCCTATAAAATTAGAAAATGAAATCTAGAATATTGTTTATGATAGTGTCCTAGGGCTTGCATAGTGAATATTAGACCCTATCTCAGTCAGATTAGCGTAGTTTAAGCTAAGTCTTATTTTCTCCCTCTTATCACTATTTTTGAAAAAGATTTAATTATAAATAAATTTAAAAAATTAGTACCTTATTTATTACACATTATTTACTTATTTATAAATCCAAATGCTTTAAATAAATTAGGAATAAAACCCTAATATTTCCAAAATTATTAAAATAAAAACATATTAGAAAACAATAATTTATTGAAGGTATTGATTCATGATTCATTACAATGGAAAAGTCTCAAAAGACATTTATAACTTCATTGAATGTTCCACCTACACTCTCCACCCATCATATATATCACTTGGATTTATACACCATCCTTCACTTTCCCTAGTTACAAAGACAAAATACTCATATCTATAGACCTAACTGAGCCATGACTATCTATTTTAATTGACTACATGTCCCTACTAAAAGTGGATGATATGACTATGTTGAAAGACAAGAAACTTATTTAATAATCAAAACTCTACCCCTTCTTCAAATTATGAACATAGATCCACTACAAATGAAAATCAATCCCTTTATTGGTTTTCATATAGCCATAATTTTAAATGAAGATCCATGAGGCTATCTAGTATCTTGATCATGAACAAGATGTAAAACTTATGACTGAAGGATTTTAAGAGGTTTAAATAATATTTAATGGCATCTTATGATTCTATAGGGTTTGATCTAGTAACCTAAATTACATTTTGATCTTACATTTACTTATTTACATGCTTAGGTGGTGAAATACTAATGAATTGATGTGTCTACCTATATGGCATTTTCTTGGGCTACATATTTCATTTTAAAACCTGATTATTGTTGCCTCAAACATATGCAATTATATTATGCCTTGGAATTTAATAAAAAAATTTCCATTAATCCCCTCAACAGTCTCCTAGCCTTAAATTTCATCATTGGTAATTAATCGATGATCTACTTTTTAGATTATGCCACTTGGCAGCCACACATTGATCTTTATCTTAGCTTTCAAAAATGTGACACTTGGAAATATTACATGACTTATATTAAATCTAATGTTAGTATACATCTAGTTCATGTGCTTACAGCATATGGTAGACTCATCTATAGTCTAGGATCATTGACTTTTGACTTTGATCTACACTATCGATTTACTTCTACATGGTTAAGCATGTGTTTTATATATTTAGTTTATCAGATCAAACATAGAACATTATTCCCATTTGAATAATATGATCAAATATGGGCCATAAATATGCTATGATTTCACCAGGATCAAGAAACTTATCATCAACACATTCAATATCAAGATCCACTAACCTTTTAACCTCAATTTCATTGTTGATATTTAACTGCATGATTAAATGTGCACCATAGATCTTTCTTGACTTGTTGACTTCATGAGATCATCTTTTTGACATTGATATTTGATCTAATTGAGGGAGGCTTCAATAATTTGTATCCCCACATTCAATTTTAGGATCCTATTGAAGATTTTTAACCCAAAACTTCCTTGGGATTTAAATTGATGTCATTGGGCACATCCCACACTACTAGATCATTTTGAAGGCTTATATCTTGAGATAGAAAACTCATCAAGACACCAAACTTACAGGGGATATTCATGGCATAAAAAACATCATTTTTATGAAATTATTAAACTTTATTTGGATTTCCAAGTGTATTTACTAAATAAGCATATGAATTGATATGTTCATTCTTACATGACATGTTATGATGGTCTGGTTCCTTAAAGTCACCAAATATACACTTGAAGATTTCTTTAGTTATTTCAAAATCTTGCAAGTGACATGTGACATGACATGGAGTATGTTTGATCTTTCCACCATTTGACTACTCATTCAACTATGGTGGTTAGATTCTCGTGGATATAAAGACACATAAAGTTAATAGAGTTGGACCTACTATTATTCTTGGATTCTTTGCTAATCCTCAATGGTTTGAATGATACCACTTACATCGAGAATCTAACTTGAGATGCTTGTCTAATTTTCTCTCTCAAAAGGTGACCATTAATTTTTTTCATTAACTGTAATGCATTTCTCATGTCATGAATCATATGATCAATGATATCTTGACCATATCCCCTCTATGTATTAAGGTCTAATATGTACCTTTCATAGCTTGAGATCATTTTCCTCCAAATTGAAATGGATTAGTTTGAGGAGTAACTAAGGACATCTTGAGTTTGAGAAGGTTGATAGGTTGTTTGAGGGCCACTTGGGGTGATGCCATAAACATTTCTAGTCTGATATGAAGGATAAGGAATGAAATAACATGCATATTGATAAAATGAGTGATGAAACATACCAAATAATCATGATTAGGCACTTGGGTTTCTTAAACTAGTTGATAAATACTTGGAGTTCCCATTTTTGTTTACACACATGCCTCCAAAGGTTGATTAGATGAAGAGAACACAAAAAATATTCACTTAGTGAATAATGTATTAGTCCCAATAGTGTGCCAAAAATTATTGTGGGATTAATTTTCACCCATATAATGAGTTATTTATGTTCCCTCCAACTAAGCCACAAAATTGGAACAACCCTAGGCTATGGGTGTCTTCTAGTGAGTTTGAACCTCCTGAGAAGGCTGGCTTCCTCTTAGTGGATCACCTATACTAATGCTTATACTATGAAAAGGGTTAAAGATGGAGCATAAGGTTACTAAGATAGATAAAAAGGTGATTCAATAAATTAAATTAACTCAAATAATCATGAAATAAAAACTAATGAGGCATCAAATAATGCTAGATCACACAACCTCAAATACTAGTTGATTGTATAAGTGTTTCATAATCTAGGGTCATAAAAAATGAATGAAACAAAGGGGAATTATAATATTCACACCAAGCATAAATTAATTTTATAAATATCACAAGTTTAGACTTTAAAACAACTTGAAAATGACTAAAAATAGGCAAGAAAGAAGGACAAATGACATGGAATAAATTCCTTCACACATAATTCATAGGTAAGAGATAGGTAAAGAAAGTATTTATTACTTCAAGAGGTATTTCATATAAATTTTGATAGGGTTTATCCTTATCAAATTATTGTCTCCTTATACTCCCAAAAATGAGAGTATATCTTGCCAATGTGTAAGAAATGGGAGATATAGAGAAAATGGGAAAAGAGAGAATCAACGAGTAGACAAAACTCAATAATGAGTTATAATCACTTTGATGGAGTCCCAAACATTTTTTAATCAATTATAATTAATATTTACTTAAAATTATCCATTCATTATCTCCACATGATCCTTAATCCCCCTGGTTGGTTTAGAAACACTAGAAGACAAGAATCTGTTGAAGGGGCTGAGTCATGATCCGTTAAAATGGGGAAAGTCTCCAAAGACTTTTAGAACTTAATTGAATGATCCAACTATACTCTCCACTTGCCAAATCTCTCCCTTGGATTTATATACCATCTTACGCTTACTTTAGTTATGTTGTCCCCCAAAAATATCACTCATTTTTGGAACAACATTTGAACTATTTTGGTCTTATAGACTAAAATTGTCTCTTCCCTTTTTGAAATTTGTCCTAGGCATTCAAATTCCTCATTTTTCAAGCTTCTCAGAAATCTACAGACTCTACAGGCTTGAATCTATGGACTCTATAGGCTTGAATCTATAGATTATGTAGGTAGAGAAATCTATGGACTCTGTAGGAAAAGAAAATCTACGGACTTGGTAGTCCAAGTTCAATGGGCTTCACAGGATTATTTCTACAGACTCTGTAAGAAAGAAGCAAACTTTCAACACTTCAGTGATCTCAAAGTTGGTTCAATGACCAGGTTCAACCAAAAGAGTTCATCAAAAATCTTCTAAGCAAGGATTAAGTTGTTGAACCTTGAACCATTTTGGTTTAATGGCCTCAATAGGTTCAAAGGTTCAACATCAGCAACAAGAGTTCAACCACTTTGGTTCAAAGGCTTGGTTCAATTTAGTTGGTTCAATGCTTCGGTTCACTCAGTGAGTTCATCAAAGGGTTCGTCAGCTTGGTTCAAAGCTTGGTTCAACTGTAAGTTCAAACGAGCAGTTGAATGTAAAAGTTTAAAAGAGCCTCCTAAAGGATAAGTGCCCTTGCAGAGTGCACTTTGTCAAAAAAATCACCCTTTAGAAGGGTCATTTTCAAAAAAGCCATAAGGGTAATTTCTTTCAAAATTTTGTTTAAGGTAGTTGAAATACAAAGGGATTTCCTTCAGGAAAAAACTAAGGCAAGAAATAATTCTTTCAGACTTTTGTCTAAAGGAGTTCCCTCAGATAAAAAGTCTAAAGGAATTTAGAAAGGCTTTGGGAGGAAAGCCTAAAGGAATTTCTGAAAGCCAAAGACAAAGCAATAGTTCTTTCAAACTTTTTGTCCATGGGAAAATGTCTGTAGACTTTTTTTCTGTAGGAAAATGTCCATGGAAAAATTCTACAGGAAAATGTCCATGAAAAAAGTCCACAAGAAAAAAGTCTGCAAGAAAATGTCTGCGGGAAAGCTCCAAAGGAATCCAAAGATAAAATGCCACCGAAGGACCCTGAAGGGCAGGTGCCCTTGCAAGGGACTCTTGGCTACCAAATTAAAGGACACTTTCCCAAAGATGAAGGGTCACCTTCCCTTTGGGGGGATGCAAAACAAAAACGTAGCGACCTGCAGGAAGAAAGAAGCCTGAAGGCCATCCGAAGACTCCCTGAAGGGTAGATACCCTTGCGGGGGGATCTTCCTGACCTAAAGTGGATCATTTTTCAAGGCCCAAAGGGTAGGTCCCCTCTGGGAAAGGTTAAATGACAAAGTTGAAGGAATTGCTGAGGAAAGTGACATGCCCATAGATGTCAAAGTTGTGACAATGAAATAGCCATTGATCCTTATAAGTTTAAATCTATGGACCCGAATGCATTCAAAGGCTTTAAGGCCAAGATCAATAGGAAGAAACTAAGGAATAGAGCATCAAATTGAATCTAGGACTTGATTCCATTAACTAGAAAAGGAGGAATGATGTGGAAGGACTAGAAACATTTTCACTTCAGATATGTTTCTAGAAGTAGATCGCCAAGTGGACATTGAAAGATGCAAACTTTCAATAGCATGACCCATTTCTCTACATTGAGAAAAGCAAATGGGTAAATGTACCTAAATTCTAGCATGTCTTCTTAACAAATTTCAATACAACATGATGTGTTACTATTATTGAGTCCTTCTTGAAGAGGCTATGTAAGGGACTCTCTTTTATTATAAATGGATATCTCTGACAATAAAAAATGAAACTCTACCTAAATTGAAAGGCATTACTGAGACTTTGAGCTCAGATTGCTGATCATATTTTGTTATTAGAATAAGAAATCAAGTGACTTTTTAGACTTTGTGTTGTGATGTCTTTATTGTTGGGGAAATTATTCTTATGTCTTTTTCCCTAATATATTTTCTATTCCTTTACTTCAACAAGCAAAATTAGTGAAAGTAGTTAGGAAGGTGTCCTGAAGTCAACTGTGGAGAAACTTTGTGCCCCCATAATTGCCTTTAGTGTGTTTTCTTTTTGTTTCTTTGTAAAGGACCTTGGGATGACTTTGTGCCCTCATTGTCCTTCGTATCTCACTCTTGGGAAATTTAGGTGGAGACTTTGTGCTACATCTCAATTTGCTGGTTACTACGTCCTTAGTTACATTTTGCAATTACTACTTGGAGTATTTTTGTAATTTACTAAATAGTACTTCTGAAAGAAGAGGAGTGCTCTCTATCATTTCCCTTGAGATTTCTCCTTTGATCCACATGCATCATCTCTTAAAAAAGAGATATGGATGATGTATCCTACCCTTGAGTATTATTTATATATATATATATATATATATATATATATATATATATATATATATATATATATATATATATATATAGCATATCTATAGGGAACCTCCCCTTGATGAGAGGAGAGATTAGTCCCCTTTTGATGTGGCAAACCTACACATTTGGATGAACAATCTTCCTAATTTGGCTGATCAGACCTATTTTGTTTATCAGTATTTTGATCGACAAAATATTCAACTAACAAGTAATAAAGACAAAATCCTTGTATCTAATAACCTGGTTGAGCCATGATTATGCCTATTTTAAGTGGCTACAAGTCCCTAATGAAAGTGAATGATATGATTATGTCAAATGATAAGAAAAATATTTCATAATCACAACTCTAGACCTACTTCAAATATTGAACATATGTCTACTATAGATGAAAACCAATCCCTATATTGGTTTTCATACAGCCATAATTTTAAATGAAGATCCATCAGGTCATCTAGTCTATTGATCATGAAAAAAATGTAAAAATTATGACTGAGGGATTTTGAGAGGTTTAGATAAGATTTAATGGAATCCTATTATTTTTTAGGGTTTGATTTGGTAACCCAGATCACATTGTGATCTCACATTTACTCATTTTCATGCTTGGGTGGTGAAATCATTTTGAACTAATGTGTCTACCTATATGACATTTCCTCATGCTATTTATTTCATTTTAAAACTTGACCACTATCACCTAAAACATGTGCATTTATCTTGTGTCCCTTGGAACTCATTAAAATTTACTCTGTTTATCTCCTCAAAATTCTTCTTGCCTTAACTATCATCATTGGCCTTTGATCTATGATATACTTTCTAGATTGTGGAACTTGGTTGCCTAAATTGATCTTTGTCTCAAAATTTGAAAATGTGACACTTGGAAGTATTAAATTAATTATATGGACCTTAATATTAGTCTAAATCTAATTCACATGATTATGCCATATGGAATCCTCACATGTAATCTCGGTTTATTGACTTTTGACTTTGATCTACACCATAGATCTACTTCTGCATGGTTGAACAGGTACTATAGATCTTTGGTCTAAAAAATAAAATGTAGATCATTGACCTCCACTTGACTAATATGATGAAATGCAAGACATCAATTTGTTAGGATTTTTTCATGATCAAGACATTTGGCATGAACACATTCAATCTTAGGATCTACTAACTTTTTGACCTCAAACTCATCATTGATCTTTAACTACATAATTAAACATGCACCATAGATTTTTTTTGACTTATTAACTTTGTGAGATCATCCATGTACCATTGATATTTGATATGATCAAGTGAGTCTTTGACACTTGGTATCCTTGCATTAAATTTTATTATCATGTTGAATATTTTAAATCCAAATGGTTACTTCTTGGGGCCTTAAATTAGCATCTCTAGGCACGTCCCACACTAGTAACTCATTTTCAAGGCTTGTATCTTTAGATAGAAAAATCATTAATAAAAAAACTTATAATGGATATTAATGACACAAAAAACATCATTCTTATACAATTCTTCAACTTTAGTTGGCTTCCTAAGTATGTTTATTAAATACATAACCAAACTGATCTTTTCATTCTTGCATGATGTGTTATGATGGTTTGGTTCCTTAAAATAACCAAATTCACATTTCAATATTACTTAAAGTTTTTAAAAATATCTCAAGTTACATGTGATATGATCATGGATTCTATCTTTTCTTTTCACCATTTGACTACTCACTCAACTAGGACCTACTCAGCTTATCATTCTAGATCTAAGCAAAGCTTCTTATGTGGGCCAATTTTGGCCAACAAATACCTCATAGGATAAATCAAGGGGAATATTACCACATTTATCTAATCATAAAATATATTTAACACACTCCCTCATGTGTCACCTTATCTAATCATAAAAATGTATTTAACACACTCCCTCATGTGTCACCTTGCCTATAACAATCCTTTTTAGGAATGATCCATACACCATAAACTCTACACATGCCAACCAGTGGATTATTTAGGTGACCATGAGATGTAATAAGGCCATAAATATCATTTCAAGACTCTACCATCTCATTTGAAGACATTTAATGTAAAAATACTTTCATTAAGTTCTTATTAGCATTTAGGAAGGGTTTTAATGGCCTACCATCATAAAAATGGTTCATAGAGTACAATACTTAGATTATAAAATTAGTGCCATGGATTGTGATCTCATCAACCCCCTAAAAACTCCCTATCTCTTGGAATCCTTTGAGTGTTCACTAAGCATTATGGGTATGCTAGCAATGTTAAGGATCATTTATAGAGTTGAGTTCCTAAATGAAAATTTCTATACCCTAGAGATTAAGTTATATGGGTCCTTATCTTCCCCTAAGATAATTGAACCCCGTTCATCTTTCCATGTAAGATATAGGCATTTTCATTTGTAGATTTAAATGGTAGACTAGGGTGATGGAGCTTGATAAGGGTAGATATACCAAATTTACCATTCCCCTACCTTTTTATACCTAAATAATCTTCCACAAGAACTGTATTATCATCATACATCTCTTCATTACCTTAGGTATGTCATGGAAATTTTGAATATGTCAAAAATATGAAGATTGGGTTTTGAGGGATCAAGCAGGGTTTTAGGCCTTATAGGCCTAAACTGGACCTCAAAACTTTAAACCACCCATAGATTCATTCATGATTTCAAGGTCATATTAATTGTAAAAAATATGAGAATGAATTAACATAACATTATCACCCTTTTACATCTGTCAATAGTTATTCAGACTCCCATCTCTATCTTTCTTCTCATCAAGGTCTACCATTTTTGCCTGTGGCCTAGTCTAAGAACTTATATTAGTTGATGTTATAGGCTTGAGTGGTATATGTCTCTCTTTCCTTAATATTAATATATTTAGTGTCTCACGTATGATGTACTTGGAGTGTCACAACATTTATTTAACTGGGTTTCCCTAAACTTTACTCTCAAAACTTAGTCTATAGTCATACACAAAAGCCTATATGTTATGAATGATCAATCAGACCTAAGAAACGTTCTCAAACTTTATCCTATTTTAGAGGTCTGAAGGTTTGTATGGATGACATATTTTACTATGGGTTCACCCTTAAATATTTGTTTATACTATCATTCAAATCAACTAGACACTCCAACTAACTAAGTAGACTTATATGCGCTTAGCTAACTATATATGCCTTAGTTATCTTATTTAGCTATCCTTTCATGTTTTCCTTGATTTTAAAGAGCATAGCCTCTATATTATACCCCTCTTATTATATATCTCCTTCATGTATATGGCACTTCACTCCCAAATTTGAAGACAACTTGTACATGGCCCTATAGGTGATGGTTTGAGGAAATGACTACAACTAGAATCTTTCTAAAGGTCCATGGGTAAGATAAGGGTCTCTTTACCATGTTGGGAACCTCATTATACTTCTTTAATACTTATTCAATTCCCTTAAGATAGTCACTTTCATAAGCATATGGTCCTCTCTTGAGTATGTATAGGTTTAGATATAGATGGTGGTTTTGGGAAACCCCTTAAATGCTAAGCCTAAAGTTGACTTCCTAGGCTCTATCATTAGCACTAAACCATCTATCTAAATGTGACTAGTTTTTATTCTCCTCATAACCTCATTAACCTTCCATGGCATTATGAAATTTTTGACTTTATTTCCATGCCTTAAGTTTGGGCATGAGGGATTAAAGCTATAGGTGATTTCATATAGTCCTATGATGTCCTAAGTCTATAAATCAAAGCCTATTATGAGGTGGAAATAGGTTGATAAATTAATTACATAGAATATTCATTTTAAGGGTTCTCAAATGGACTATTACTCCTTATTCAAGACCATCTATTGGGACCCTAGACATCCTAATATATATATATATATATATATATATATATAATCAACAAAGTAAATTAATTAGAGCTAGTTAATTATGAATTTGGAGGGAGAAAATGAAACCTATGATTTCATAAAAAACTTAAGTAATGATAATAAACCTTAAATCCTACTAATAGGCCTATGAAATAATTTAGAGCAAGTTCATGGTTTTTAAGTCTTGAGGGCCATAATGAGGATTTTTACTTCTGAAAGAGGGGATCCTCCACATGTGTACAAAACCTCTACATTTTCTATAGTGTCCTAATGATCCTCAAGAAACATCAACCATGAAACACTTTTTTCACAATTTTCAAATAATATTTGCATTATGTATAGAAGCCAATTTGAAATCAAGAATATAAAGGAGCTACTTATTTTGATGATTTATTTATGCTTGGGGTGAAAATAATACTTGAATGGTTTCAAGAAACCCATCATTCAACACCAAACCACTACTCACTTCTAGATCCATACATTTAAGGCTCTAAATTATCAAGAAACCATTGCCTATAACCTTTAACTACTATAGAATGGAGATTCCTTACTTCTTTAAGCTCACACATGTGAAATAATGATGAGGGGTGAAGTTTAATCACCTTGAATACTTATATAAGACATATAAAACAACCATTTTCATCCACCATGTCATAAATGCACTAACACCATTCAAATATTAACCCTATGTAGATGCAAAATACTAGTTTGACTACCTAGGTTCTTAACCATTGTTCATAAAGCATGATTATTCAATCTATAAACTAATGCCAAGAATGTAAAGTTCATGAGACCCCCTTCTTCTAAACAAAATATTAGATCACCATTTTCTCTTTCTTATATGGACTGAGCATAACCTTGAATGGATATCCAAGGCTTTTAAGAAGAGTGATGGAGAGAAGGGGATAATTTTTTACTTATTTCAGTCTAAAACTCATTTATTATCTTATTTTATGCCTTTATTGAGTTCACCCTAAAGATAACTAGCTTATTTTGACCTTTACCATACTAAATGAGCTTGTATAAGCTTAAAAACACCTACAAAACATCACTTTCCTATAATTTCTTAGTTTTTAAATCTTAAAAATCTATTATTGGGTAGGAGGAGAGAAATGAGGTGTAAAAATGTATTAAAAATAGGGCGTACGGGTGAAGCGAAGGTGAAAATTCATTTTTTTACATGAGTGAGATGCTTGGTGGTGAATAAAAGTATTTGACTTCTAAAAAAAGACATTTTTGCATATGAAACTACTTTGTAATGGCATTATGATAATACTCAGACCACTTTGAATACATTTTACCTTTGATAATGATTTAATGGTGTTGTAAGGGGTATAATATTACTATTCCCATGGTGTTAATACCCTTTCATGATAATTATGCATGACCTAAAGTGAAACATGAATTGAAAGTTACCTTAACATTTGATAAAATACCTTAAAACAATCTAAGGTTTACACAAGAGTCATCATATTTTTTCTAATTGGTTCCTTCTCCTAAATTTTTCCCTCATTTATACAAGTTATTGGCATGTTCAATTGATCATATGATTGGTTATAAGTTGTAGTATTTTATATCACCCCCTATGAGTCCATTTAGACCACAAGGAACACCTCAAGTCTTATCATCATATCCTATACCTAACTGGCACAAAATGATGTCTTGACATAGTCATTGAATAGTATAATATAGAGCCACTATGACACTTTTGACATGACAGATTACTTGAACATGTTACCTCACTACCTAAGGATAACTTACCTCCTCTTTAGTTGTCAAGACGCTTCAAAATACACAATAAGGTGACCAAGTCTAATCTCAATTTTTCATTGGGTATAGTTGACCTTTTATAATCCCAAGGGTATAAATAAGTTAGTATGCTTGATTGAATAGAGGGGTCCTTGGAAAATCCCCAATATATGTTGAAATTTCCATGTTAGTGAAGATACTTTGCATGGAAGTTAAAGAGATCATAAAATAAGAGGTCATATTGTGGAAAGGATTAAAAATAGAAGGGATAGGTTGTGAAGAAAATAAGGTTTCACCTATAAATATATGAGAGAATGTATGGGAGGGTGAATGGGGTTCTTTTATTTGACCACCTATCATGACATTATAAATATTTGAATCATATTTCCTATATGTTGAGGAATTTTGTTAATGAAGAAAATCATTTCATGTGTGTACCCTAATTTAGGCTCATATCCTAAAGAGAAAAGAGGATTATGAACTTATGATGAATGAGGAGGAGTCCCATAATTTATAGTGTGAGTGGCAATGTGAAAATTTATTTCATGTAAAGTGGAAGCCACAAGCTATTTTTGGGGAAGCCTATTAGGATTGGTGAATTTCATCATGTCTATTTGATTCAATTTTTTATTATCCTGAAACAAGAAGTTCACGATGAGAAAAAGAGGCTAAAAGGGTGATGTAAAGACAATAGAAGAAAATAGGATACAAATTCTAATTGGTAGATTGTGTTCTACAAACTATGAAATATAATAAACAAAAAAAAGAGAACATAGTCATATAGGTTGATTGTGTAATGTTAAATAGGGAATAGGCCAAGAAAATAAGAAGACACAGTTAGATAAGTTGACCATGTACTGATTAAACAAGGTTTGAATAGTAAGATAAAGATACATAATTGATCAAGTTGACTATGTGCTTTAAGTAGAAAGGATAAACAATTTGTAAGAGACTGTATCAATAAAAAAGACAATGCTATAAATTGGAGAAAGGTTTTGTAAGATAATTTTGAAGCAAAACAAACTTAAGCACACAAGAAATTGGATCACCGTGCTTGATCCAATTGAAACACATAACACAAACCTTGTAGAAATGTTGGCTAATGCATGTTTTGTAATATAGCATACAATGATCAAAGAGAAAACAACTTGGAAGTAAATGATAAATAATTGGTCATCTTGAGTGTCATTAAGTTATAATGAAGATTAATTTTAATGTGATGGGAATTTGGTTCTAAGAAGTAATTAGAAAGAAATATAAGGCTAGTTTTAGGACATCTAGACTAAAATGGATCTGTATTGGTGATGGTACTGGATTGGTATTGGGGCCTACCCCCTTGTTTAAAAATCCCATAGTGATAAGGGTGTTGGGTGATTTTCCAATATATACCATCAACTATGTATTTTTACTTGGACAAAAAACCAAGTTGGGTTCCCCTTGGTTATGAAATCCAAGTAGGTATGCCTTAGGAAGACAAATGTTTAATGATTTTTGAATGTAATGTGATTTAGAAGTGTGTGAAAAGGATAAAAATATTGTGAATAAAATTATAATTTAAAAAACCATTTATTTAATATTTTTTTGTTACTCTAAGCATGCAAGCAATTGAGAAGAAAAGATAAATTATTTACTAGTAAATAGAGATTAATTCCTTGATTGAGAAGAGTACAAAGTCAATTCAAGTGACACTATATATAAATAGTGAAAAATAGAGTCGACTAGGTCACTATTATTTTACAGAAGCAAAATCTATAAGAATAGAGTCACATAGGTCAGCTATATCTTTTATATAGAAGATAGGCTACAAAACTATAGAGTATGTTGATCCAATTTACTATATAGTTATAGTTTTATAGACTTAAAATTTAAGAAAAATAGAACTAGAAGAAGAAAATATAAATGATAGAGAGATAAGAAATGAACCTTGATGATCTTGAAGATGTTTAGATTGCATATTTTTATGCTATGATATTCAAATACTGATTCAAATTTTTTCTAAGTTAGGTAGCTCGACAAATTTTTAAAAACCCATACAATAAATATTATTTCTGAGTAGAGTCAACACATCCAACTACATTTGTAGACCTATATGATGAAAGAATACAATTTTAAATAGAATTGACTAGTTTGACTATGTATGGGAATCTAGAGCTCAAAAATAATGTTATACATAATTGATCGATCTAGTAAACTATCTTTGGTGAAGACCTACATAGATATAATAGAATATTTTGGAAATGACTGTGTGTCAATCATGCATAAATATTATTATAACTATTCTCACTAGTTTGAAATAGTACTACAAATATAAAAATAATATAAAATGATGATGAAAGGAGAGTGGGAAAGAAAACATACAAGGGTTTGACTCAATTAAGGTTCACTGGAATGCATATAAATGGAGATGGAATTCATCTATTAATCAATCCTAGCATGGAGAAGATAAATCCTACTTACACTTACGATTATTGATACATTAGATATTTAGGGTCATGACCATGATGGATCTTCTAGACCTAATTGTTGGCAAATTTTGGCCCACATATAAATCTTTTGCATTTTTTGATAAAGCATTATATCAAAGGGCTTACAAAAGGGCTAAGATTATAATAAATGGTTTGGAAGTAGGAATTCATGGTGTCAATGTAATATAAGCTCATGGGATGAATTGAATATGACATAGAAAATAATCAAGGATATCAAGGATCAAACAAAAATCCTAAAGACATTTCCATCCACAAAAATGTCTTTGCAAAAATCCCAAAGGAAATCATCCAAAAGCATAAGTTTTGAAGGCATGAATTCTATCAAGGAAATTATTTTGAGTATTTAGCTAAGTATTATAATTATTTAAAATAAATTTTCCCCCAAAAAAAGTTTAAATAATAATTCTTTCAAAGAAGTTATTTCACTCAAAGCCTATAATAAAAAGTACTAGGAAAAATTCTTTTGGGGAAATTATCCCAAAGACTAAAGCTCGAAGTCATTTATTTTGGACATTTTATCTAATAGAAAAGGCCCATAGACATAAATGTTTTATAAAAGCATCCAAGACAAAAGGTCCAAAGTAGATAGCTTGGGTAACTTTTGATCCAGTAGAAAATGAAGTGTAAAATTTATGCCATAATAAAAAACTATTTGAGTCTAAAAGTGACTGTTTCACAAACATTAATGACGGTATAATATATGTATTTGATGTTTTCATGGACATATAATGTAAAAAATATAAAAAATACATTATGGTTTAAATTTCACAGTCACATAGATGTAAAATATGGTCATGTTGACATCAAATAATGGGAGTGTAGACATCAAATTAAAGCTCGTAAAGTAGCCATTATATTTCAAATAGTGGGTCCTAGTAGATATAATAGTTGGTAACTAATCATATGAATCAGATTAATGACACATGAGAAAATAAAAAGGTTAAGGATCTTATAGGTAATCACATGGCATAAGCATGTAAAGGAAGTAAAACTAAGAATGGATCATGAGTACAAATGTAGGACTGCTAAGTGGCACCAACCTAAATAGAGTTGGTAGCTTAAAGATAGATCATATGGATAAAGTTAATTCATACCATAGAGATTAGATGGTGTGATCAAAGGTTGATGAGTCAATGATCTAAGTTATGGTTGAAAACTAACTAAATAAAGGTGAGCCCAAGATTCTTGATGGAAGTTGACAAAGCAGTGTTAGACCTAGGTAAAACAAATACAAAAGGGACTAAGCCCAAATATGACCCAGGTTGGACCAAAATAGATATTATAAAGATCAACCTTACCGTTAAAATCTCTACAAAGATAGAATGGGTCTTTTTATACCTAATGGGGGTCTAAAATGAAGCTATGCGGTATATACGTCCCCATCAACATAATGACTATAGGAAAACCAATGGTCTTAGATTGGTTTTCCATTTATAGAATGGACCTATCATCTAGAAATGGATATGAAATAGGTACATGATTAATGAATAAGGGTCTCATTTA
This sequence comes from Torreya grandis, assembly GCA_037957365.1. Taxonomy (NCBI): domain Eukaryota; kingdom Viridiplantae; phylum Streptophyta; class Pinopsida; order Cupressales; family Taxaceae; genus Torreya; species Torreya grandis. Next base: position 2,062,804 of record JARHVA010002327.1, read on the forward strand.
TTGAAATTATTCCATCCTTGACAAAGCAATTACTAATTGCCATTCTTGACATAACACTTTCAGTCTCAATATTCAAGGATTTCATCATCATGAGCAAGTTAAGTGTGATTAGGGTCCAAAGGTAACAAACTAGTGGTTGAAGAAGAAGTTAAGGGAATTAATTCCTTTCAAATAGACTTTGTCATCATGTAGAACAAAGCCTTATCTTTTAGTGGATCTCTCAACCAATGAAAGGAGCTCAAGGGCTATTGGAACAAAAGGAGGTTAGCTTGTTGATAAGGATTAATCATGATTAGAGAAAGGCATGTGTAAAGAAAATAATCATTGAAATATTGACACATTTATTTATTACTGGGATCCCTTCTCCACTCTAAAAAGGATGTTCCTCTCTCTCTCTCTCTCTCTCTCTCTCTCTCTCTCTCTCTCTCTCTCTCTCTCTCTCTCTCTCTCTCTCTCTCTCTCTCTCTCTCTCTCTCTCTCTCTCTCCCCTTTTTTGCTATATATAGAGGATTTTAAAGAAAAAAAGGCATCCCTTTATTCCTTCTCTTGGGCATGACTAGACTCTATGAAGATTAATCTTGTAACCTCTTGAGATGAATACAAGACTATGTTTTTAGATTTCATTATTTTGATATAGTGTGTACATGTTAGTTCAATTTTCATATGTGGTAGAAATGTCTCCCTTGTCAAGTCTTTATTTCACCTAGTTAGTACTTAATCCTATTATGCAAGTCATTTTTAGTGTTTTATATATTTTCATTAGAGCCCACATGTGGATTATTTAACTAGTTAGTGTCTTTCATTAGACCTATCCATTACTTCCCTCAACTTTTGATCAATTGGTGAACCTTTGTATGAAATATTGATGCATGTTAAATATTTGGAGTCCTGGATCTAGTCTCTTGTTTGTTTCATTATTATTCAATATGAGCTAAAATGGAGTCGATAAACCATATTTTAAGTGTATCACTAATGTTTTCTTAGGTTTCCCTTTCAAGTTATCTCTCTCTCCCTTTTCCCTAGTCATTTATAGGTTTTAGTAGTGGAAATGAGCTAAAATGATGCATTTGAAGAGCTATCCTCATTATAAATCCTAAAGGTGTAACTTCATTTTAAGATACCCATAAATTGGGTTCAGTTCCATGATGAAATAAAATTTGGGAGAGGACCTAAACAATCCCTTGCCTAGCTAGGGTGAAATCTAGACCTCCAACAATTCTATGACACCTACAGGGATTTAGGTTTAAAAGAGTGGAAATATATTGGTGTCTTTACTTTGATAAACATTTAAAATTAAGAAAATTAGAAACAATGGTGACTCTAAATAAAATCTTCTAGTTATGAGCATACTAGGTATGTCTTAATGAAGTTTTAAATCACTTCATACATCTCATTTGACAAATGAGGTTAATATGAATAACTATGAGGAATATACCTATTATCCAACTCCTTATTACTAGTAAAAATATGATCCTCATGATCCATATGAGACTAATAAGCCCTACCAAGAGTCTTATCAAAGCTATGATGGCTCTTACCTTCCTCATAATCCTCACCAGTAATATGAGGACCTATATTAGTCATACATGTCAGAGTATTGCCCTGATCATCCATATGAATAGAAAACCCATCATAATATTGTCCCTATCCTATCATGAGCCATCTATACTAGAACTTAAGTAAACTTTAGTAAAATTTTATAACAATGAACTATTATTATGCTCAAAAAATAATTATGGCCAAGATGTCCCTACTCACTAGATCCATCATGTAATGTAGTCATTATAGCAAGTGAAATAAGAATGGGCACCTATTGAGAGTGCAAAATGGAACAATCTTAGAGATGAGATGATGGATGTAGGTGGTTACATTCAAAGCATTGAGGATAAGCTAAAAGGCCTTGAAGAGAAACAAGTCCAACCTCACTAATATTATGAGCCTTCATATACACAACCTCAGTATTCTTATATGCCACCCATTATTCCCCAAGTGACCATTCTAAGAGACCCTTTAAGTATTTCAAGTTCTTTATATGTTTCTCAAACCTTTCCTTCCTAGAATTTTATCCAAAAAATTTATAAAAAAAAGAAGGGGACTACTATAGAATATCTTTTTGTTGAGGTTTAAGACTCTATTCTCCCTCAAGAACCCTTTAAGAAGTCCTTCAAGGTTTTAAGATGGAATCAAGTGGTGAATTCATGGGATGGGTAAATTGAAGGAAATATAGATTTGAAAGACCAAGTTAAAGGAGGATCTAAACCTATGACAACCGTTTTCATCCCTCCTCAAGAGTCATTTTGTGTTCCTTATTTTCATGAAGCTATTTACCACCTCAAAAATAAGTTGTTCCAAGAAAATATAGAGAGGAAAATCAAAGATTTGGAGTTGAATACAAGGAAAGAGGAGGAGAACCAAAATAAAAAGCTTAAAGAATAACCTCTATATTTTTAATCTTGGAAACAAGTCATAGGGTTAAGCAAATCCAAATTCATTTAATCCACCTCCCCTCCTCAAGTATCTAGGTCATTTCCATCTTGGAAATCTATCTAGAGTAGTACACAAAAGGAGGAGGATATGACTATTAAATACAAATAGTTGGAACAAGGAGGTGTCACATATATCTCATCTTTCTTGCATTCATCCCAATAACATCTTATGGCACTCCTTGAATAGGTAAGCAATGAACTCCATGTTGAACTCATAACTAATAATGATGGATTGTCAAAGTCAAAAGAGGAGAACATTATTGGAACACAACTTGGCAAGAGTAAGAATGTCTTAGTCTTTCATAATGTTAAAGAGAATGAGTTATAGGAATAAGTGTAAGTTGGGAATGGGATCCAATGAGAAGTATCAAATGTGCATCAAGAGGTTATTTCTCAAGAACCTCTTCATCACATATCAACTATCCAAAATCAAGAGTTTTCTCAAGATCTTGTGGTAGTTAATATAGATCAAGTGTAGTCTCATCTTTCTTTGGAAGGTAGACATGAATATAACTCACACAGAACCATTACTAAGGTAGAGAGAAATATTAAAGAAGAAGACCATTGGTAGTATTTGTACCATGATTTATTAAATTAAATTTAAGAGCTTAAGATGATATACTTGGATGATGAGATAGTTTATCAAGTTTAATCTTTATCTAAGGATTCCATTAATTTTTTAGATCTTCCATAAGACAATTCTACTCTCTTAATAAATAATTAGAATGAGAAATTTGGTCCTGATGAGAGATTGGTATGAATGTGAGTCATGGATGAGATTGAGATATCTCTTATTGAAAAGGATCAAGTGATTGAGAAGGTGGACAAAGAATTTCCCATGGAAGAAAATGACCATGATTGGGTAGAATATCCAGTGCTCCTAGATGATCTTGAAATAATTTAAACTAATAAGAAGCTTAGTCTTACTAAGTACACTATGGACATCAAAAAGGTATTCCCTATTGAACCACAATTGGAAGTCATAGTTGAGGAGCTCTATGAGAAAGCTGAGACTATCTGGATGCACATAGCTGACCTATTTGGAGCTACTTGGATCTCATTGAACATAATGTTAAATAGGTTGAAATATGTAACAAAAAGGTTTTAGGCATAAATTCAAAGGGTCGAGGATCTAAGTGCCTCATTCAATTCTAGGTCTCATGATGCTCCAAGCTTGTCAAAATTTCCATTTGATCTAGGAAGAAAGGTATACATATTTTAAAGTTGTACATAGGATAGTTTTGTTAAAATCCATCCAAGTGTAGTCTCTAGCACATTTATTTATTGAAATTATTTTGTTCTATTTTAGTTTCCCTTCAATAAGTGCCTTAGGCACTCTATCTTATTTTTTTCTTTTCTTGGTCATTTGTTTATTTCAAAAGAGATTAGAGAAAGATTGATAGCCAATGTTAGATCTAGGTCAATGTGTTGGACCAAAAAAGAGACTCCATGCCTAATGAATTGGATAAGGAAACATGTTTTAGGTTCTTTTACATAGACAACCATGCAACCCCTATGAATCACCAAAGATGTTGGCAAATTTTGGCCCACGTATAAATCTTGTGCATGGTTTGATGAAGTAGTAGATCAAATGGATTAGAAAAAGGGCTAAGATTACAAGAAATGGTTTGGAAGTAGGTCCTAATGGTGTTAATGTAGTTCAATATCATGAGACAAACTACATATGCCTTATAAAATAATTATGGATTTTAAGGATCAAAAAAAAATCCCAAAGACATTTTCATTGGTAGAAGGTCTACAGAAAAAATGTCTTTGCAAAAATCCTGAAGGAAATCATCCATAAGCATAAGTTCAAAAGGCATGAATTCTATTAGGGAAATTGTTCTAGGTATTTGTATAAGTATTACAATACTTTCAAACAAATTATACACAACAAAAAGTTTGATGACTAATTCTTTCAGAGAAGTTGTTTTACATAAAGCCCACAACAAAAAGTACAAGGAAAAATTCTTTCAGGGACATTGTCCCAAAGACTAAAGCACAAAGTCATTTATTTCAAACATTTTATATAATAACCACAAACATAAATATTTTGGAAAATGTATCTGAGATAAAATGTCTAAAGGAAATATCTCAAGGAATTTGTGATCTAATAGAAAATGATGGGCACAAGAGTGTCAAATTCAAGCCACAAGAAAAAACCATTTGAGTCTAAAACTGATGGTTGTGGTAATGTCAATGATGGTCTCATGGATGTATTTTATGATCACATAGATGTCAAATGTAATACATATAAAAAATATATTTTGGTTTAAATTTGACATTTGTATGAACATAAAATATAGTCGCATGAACATAAAATGATAGGAGCATAGATGCCAAATTTGGTCTCATAAAGTAGCTATTAGATTTTAAATAGTAGGTCCTAATAAATCTAATAGTTTACACCTAATCATACCAAATAGATCGATTCCACACAAGCAAGTCAAAAGGTCAATTTGTTAAGCATAGGATATACTGAGGGGGGGGATGAAATATTATATCATATATCTCATAAACTTTCCCTTAATCAAATTCCACTTTAACCATACATTCAAGATATGAAATAACATTGAAATAATGAACACCACACAAGATAGAGAGAGACACCAGATTTAACATGGAAACCCAATATGGGAAAAACCATAGAGAACAATATCAAGTATATGAATGAGCACCAACTCAAAATACAATATTTGAAATAACCAAGTTGCAAGATAACCAACCCCTTTATTGAGTACCAACCCACAAGAGCACCGACCCCTTCACTGAGCACCAACACAACAACAATTCATGAACACGAACCCATAGGATCATTAACCCCTTTGTTGAGCACCAACATAGTAACAATTCATGAGCACCAACCATAGGAGCACCAACCCCTTTGTTGAACACCAACTCAACAAAAATTCATGAGCACCAACCCATAGGAGCACTAACCCCTTTTATGTATACCACACAACTATCTCTCAATGTTGATATCTCAACAAATGATAGTTCATTACAATATTTGTTTCCTCTCTCTCCTCTGCTCTTCTAAGCTAGATATAATAATTACCAATCTTACTCTTTCTCCCATATTACAAATGGATTTTCAAGCCTTTATTTATAGATTTACAAATGATTTTTGGCCTTCCCCCTTTATGACCCTTAAATCCTAATGGAAAATGGAACCAAACTTAGATGACCCTTCATATCCTTACATTTGAAAAATCATGTGGTGACCCTTCATAAGAAAAAGCATCCTTTCCTCTTTTATCTTTATCTTGGTGACTTTTCATATTCCTCAAAGTGTCCCTTCATGATAAATTGAACGCTTCCTCTTTTTTCTTCACTTGGTGACTCTTGGAATTCCCCAAGATGACTCTTCATGGGAAAATGCATCCAATTCTTCTTTTGTCTTTACCTCATGACTCTTTGACTTCTCCATGGGCCCTTATTTTATCTTATATGTAGCCAAAAATATATTAATTAATATTAAATAAATATTAACACACATTAGCCAAGATATGACTATTAAAAACATCATTAAATGAAATGGGGCCTTTATCACCAATAATGCTAGACCTTTGACATCAATGACAATATTTCCAATAATATCCCCCTTTGTCATTGATGGTAACCTCAATCTTAAAACTACCACATCTTAAAACTTGCACATACTGTCATCTAAAAAACATAAAATAACTCCCCCTTACTATAGCAACTTGTACCTATTCATTATACCTATTCTACACCTATACTTGTATATATTATTGTCCCCCTTTGACATCAATGGCAAAGGGCCTACCTGGAGCTAACACTAATCTCTCCCTCAATTGATGTTGAACCTCAATGGTAGGAAGTAATAGAAATTACTCCCAACTCCTCTTGTAGATCTTTGAATGTGTCCTTTGATCGTGCCTTTGAGAAGATATATGATAATACATATAAATTATTGCCTGTCATTTGAGCATCTGCAATCAACTCATTTGAATCTTTTATTCTAATCTCAAAACCTTCTACATAAAACTTTAATGTGTATCCCTGGTCAGATATTTGACTTACACTTAATAGATTATGCTTAAGACCTTTTACATACAAAACATTCTTAGTCTTAGTTCGACAATTATCCAAACTCAAAGTACCTTTTGTAGCTATCCTGGTAGTGGTTTTATCTCTAAATTTCAATGTTCTACCATTGATCTTATTTAGATTTATGAACTTACACTTGTCTCCTATCATATGCCTCAAACATCTACTATCAATGAACCATGGCTGATCTTTATTTATTACACGCAAAGATGTTTGAACTAACATAGAATCTTTAGGTTATTTCTTCTACCATGAACATGTATGAACCATCTTCTTGATGAATGGAGCCTTGAAACTCTAGTCCTTATTAACTGACTTGAACATGATTCTATAGTACCAAGCTATATGTTTGAAGTTATTACATTTGTAACATATTATGACCTCTTCACCAAAGCTTGATAGAGGAGCAAAAGAGTTGTAGCTTTTGCTTGACTCTACATGACTTCCATTCTCCTTATTTTTTAAATTATTAGCTCTTTTTTGACATTCTAATTTATTGTGACCATATCCATTACAACAAAAATAGTAACCATAAAAATATGACATGTTTGTCTATATCTGACCTTATTGACATTTGTAGCTTTGTTCTCTCCAACCTTATTTGTTTGAAATGTTAGCTATATTCTTCACTTATTCCCTTTTAATTTCCACTTTTGTAAGAGATTCAACACAGCTCTTTTTGTTTTCAAATCTGATACTTGTCTTATTTGAATTTGCCTTTTGAATTTATAATATCTTATTTATTATGTTAGTGCTATCCTCAAATTTTGAATCACTAACTACTTTATCATTGACTGCTTTCTCAATATCTTCTTTTAAAGAGGCAATTTCAATAACATACCTTTCACATTGTTTTCTTACTTTTTGGAACTATGCTTTTAGATATTTTCCATTCCTTTTAGCTTATTAAAAGTGTGTTGTTAGATCATCAATTATTTCCTTTGACTCCTTTTAATTTTTCTCGATCTAGTACTTCAATCTTCAATTCTTCTTCTCAACAACTTCTAACTCTTCTAGGGCACAAATGACTCTCCTTCCAGATTCACTTCAGCTTCATCCTCTTCTTCTTGATCATCTATAATTTTTGTTGTAAATGCATCTTCATGTATGGCCATGAATATAATCTCTTCTTCTTCTGAATCACTGACTCCACTATCTTCAACTGAGCTAGGATCTTTATAATATAGGATTTTCTTCTTGAATTTAACTTTGAAATTATTCTTGTTTGTATACTTTCCTTCTTCATCATCATTACCCTTTTTTGGTCATTTAGCTAAAAAATGTCCAATATTTCCATAATTAGAACATTTAAAATGTAATTTTCACTAATATTTACCTGTTCCCCTTTTTGGCTTGCAAATGAAAAGGGCTCCATTGTCATCTTCATCATCACTGGAACTATCACTTGATTCTTGAATCTTAGCTTTCTCTTTCTTTGATGTTTTGAAAGCCACTTCTCTCTTGGAGGGTTTATCTTGTTCATTCTGCATCTCATATGCCATGAGTATAACATATAGCTCATCCATATTTAGATTGGATAAATTATTCATCTCCTCGATTGCCAAAACTTTTGCATCATATCTTATTGGTAGAGATCTCAAAACCTTTTGTGCCACTATTGACTCTTCTAGCTTTTTTCCATGACCTTGAATCTGATTTACTTTTTTATCAACTCACAAAAGATAACTTTCTATATCTTCTTCTTCTTCCATCTTCAAACATTAAAAATATCTTATAAAAGTCTGAAGCATAGCTTGCTGAACCTTTCCATCACCTTTGTAAATATTCTTAAGTTTTACCCAAGTTCCATGAGTAGATTTACATTGCATAACTTTAACAAATTTAGATTCACATAAACCACATAAAATACAATTTAAATATTTATCATTACATTCACTTGCCTTCTTTTCTACTGGAGTAATTACAAGTGTTTGTGGCTCTTCATATTCCTCCACCACTACTTACCATATGTCAAATCCAAGGTCCATAATATAAGTCTTCATTCTTATGATCCAAAAATAATAATTCATCCCATCAAACAAAGGTGCCGTATTTGTATAAAATTCTTCATGTGATCCAGCCATCATGCTTTCCCATCTACCTTTAAGCTGTAAAACTTTTTCAAAAGGAACCTACTCTGATACCAATTGTTAAGCATGGGATATATTGAGATGGGGGGTGAATTAGTATATCATATATATTATAAAATTTCTCTTAATTAAATTCTAATTTAAACATACATTCAAGATATGCAATAAAACTGAAATAATAACACCACACAAGATAAAGAGAGACACTAGATTTAACATGGAAAACTAATATGGGAAAAAACATGGAAAACAATCTCAATATTATGAATGAGCACCAACTTGCAGAAGCACCAATCCCTTTGTTAAGCACCAACACAACTATTCATGAGCACCAACTCACAAGAGAATGAACCCCTTTTCTGAGCAACAACACAACAAAAATTCATGATCACCAACCCATAGGAGCACCAACCCCTTTGTTGAGTACCAACTCAACAATAATTCATGAACACCAACCCACAGGAACACCAACCCCTTTTGTGTATACCACACAACTATCTCTCAATGTTGCTATCTTAATAAATGATAGTTAATTACAACATATATTTCCTCTCTCTCCTTTGCTCTTCTATGCTAGATATAACAATTACCAATTTTACTCTTCTCCCATATTACAAATGGCTTCTCAAGCCTTTATTTATAGCTTTCCAAATGATCTTTGGCATTCCCCCTTTGTGACCATTCAATCTTCATGGAAAATGGCACCAAACTTGCATGACCCTTTGTATACTTGAATTTGAAAAGTCATGTGGTGACCCTTCATAAGCAAAATCATCCTTTCTTCTTTTGTCCTTATCTTGATGACCTTTTGTATTCCTCACAGTGTCCCTTAATGAGAAATTTCACCCTTCCTCTTTTGCCTTCACTTGGTGAGTCTTGAAATTCTCAAAGATGACTCTTCATGGGAAAATTCATCCCATTCTTCTTTTGTCTTTACCCCATGACTCTTTGACATCTCCATGGGCCCTTCTTTTGTCTTATATGCAACAAAAAATATATTTGTTAATATTTAATAAATATTAACACACATTAGCTAAGATATAACTATTAAAAACATCATTAAATCTAATGGGGCCTTTATCACTAATAATGCTAGACATTTGACATCAATGACACTATTTCTATCACAAGGATCTTACAGACCACCACATGACATAGGTGCATAATGTAGGTAGAGTGAGAATATATCTTGAGTGTAAATGCAAGACTACCAAGTGGCACCAACTTGAATAGAGTTGAGGGGTCAAGGATAGACCCAAAGGCTCACATTAAATCATACCATGGATATTGGATTATGTGAGTAAAGTTTTATGAGTCAATGATTTGAGTCATGGTTGATAACCAATTAAACAAAAGTGAGCCCAAGATTTTTGATAGAAGTTGATAAAGTAGTGTTAGACCTAGGCAAAACAAATACAAAGGGATTGAGCTAAAATATGACTAGAGGTGGACCAAAATAGATATTTCAAAGATCTACCTCACTATTAAAAGCTTTATAAAGATATAATGAGTCATTTTAGACATAATGGGAGTCCATAATAAATCTTTGTGATCTATAGGTCCTCATTGACATAATGACTATAGGAAAGCCAATGGTATTATATTGGTTATCCATCTATATAATGAACCTATGATCCATATAGGTAAATGGAGAAGGTATACAATTAATGAAGAAGGGTCTCATCTATCAATGTGGCTCCATCCTTGACAAAATAGGTACTAACCACCATTTATGGCATGACACTTTTTGTCTCAAGATTAGAGGATTTCAACCTCATGAGAAAGTCAAGTGGGATTAGGGTCCTAAGGTAGAAAAATGATGGTTAAAGAAGTAGTTAAGGGAATTAATTTTATTCAAATAGGCTTTGTCATCATATATAATAAACCCTTATCTTCTAGTGGATCTTTCAGCGAATGAAAAGAGCTCAAAGGACATTAGAAATAAAGGAGGTTAACTTATTGATAAGGATTAATGTTGATTAGAGAAAAGCATGTATAAATAAACCAATCAATGAACTTTTGACATGTTTTTTGATGATTAGGATCCCTTATCCACTCTCCAATAGATGTTCCTTTCTCTTTCTTTCTCTTTTTCTACTATATATAGAGGATTTTGAGCTCAAAAAGGTATCCCTCTATTCCATCTCTTGGGAATTACTAGACTATACGAAGATTGAGATTATAACCTCTTGAGATGAATACAAGACTATGTTTTCAAATTTCATTGTTTCGGTATAGTGTGTACATGTCAATTTGATTTGCATATGTGGTAGAAATCTTTCCCATATTAAGTCCTAATTTCACCTACTTACTAGTTAATATTGTTATGAAGGGCTTGTTTATTATTCTATATCTTTTTATTAGAGGCCACATGTAGATACTTTAACTAGTTAGTGTCTTTCATTAGACCTCTCCATCAATTATCTCATCTTTTGATCATTTTGTGAACCTCTGCATGAAATACTGATGCATGATAGATTTTTGGAGTACTAGATCTAGTTCTTTTTTGTCTCATTAGTGTTAAATAGGAGCTAAAGTAGAGTGGATCAACTATATTTTAGGTGCATCACCATTTTTATCTTAGGTTTTCATTTCAAATTATCTCTCTCTCCCTTTTCCCTAGTCATTAGTAAGTTTTCATAGTGGAAATGAGCTAAAATGATGCATCTAAGGAGCTAGCCTTATTAAAAATCCTAGAGGTCTAACCCCATTATAGGATACCCATAGCCTAAGCTCAATCTCATGTTGAGCTAGATTTGGGTAGAGGACCTAAACAATCCCTTGCCTAGACAAGGTGAAATATAGACCTCCAACACTAACCAAAAGATATCTTACCATAGTATCATCACTAGAGAGGGTTCTAAAGCCTCTATTCAAGAAACATTATGCAATTACCATAGTTAGGTCCTATGTTTTCATATTCACAAAAGTAAATTAAAATCTAATCTAATGTCACAAAATATTATGGCAAAAATTGGTGGTAGTAAACATAAAAAGTGAACATGCATAAAATATTTATACTCACATCACTATATAAGATATCCTATTGCATGGGAGGGAAGTAAAAACTAAAATAAATCAAATTTTACAAAGGAAGAACAAAGTTAGAAATAATTACCTTTGAATACAAACCTAACCAACCTCAATATCTTTGTTGGCCAAGGTGATTCAAAAAAGTTTTTGGTGGCTTGCAAGGATAACAAGGATAAGTTAGCTATAAGATACACAACTTATTTATGCATCCAAAAGACTTGTCCATAGGACAAGATCCATATCTCAAAAAAAATTATTAAAATGATAATATATGATCCTCAAGTATAATTGTGGATAAGCCATATGTGCAATATGATTTTCTTCTTATGTTCTTAAATAAATGATGAAATGGATGTGTATATATATGAAAATCTAACCCTAAACTTTTCTAAAAGTTTATTTGACAAGGTCAACCCAATAAAATCTATATAATTATTGATAAAAGTAAACTATGTCTTGGTTTACAATAGCTAGGGTTTGACATAAACCCTAAATATGTTTTATGAATTTGATTTCAATGTCAATGGGGTTGATAGTTTAATGTAAACCATCAAAAAGGATTTTAGGATTAGGAAGGGGCTAATGAAGGTGATGAAACCTTGGAGGAGTGTGAAAGAGAGGATTCATGGATTAGGTAAGTGTCAAGAAAAATGATGGATTGATATAAAGTGGTTGTATAGGTTACAATAATCATGTGAAGGACCAATGGTCTACACACCCCTTACCTAGTGCATTATTTAAGTAGTACACTTAGAGAGATTGAGACTCGAAAAGTTATAGAAAAAGATAAATCATAAATAATTGATAAAGTTTGAAAATATTATGTGTATATACAAGTGGCTAATATGCTAGGCCTAAATTATGAGCCCATCACCAAAAGAGTGTTTTAATTGGATGGGATAACCATTAAGACTGCAAGTATTATCAAAGGTTTGAATTTAACTATCCATTCTCACCCCACTTTTTAAATTATTTAAGATGTTATGGTAATATACCTACCACCTCAGTTTGCCTTATGTTTATCTAGGGATTCTATAGCCAATATTTGGGGATAATTTTCATCAAATTTGTCCTAATTTTCATCAAATTGATCCTACATGGTTTCTAAGATTAGATATGACACCAATGTTAAGATAAAATTAGAAGGAATTACCACTATTGATATAAAACCTTATGTTCTTAAGGTATCAAATGTAGATTACACTATCCTTGATAAAGGAGATATCTATGTTTACCAAGATACAACTATTTATCTTGAAGGCATACCTAATAATTTTCTTGATGAGTGAGATTTTTAACATCATGAACATGATCCATATAAGTTCATGGTTGAAAAAATATGAGGAGTTTATTTATTACATGAGGAATATTCCTTCATTCCATAGTTGGTCAATCCTAGTGAACCCATGAATGGTCTATGGCACCTATTCTTTGATGGATCAATAATCAATAATGGTGAAGGAGGTGGAACAATTCTAGTGTATAATTCTAAAGAAAGGTATTATATTACTTTAAAATTTTAATTTATTTGTTTTTGTAAGGAAACATAGTATGAATCACATGTGCATGTCCTTCAATGGTCTAAGAAAAGAGGAGTGAAGTGTTTAAAACTTTTTGGTGATAGTGAGTTGATTATTCATCAAGTAAAAGGTCAAAACATGAAAATTAACTCACTATTCATACAAATATATGGTGTGAGATATTATTTAAGTCATAAAATAACTCAACAAACAAGCCATTATAAGGGAGGATATATGCATGCTAATAAGTTGGCTATAGTTGGATCTCAGTTTGATATCCCTAATGATATCAAGAACTCAATATACCAGCCATATGTCAAGGTAGTAGGAATATCTTCCATTCAAAAAAATATCATGATTTCTCTAAGAAGATTTTTAGTTATCTTCAAGATATCATTCAAAATTTCAGCAACAATATGGTGATCAAATTGTGAAATTAAGATAAAAAAAGCTTCGTAAAGGCCTAGTGACACTTAAATGTGTCTTCAATGATTATGATAAAATGAATGAAGATAATATAAGAATATATAACAAGAAATATTATTATGGTAGGGTTACCATATTCAAATATAAATCTCTAATATTTTGAAAGGTATATAACAATGAAGAAAGCCTTGCATTCATTGAGTTTTTGAAAAGAATCTGATGATGTGTTTGCTTAGGAGTATGGATGTCTAAAAGGTTTTGACCCTAGATATCTTAAAAAACTATAGAGTTAAATTTGAATGATAAACCATTAAGGAAAACACAAAGTCTTATCAATCCAAAAATTGAACCCCTAATGAGTAAATAACTGAATAAGTTAATAGAATATAACATATTTTTTCCTTTTAAAAATTCATCTTGGATTGCCAGTCTAGTCCATATAAGAAATAAGAATGAAGAGATAATATTATGTGTATATTTTAGGGAGTTAAATAGAGTTTCATTTAAATATAATTATCCTTTGCCTTCCATGGAGCCAATATTTTAGATGGTATCAGGTTTTGAATGTTTCTCTCTACTTGATGGTTATTCTAGCTATAATCAAATTTTAGTGTATGAAGACTAATATAAGAAAACCTTCAAAATAAAATGGGGCATATATGAATATAATTATATTCCTTTTGGGTTATCCAATGCTATAAATACATTCTAAAGAGTTATATACATGGAATTACAAGGTTTAATTAGTTATACAGTGTTGGTTAATCTTGATGATGTCACAGTATTGTTTAAGGATGCAAGTGATCATTTGATTCATCTTATTTAGATTTTTGAGAGGTGTAGATAGTTTTTAGGCTTTCTCAATCCTAAAAAATATGTATTTTTAGTCCATAAAGGAAAATTCTTGGCCCTCATTTTCTTCAATAAAGGTCTTTCCATATATTCTAAAAGATTAAGTGTTATCTTGTATTTGTCATTGCTTAAGCACAAGAAAGAGCTACAAAGTTTCTTTGAGAAAATAAATTTCATTAGGATATTCATACCTAATTTTACTAATCTTTACAATACTCTAACATCCATTTTGAATTAAAAAAATCATTTAGTATTACTAGAGAAGGATATTGGTGCTATCAAACTAGCCATAACTCAAGCTCCAACACTTTCAAATCTTAATTTCTAGGACTTCACCTTGTATGCTTTGGAAAATGATGAGGTCATCTCAGCCATGTTGAAATAATCAAATGAATAGGTTCTTGAATAAATAACTCATTCTTTAGCCAAAGATTAGAAGGATATGAGGTAAGATACACTTTTATAGATAAAAAGTGTTTGATACTATAATAATCCTAAAAAAATTAGGCATATTGTATGTAATAAAAAATTACATATGATGGTGTCTCATCTAAGCATCAAATAATTACTTTTGAGTAGGGATTTGAATGAGAAAATGAGTGTATGGATCACCAAATTCATGGAATATGATGTTGATATTGAACTTTCCAAGTTGGTGAGAGGTAAGGGGTATGAGCATTTAAATTTAAACTTGATAGGGCAAAAGTAGGTTTTCTTATCAATCCAAGATGACACTCAAATAACTGCATCTTCATCTACCATGTCTTTGCTATTAGAACACAACTATCTACTAATATGGGGTGAATTAGTAGATTGAATAAATCATTCATTTAATACTTTTAATGTAGATTAAAACATATATACATAGATGACACACACACAAATATGCATAACACTAGATATACGTGTAAAACCCAATATGGGAAAAGCCACCATGAGAACAGCCACTATAATCTAGCCTCACAATCAAGAACCTCACTTATTATAACATTTAAGGGCACCATCCCTAAGGAGACACCAATCCCTTGGTTTAATAGTACTTAATCTAAAGAAGCACCAACTCCGTAACTGAGCACTAACTTAGCTTATCTGATGGCACCCACCAATCAAATATATATCTAAAACATGGAACTACAACTCTATATTATAATATTGATTCATAAATGAATCTAATTCTAATTTGTTATAGGTTTGGTCTCTACCTGCTCATGCTCTACACATCTCTCTCTCTCTCTCTTCTCTTATCTTCCTCTTTGCCCCTTTGTCTTTGTGTCTCTATATTTATCCATTTGGCACACTTCATCAATATCTTACTCTTTGCCTCTCTCTCTCTATAAATTTGACTCTATTAAATAGAAACAACACCAACAACAGTTATTTTATCCTAGATGACATATTTATATAAATTGAATCTAGGTCTCACTTCATCTTTGTGTTCACACTTGGTCTATAACACATCATAATCAATCCTTGAACTCAATTCAATCAATAAATTTCCCACTTCTTGAATTCATGATCCACTATGATGATTATCTATCTTATTAATTTATTTCACATATATTGGTCTCTAGTTTTGATGAACATGTTATATTACATAATTTACTTGGATCACAATGATCTGTATAATTGTCTATGTCATATAATATATCTTTCATGTAAGTTTCATCACTTGGCCATTGAGATGAACATATCTATAAATATTGACCATTGATCTTATGTTTCATGCCATGATCCAATGATCCTTAATCAAATGACTTAAGTTTAAAATGTATCCATTAGATGAAGTTCTGACATGCTAACAGGCTTCATTAGATCCTTGTACACTTCTAGAATTTAATGTTTCAACTTTAAAATTCATCCATTAGATATTTTTATCCAAGCTCCCACATTTCATTAGATATTCAAATTAGCACAAACTTTATCTATGTTTGTCATTAAACATTGATCACTTGATATCATTGAGTCTACTCACTCTGTCAGATCTTCATTACATGATCACCCACTCACCATTCATCCTTGGAAGAAGCTTTATATTTATCTCTAACAAGTTCCTGAAAATGTGAGACTTGTGACCGTTGTGTGCCTTCACATTATTTTTAGTACTTATGATTGTGACATTTGGCACTCTCGCATGCCTTCTACACATTGTTAATCCCTATACCTATAACACTTAGAATTAGAGCATGCCTTCTAAGCTCCTTAATATTAGTCCCTACTATTGTGATGCTTGAAATTTACATATTAATCCTTGACTATTTGAATTTAAATTATTTCATAGATTTACTATGTAAGCTCTATGATTATGACACTTATCACTAGTGTGTTTAATCATAAGTGCCTTTGACAAATTGACTTTTTTATGATTCATTGGATTTCAATGTATGATTAAGAGATAACTATTGATCAAGTTAGGATAAATATTTAGTCTAGGACTTAATAAATATTAAGGTCTTTGATAACTGATTGAGGCAGTAATTTCTAGGTCAAAGGGGTTGGTTGCACAATAATGACAAGGACTTAAGAAATAACTTAAGTAATTAGTTATTTATTATAACCAATCAACATAGAAATAGAGCACCTATGAACTCTATGGATTAAACCCTTAGGGTTTAATTGAGAAATCTTGTAATGTCTAAGAGATAAAATAAATTATTTATAAGCTCATTTCTCTTCATCTAAACTTGAAGATCGTACATATAATAAGCTCTTGAAAAACCCATAATAGATATTCTATCAATTGTTCTATAAATGTTCTAGAAATTGTCTCTATAAAAGCATGATAAATTTGCACTATGAAATTATAAAACATGCTCCTTTGGCATAAATGACAATCATACTTCCAACAATCTCCTCATTTGGCATTGATGGGAAAGTAAATAATCTGATCTTATAATACTATGTTCCTTCTATGGCATTGCTTACATTGGCATCTAATGAACTTGAAATGAAATTTTCCATACAAAACTTGTTCCCCATTAGGAAATGAAACATTTTCATGAACTCAACTTGGACACATGCTCTATTCTTTCAAGCTTTTATTTAGATAATTTTCACTTTTTATCCCCCTTCAACATCAATGGAAAAGGGACTCCAACATTTTCATAGTTTGCCTAAATTTTTCTCCCCCTTTATCAGATAAAAGATTTTGTCCAAGAATCTACAACCATCAACTCATTATAAATTTGAAAAAATATGCATACCTCAGTTATCTTTTCTCTCTTCTTCTAGGGATTAACAATACTTATATGATACTCCCCCTAGACTCATTCCCTATCATATGATCTAATGATGTGATATAAGAGCCACCACTCCTAATTTTTATCTTAGATATTCAACTTGTTCCTTGGGAAGAGGTTTGGTGAACATGTCTATAGATTGATTTTGAGTTGGCACATACTCCATTGTAACCTCTTAATCTTTAACCTTTTCTCTTAAGAAGTGATAATTGATATGTGCTTAGTTTTGGAATACATCACTAGATTACTTGATATGTTAATTACACTTGAATTATCATAAAGAATAGAGATAAATTATTTGTATTCTACCTTCATGTATTTGAGAATTAGCTTCATATACAATATTTGAATGCAACAGGCCACTGCTACCACATACTCTGCCTCTATTTTAGAAAGAGTAACTAAATCTTGATTTTTGCTCAGCCATGAAACAAGTCTATTTACAAGAAAAAATTCACCACTACTAGTGCTTCTTATATCATCTATACTTCCTACCTAATCATCATTTTTATATGATATTAAAGTGAAATCATCATTTTTAAGACACCATAGATGATAGTCAATTATATTCTTGATGTATCTAAAGATTTTTTTCACTATATTGACATGTGATTCTTTAGGAATAACTTGAAATCTTGAAACCATTCACATTACTTACATGATATCAGGTCTTAATATAATCAAGTAGAACAACTACCCATCCTTGATCTATATATAGTCTTATTTACATCAAGGGACTCATCCTGTTTGCTCAACTTACAACTAGTTATCATGGGAGTACCTACTAGTTTGGTATCTTCCATTCCAAATTTCATGAGTATTTCCTTAACATACTTGTTTGGCATATAAATATCCCTTCATTAGTTTATTCTATTTGAAGACCAATGAATAAATAAAATTATCCAAGCATAGACATCTCAAACTCATTTTTTATCTGAGTAAAAAATTATTTGCACATTATGTTGTTTCTACCACCAAAACTGATGTCATTTACATATATAACAACAATTAGTATATGGTCACCTTCTAATTTGAAGTATAGATTATTGTTTACACATCCTTTATGGAATCCTTATTATTGTAAGTACTGATTTAATCTTGAATACCACGCTCTAGGTTCCTATTTTAGATAATATAGAGCTTTCATCAATCTACACACATAATCTTCTTCCTTTGATAGCTAATAACCTTCAGGTTATTCTATGTAGACTTCCTCTTATATATTACCATTCAATAAAGTAGACTTAAAATCCATTTGATAGACTTTGAAATTATTATAGATATAGAATTCTAGAAACATTCTTATGGCTTCCAATCTAGCAACTCGAGCAAATATTTCCTCAAAATCTATACCCTCAACTTATGCATATCCTTTGCACACTAGTCTTTCCTTATTCCTTATAACAGTTCCATCCTCATTGACCTTATTTCTAAAAACCCATTTTATACCTATTACATTCTTTTTTTAAGGTCTTAAAACTAATTCCCAAATTTTATTCTTTTCAATTTTGCTTAGTTATTCTTCCATGGAATTTACCTAATTCTCAACCTTGTTAGCTTCAACATAGCTCTTCAGCTCAATTTTAGACATTAGAGAAAAAATTAATTTTTCCTTATTCATTGAAATTATTCTCCTTGTCTAAACTCCTTCATTTTTATTACTAATGATATGCTCTATAGGATGATCCTTTTGAGCAAATCTTGAAGGTGAATTTTCATTTACTTCCTCATGATCTTCATTAGCTTCTTCCTCTTCATAACCTGATTCTTCATTATGGATTTCTCTGTCAGGTTTCACATGTTTCAATCCTTATTCAACCTTGACATTGATGCTATGTAGAATCTTGTGCATCCTTTTACTGTAACATATGTAGGCTTTGATTTGTGTATAATAACCAAGATATATTCCTTCATCACTTCTTGATTCAAATATTCCCAATTTGTCTTCTTTTATCTTGATGTAGTATTTACTTCCAAACACTATGAAATACTTAACAGAGGCAAGTTTTCCATATCAGAGTTCATAGGGGGTTTTATAGCTATTTATTCACAATTAAACTATGTCTAATATATATAATGCTGTTTTTACTTCTTCTCTTCGATATCAATCAGGTAACTTAGATTCTTTTAACATTATTCTGAGCATTTCCTTAACTATCATGTTCTTTCTTTCAACAAATAAATTCACTATGGAGTCCTTATTGTAGAGTAATGCTTTTTGATTCTATGTTTATCATAGTACTCAATTATCTTATTTGAGGTGAATTCTCCACCTCGATCAAATCTAAAGCATTTGATTTTTCAATAAATCTCATTCTCTACCATGGCCCTAAAGATTTTAAATCTTTCAATTTCTTGAGATTTATCCTTCACAAAGGTTAATCATGTCATTCTTGAGTAAACATATAAAAATAAAATGAAGTACCTCTTTTTTTAAGATCTTCTTGTATTAGTAAGACTAAAAAGGTCATCATGAACTAATTTTAGAGGCTTTATAATTTCATACTCCTTTGTTTGAAATCTAACCCTTATCTTCTTACATTGTCGACAGTCTTTACAAGTAGTGTCTACATGTTTAGTTATCTTAATAATGTGTCTAAAACACTTATTTGAGCTCACCATTACTAGGTTTTCAAAATTTACAAAGCCCATTCTTCTATGCCATAACTAATTCTCATCAATCTTTCTTATTAGGCAGTTATTAGCATTCACTTCATTAAGATTATAGATATTGATTTTAGTTCTTTTTCCTTCTACAAATAGTCTTCTATATCTATTTATCTTTCATCATTCTACATTAAATGTGACCTTATATCCATTTTCACACATTTGGTTGAGACTTAATAGATTGTGTTTCAATCCTTCAACTTAAAGGACATAATGTGTAGGCAATTTTCCATCTATGTTCAAGGATCCTTTACATTAGATATTTATTGTACTATTTTATCTTAACATGATAGATCCTTCCTTATATTTTTTTAGTTTAATGAACTTAATCTTATCACTAGTCATGTGTTTCATGCAACCACTGTCTATTACCCACTAATTTTTTTCCTTGGCATGGAGTGTAGTTTTAGTAATCGTAGATTGATCTTCCACTTTTTACACATTCTTGGGTTTCTTAGTTGGCTTATTTTTCCATTTTTAAGAGACTTGTGAACCCTTTTTCACATTGGGAGGCATACATTTCTTTTTACTCTGTATTTTTTAGCTTACAAAGTGTGTTCTACTTTGTTTAGCTATGTGACCAAAATTATTGCAATTATAACATATTACATTTGTATCTAACAAGGATGCAAATGAATTTATGCTTACAAAATTTTATTTATTTTTAAGTAAAACTCTACAATCAGTAGCCCTATGACCAAAATAATTACATTTATAACAATAACCATATAAAAAGAAGAATACCTAGTCATATCATTTCTTTGTGCAGGATGAGGAAATCTTCTAAACTTTAGCTTCTTCAAATATTTCACCCTTATGAAACCATCTGCATCAACTACCTTTGTATTCTTTTTTTCTTTTGGATTCTTTTCTCTTTCATTTTTTTTCATATCATCAGGGCTACTATTTGTCTTTATATTCTTGCAAGCTTTATCTTTCTTTATTCTTTATTCTCCGTCTACTTTAAAGTTGTCAAATATGTTTGTAGATATACTAGTTATGGAACTTTTTACTTTTTCATAACTAAGACCAAATCTTGATTTTGAAGGCTTTTGAGAGTTGATCAAATCATCAAGAATGTCTGATCCTCCTTTCAACTTCAGACCTTTGTCTATTTGTTCTTTAGATTTATGAAGTTCTTTTCTCAAATCCACTATTTCTACTTTTAAATTCATGCATTCATCAGATTTAGATTGTAGTTCAAGTTTTATTAAATTTTCTATTCTTTTGGCCTCTTCAACTTATGTTTTTAAGCTAACCATCATTTGATCATATTTTTCAAGTCTTTTGGACTTTTTTTCAATTTCCTTTTATCCAAGATTCTTCTATTTTGAGTCTTTTTTATCATCTTATCAATTTCATCTAGAGCACATATGATTTCACACTCTAGATCCACTTCTCCTTCTTCTTCTTCATCATCTTCTTCTTGGTCCATAGAATTTGATCTTAGTGTCATTTATAGGACTTCCTTTTCCTCAGCTAAAAAAACATAGTCATGGTCATCATTAGAATTATCACTATCATCTAATGAATAACTATCTTCTCTTATGTATAGGCCCTTATTATTTTAAAATTAGTTCTTCTTCTTGGAATACTTGGGTCTCACCTTTTACCTATCCTCTTCTTTCTTAGAGTTATCTTTTTTTATTATAAGGGCATTTAGCATCAAAATTTCCTACCTTACCATAGTTATATAATTTAAATGGTAACTTACCTTTGTACTTTCCATATCCTCTTCTTAATATTCTAATAAAGATGGCTTTTTATTCATCAGTATCCTTAGATCCAGGTGCAGGTGCTTCTGTCTTTACTATTTTGGATGCTTTGAATGCAACTTCTCTCTTAAAGGTGTCTATTTCTCCCATTCTAATCTCATAGGGTGTGAATGTTTCATGCAACTCATTTCTATATAAATATAATATTTTTAACTTATAGTGATTACTAACACATTATATCTTGTAGGAGCCCATCAAGTCTCAATCTCTCTAAGTGCACACCTTAAGTGGTGCATTGGGAAAGGGGTGGATAGACCATTAGTGTTTTGTAAGATTGTTGTCCCTTTCAAAACTTACCATCTAGACACTTGTCTCCTAAAACCATTTAACCTAAGCTTATTATTATATGTTGTACCCATTCCAATCATTTGACATATCATTATCCAATTTTCTTTTTACCTTGACTACCTTTCACCAATTGACTGTAATAGATCGACTAGGTTGACCTTGTACAATTTTCAGCATCTTATTACTATATATGGTTGACTAGGTTGACCCTATACTAGTTAGGGATATTTTCTACTTGGAGTTTTGTTAGCCCTTCAACTGACCTAACTTGAGACCTAGTGATTTATCTCCCAAAAACATATAGGGTTGACTACATCAACACTATACAACTGACATATTTTAAAGGATTTATGGTAAGATCTACCTATATACAGGATCATTTCCAACCATTTGAGAATAGACAAGTGAAAAATAATAAGTAAAAATGAACATTTGCTTATTGACCATTTTACTTGAGGAATAAAGTTTAGGGTTCCATAATTGCTTTAGAGATATGGATCTTTTATTATGGAGATGTATTTTGGATGTATAGATAGGTTATTTATCCTAGAGCTAATTTTTCTTTATATCCTTACATACCATAACAATATCTTGTGAATAACCTTGGCCAAGGGAGATATTGAGGCTCAATGGGTTCATCTTGAAGGTAAGTTTTACTAAATTTGTTTATCCTTTGTAAGAGTAGATAGATAATGCAATTGTGCTTCTCTCTCATGCATTAGAATTTCATATATATTGATATGAGTATATGTCTTATATGCATGTTTAGTTTAGATTTTTTATTTCTAATCCATACTTTGTGCAACAAGCTTTGGTGTGCACTAAATTAGATTTAATTCCTTGTTTATTACAATAAAGTGAACATTAAACCTAGGACTCTTTTAAGGTTATTACATGATTGTGTTAGACTACAGGCTTTCGAACCCTTCCTATCATGGTGTAGTGTGATAAGTGATCCCTTAATCAGGTCTAGCAGATCCCCATATTGGTCATGATCTTTCCTAACAAATATATTTCTAATTAGAACTATAGGTATTCTCTATCTTATTTGAGCTAGGATTGATTTATAAACATGATACATTTTTAATTTCAGACATTTTGGCAAACCCAACATGAACTAAAATTTCTAGGATTTTTTTGCTTCATTATTTTTATCATATCTTTTCCATACTAGGTCAACTACATCAGTCCATATCTGACTTCTATGCACAAGTTTTTAGGTACAAGCTATTGAATCAACCTTATCAACTTAGTATAGGTTTTAAGACTTTGAGACATCTAGTCCAAATTACTAGGTCAACCGAGTCGACCCTATACACTCCAAGCACTCAATAGCATGTTTTAGAAAATCTTGATTAACCTAGTCGACCTACTCAGTAGAATTTTCAAACTTATATCAAGGTTTATGAATAGTAATATTCATTATATACATCTATAATCTAGTAAGGTTCATTTCTATCTCTCTCTCTCTTTTTACAATCTTTCCTTTTACATTTTTTAGTCTTTAAAACTGCCCCTATACAATTAACTAGATAAACCATGTCAACCCAGTTCTATGTTCTATGTGCTATGTGGATAACTAGGTTGATTCTACCAACCCTATTCATTTTTAGACCTTACTTTCACAATATGAGATCGACCCTATCAACCCTATTTTATATTTTGTGCATACACTATTAACTATATCAATATTTTACCTTGTTTCAAAATTAGAATTAACCTTATATGCTAGCAATTAGCTCAAACTTTCTTTTCTTGTTACTTACATTCTTATAATATATCACATAGCTTAATTAAGTGGTTTTCAATTAACCATTTAGTTTTATTATTTTTTATTTTATGTACACACGACCAAATAATAAAATCTAAACAAGCATTTTAACATTTGTCTACCAAAGACAAACCTACATAGATTTCATCACCAAGGGGGAAGCATATTTGATATTTTGGTTAAGTATAAAACATGTTTAATGGTATATTATAGCTAAGCACCCAACACTCTTCTTGCTATGATGTGTGCAGTGAGGGGTTAAGACCCAATACCAAGTCTATATCATTACCACTATAGATCCCTTTCAACCCAAACTACTTGAAACCATCCTTAGATTTCCTTCTAGTCCTTATAATAAACTTTTCATCACATTTTAAAAAAACATATCTTAATAATATAATAAACATTTAGGTTGACCAATTAGTTAACTATTTATTTCCAAGTTGATGGCTTACTCTTTACTCAATTATATTTTATAGTACAAAAAATTATATTAGCCAATGTTGGTGCAAGGTTTTGTGTTGTGTACTTCAATTAGATTGGCTAGTGTTAATCCAATTGATATTTTTTTCCCTTCTATTATTTATTTTCAAATTACTTGAAAATTTTATCTTGTTTTAGTTCACAATCTATTATAGGTTTTTCAATTTTCCCTATCTACTCTAATGAGTTGATTCAGTTGACCCTATACCTTTTTCTAGCATCTATTCATTGTACTAGATCAACCCAGTCAACCCTATAATATTTGTATACCTTTTTTCTCTTTCTCTAACCTTTGTTTATTGTGTTAGATCAACCTAGTTGACCCTGTACTATTTGTAGACCCTATTTTTGTGCTAGGTTGACCCAGTCAACCCTGTATTATTTCTATCATTTCTAATTTCTTTGATTTCTCATCTATCTTTATTTTCCTTCATCATGGACTTTCTACTTGATGACAATACTAAGTTTTAGTCAATAAACATGATTAATTTTACCAACCCTCATAGGTTCTCCTATATATATATTAGGGATCTTCTCTTGCATGCTAGTAATGTTCATATTGCCACTCACAAAATGAACTATGGGACCCCTCCTAATACCTCTTCACAACATAATCCTATCTTCTCATTAGAAGACCAACTCAAATTAGAGTATACCCCCAAAATTCTCTTCTTTATCTCTGAATTTCCTCAACATCAAGGAAAATATCCTTCTACTATTTACAATTTTATGATTAGTGGTCAAAATGAAGAGTCTCATTTACCTACTCCTACATTCTCAAATAGATTTTTGGGTACCACTTTCTTTGATTCTTAGCCTTTCCCTTTGATCATGACCCCTTTTCATACCATGACCTCTTATTGTTTAACTTCTTCCACCTCCATGGATAGTATATCCACTAACATGGAAGGTTCTGCATCTAGTGGGTCTCTCCTAATATCCACTATCCTTAATCCTTCCACTACTTCATAGTTTTCTACCCAAGGTAATCATGCTACTAGTGCTTCTTCTTCTCAACCATTCACTAGTCCATCTTTTGCTACACAAGCAAATTTTTCCCCTAGTGCCTCACATTCTCATAATTCCTCTCAATATCCTATCAACACCAATAGTGGTACCCAAGCCACTAATACCACCTCTAATTCTTTTAATAATTCTAATCAAACACATCAAATATTATTACAAACACTCAATCAAATGACTACCTTTCAAGCTCATAACATAAATCAAATGATGAGAATGAAAAACTACCTTCTTCATGTTCAATCTCATCCTCAACTAAAGGCTTGGGGAACACAACCAAAATGTTCTCCCCCTTCCTCTTTGAGATTATCAAGGAAATATCATTCCCCAACCTTATTTGGTCAACAACCCCATTAAGCATCTCCAAAATGAACCTCTCACTGCTTAAATTGATAACATTGATATAGAAGGTATCACACCTACAATTTATTATAATGGATCAATTGATCCCACCATTCATCTTAAAACATTTGGAAATATTTATAAGGATTGGGTCAAATTGAACACCTTTGATGCTACCAAACTCTTACCCAAAACTCTCATGGGTGATGCCTTGGATTGGTACAACCAGTTTAGAACTCATTCCATTACTAGTCTGGAGGATTTAGTGAATGCTTTAGTTCAAGAATTCCAAAATAGTGATCTTCCAAAAAAACACTTTGGCCCACTTCATAAATTATAAATAGATTTAAAACAAAACTGATCAAACCTTTGTTAAAAGGTGGGAAAACTATGTCAAACAAATGTGAACATAACATGGTTGATGATAATATTTTCCATATATTTACCAATGCCTTTTTCATAAAATTTAATATTGGGTTCACTCTCTCTCTCTCTCTCTCTCTCTCTCTCTCTCTCTCTCTCTCTCTCTCTCTCTCTCTCTCTCTCTCTCTCTCTCTCTCTCTCTCTCTCTCTCTCTCTCTCTCTCTCTCTCTCTCTCTCTCTCTCTCTCTCTCTCTCTCTCTCTCTCTCTCTCTCTCTCTCTCTCTCTCTCTCTCTCTCTCCCTCCATGTACATTGGAGGAGGCTATTGACCAATTTAAATGACAAGATTTCCTTATGCATCAATTCAAGCCAACCCAACCTTTTACGGGTCCTTATCTCTTCCTTAAGAACAAAATTTACAATGTTACTAATAATAGTGTTACAAATTCTTATGAAACCATTTATAATGTTTAATATATCATTCCTATCCCTTCATTATAACTAGTTCCCCCCTTCTTAATAATATACCATTCCTCACTTATATTCACCAAACAATATTAATGATCCTAAACCTCTATCCTTAGCTAAATTGCATAAGCATCTACCTAGGACTCTTCCATGAGAACTTGACCCTACTTATCCTATGAAATCTTGGTATTATCCTAACAAGTTTTGTTGGTTTCATCCTAGTTAGGGTCATTCTCATGAGACTTGTAGATAAATTTGTAATTTAGATATATACATTCTTCTAGGCACTAATTTTTATGATGATTCTATCATTTGAAAGTGATAACAAGCCTATGAAATTGCTTTTAAGTAATATGAATCACATGAAATAACTAAATACTTAAACCAAGCTAACACTCATTTGGCTATCTACAAAGACCCTCTTCCTAATCATCAAACTATTCAAGATAACCAAGACAAAACCACCCCTTCCACCAATAAAGTAGAAAATCTTGTTGAACCCACTTCTAAATAGAATGTGGTTAACATGACTAATATGATAAGGGTGGTTGCTTTTATTGATTCCCAACCTATCTACACTCCTCTTTCATTTAGAACATATCATGTTATCTAGGATTCTTATCCAACTCATTTAATTGAGTTGGGGCAAAATGACCTTATTACTTTTGATTATCCAATTTCCAATTCTCCTATGGATAAAACTTCATATTATATTTTTTACCATGCTTTTATCATCTTCTAATACTAATTATACTCAACTTTATACTAAGACTTCTTATACCATTTTTAAAAATAAACTTGAACCAACTAATTCATCATCTCAACATGATTTATAACCTTGTTCTACACCTTATTTTTATTATCAACATAAATTCCAATGCACTTTGGATCCTCTTTGCAAGGAACTTCTTAATCATTATGCACCTATCTCTAAAAACCTTCTTATGGGATATAATCAGTGGGATCCCATTGTGGAACTCACTAATCTCCCATCCTAGATTTCATTCCTTGAGCTTATGAGGACTTTTCCACATCATATAAAATGTCTTATGTAACTATTATTAGAGATGAATTCCCCTTATCCTTCTATAATAGGATAGAAAGTAGCCTTATCTTTATTTAAGGATAGTATATTACACTAATGTGAAGAGATGTCTATCAACATTGATGAAACTATGGACACTTATCTTTCCTTAAAATTTCCTATAGCTTCTCTTATTCTAGATGAGATTATGCTTTGTGTAGATGATCCTCTCTTATTTATTAGTGTTCAAATAGGTGATATCTAAGTTAATTATGAATTTATTGATGAGGGTTCAAACTCCTATGTTTCTTCTCTTGACTTCATTAAGACCCTTGGATATTCAGAATGTAATTTCAAATCTATATGCATCAATTACCAAGGATATGATAGAATAAAAATGCCTCATCTAGGTTTCTTGTGGTATCCCATTACCATCCCACCTATCACTATTCATGTGAATGTGATGACATTTTATCTTTCCCATTTCTTATAACATCTTGATTGATAGGCCATAGACTCACTATATGAGCTTTGTTGCTTCTTAAATTTGCCAATGCTTTAAATTCCCTCATAATGGAGCCATTAATAGGATTCAGGGTGACATTAACCCTTTAAATTTTGAAGAATTCCACGTGTGGTATTCAATATTCATACTCTTTAACCTTTACCAAGTGGTCCATTCTATGAATCTCAACATCTTAATTTTCCTATTTATTCAACCCGAGGTTATAATGGACATCCTGAACCCATCAAGAACATTCCTCCTAACCTCATAGATTATAATGATGATGAATCCGATGAGATTAACCTAAATATTAAAACTTAAAATCTCTCACTTCACCTCATCTCATAGCTTCTTGCTTCCTTGTAGCCCCATTTTTGCAAGCCTCTTTGTGATGATATTCCCATAGTCTTAACCAAGACATGACATTCTACTTACCACACTTCCTTGGATTATAAGTTCATCTATAATTATGTCAT
This sequence comes from Torreya grandis, assembly GCA_037957365.1. Classification (NCBI taxonomy): domain Eukaryota; kingdom Viridiplantae; phylum Streptophyta; class Pinopsida; order Cupressales; family Taxaceae; genus Torreya; species Torreya grandis. The sequence goes on from JARHVA010002327.1 coordinate 2,091,705, forward strand.
TAATTTTCACACCCTAGATTATGATGATTTTTATTCCCTAGATGATTTGTTTTTAGGTGGTCTTGTATAGGATTGTGATGTTGAGATTACTCATTATCATTCTTCTTTACTTGAGTCTTTTGTATATCTTCTTATCATCCATTATTTACATTTCCTAATATTATTATTTTCCTCTTTATCATAACATAGAGATGGTGCCAAAACCTCCAGTTCTTGAGGATTTTCATAGGATTATGCTCATGAATCATGCTATGATTAGTCCTTACCACTTTGTTAGGTTACCTAATCACCATAGTTGGTTTACTCCTGAGATTAGTGTAACCCTTCTTAGAACTTATGTATATCCCACTCCTCATTTAGTAAAACCCTTATAAAAACCCATTCCAACTCCCACTTTAGTTGATCCTCTTTCTGCTCCCGCTATAGTTGAGCCTATTCTCATTCTTTCTCTCATTGAACTTACCCTTACTTCTCATCCCATTGCTCCTTAGATTGAGCCTAGTTTCATTCCACCTCCATCATCACCTTCCTTTGATGATGGTATGCTTCCATTTCCTCAAATATCTCCACTACTTACCAAATGGGCTGACATGTCTTCTTTGGATTATTCCACTCTTGTTACACCACATTTTCTAAGTGTTACTCCTAGGACCACTAACAAGCATACATGTTGCTTCTATGGGATAAATAATCATAATTCTATGCACTATCACAAGTTGTGATAATATATTGATACTTTGCATCCTTCCTCTCCTTTCTTAAACAAATCTATGCCTCCCCCAAATATTTTACCTAAATATATACCTACATATGGTGAGGTGTAATGTTTGTGACACCATTATGGCATGAATCACATCAATCATCGCTACACCATTCGAAAACACCTTAAATATCACCTTATAGATATTCCCATACCTTATTCCATTATTATCATAGGTCATACCCATAGTAAGGCTTCTCCTTCTTCTCCCATGGTTCTACCTCCAGTGGTTCCATCCCCTCCTATGGTCCCTTCATCACTTTTTATGCCTTCACTTATTATTATTTCACCTATGGACCTTCCTTCACCTAAATATCTTCCCTCATCAATGTATCCTTCTCCATCAATGATTATTGCATCTCCCATGGATCCCAATCCCATGAATTCTCTTGAACATCCCTTGCTTGATTTACCTCCTTAGTAGGATCCATCTAATATTCCTAGTTTTTAAGTTGAGGAGATTAGAAGGGAAGAATTTTCCTAGTTTTCATTAAAAATTGATGAGACATTAGTTTCAGTTAGTATCAAGCTTCATATTGATTTATATAATGTGTGTGGGTAGATTTATCAATACTTATGAACATATGCATGGTGATTTTATTATAGTGATTTACATTTACATTTTGATCAGATGTGTTCTCCAATTTTATTTTTATCTTATATGTTATATCATTTGACGTGTCAAATTTATATTTTTATTATAGTGATTTTAACTTTTATATTGTATCTTGATTATATTATCATTTATATTTTCATATGATTATCTTTATTTATGATTATCTTCTCTTTATTTCTTGATTTTTTATCAGAACTCCCTTCATACCTTCATGATTATTTTATTACTTATCTCTATTTTTAATAGATAATTATCATTATGACTTGGTTATACAAACCCTATTCCCTTTGGTCCTTATCTCCTTTTTACCATGTGATCAGTTAGAAAATAATGTATCTCATTATAATATCCTCTCACCAATCCACCTTTGGATCTCATTTTTTCCTTCTTCCTTTTCCACAAACTAATCATATACACAGTTGAGACTTGAGATCACATGTTGGTTCATTATTCAACCTAAGTTTCCTAGTCAGTCTTTGTCTCTAGTTACTTACATTGATTTAGCCTTAGCCTAAAGATAATTCATGTGTATCACTACATCTCTCATGATTGGTCATTCCAAATCCATATGTAGGATGAATATTCAAAATCCATAAAAAGTTAAAAGCCAAATCATTTTACAAAAGGCAATGATATAAAAGGCATAAACATTCTTAAAATTCAAACCAAAATAAAATATGTGATTCAAAGCACATCTCTTTTTTTATAGTGTAATATCAAACTCCATAATTTGCCTCACAATAGAGATGAGGTCCTTTGGGAGAATAAAAAAATATTTTAGTGCTACCTACTTTCTCACGCAAGTACCCAATCTTCATAGTAGATCGATAGTTATAATAGGGGTCCTAAAGAATGGGGAACACGTGATGGGAAGGTAGGTATATTTTACCTTTTTTATACCTATCTACCTTCATGAGTTGATATTATTATCATGCTTATATGCCTACAAAGATTTGTGTCTATAACAAATAGCTTTCCTTTATACATTGATAGTCACTAGTCACTTAGTGTCTTCTCATGTCATTAGTATGCCTCTTATATCCTAAGGTATTCTCATAATATGCCTAAATTATTATTTTTACACTCATTTTTTCATTACCTACATCCCTCATATTTACTCTTGAGAAATATTTTTTTTTCTACTGATCATTCCCCTTGGGATTTCATTTGTTACTTTGTAAGACCATTGATAGGACCCTATGTTCCTCACAAATTATCATATTTTTAATTCATATTACCCACATCCTTTATTACCATATTTTTCCTATTTATTATACCCAAGTGGTGTTCTCGTTATGAGTTCCTTTGTAAGACTATCGATAGGACCTGATATTCCTCACAAAATTTTCCAATAATCTAAGACACAAACAAAATTACATGTGTCAAATATGAGATAAGATGTGATTGATTATGAAGTTACACATCATTTACATTATTACCAACTTGACTTAGTGTGTTTGATGCTTACTTTAGTTCTTTTTTTCTCTTATTTTCTAAGTTCATGTAAGAATTCAACCATTTCTTAAACTTTTCATACTTTCGAGCTTGAATTAGTGTGATAAATTTAAGACCAATATTTTACCAATTTTATTTTTCTCTTATAATTCCCATCATGATTTAAAATAATTGATTGACTTAATTAATTTAGTTTTATACCATGTTTACACTTTTACACACCTTTCATTTTATTACATTTTTTTCATACTTGCCAATATCCTTTAGTATGATTTTACTTTTTTTAATTTGGTGCAAAAATAATTCACTTTGGTTTAAAAACAAATTAATTTTTTTTACCATCCCTTGGTTATTTATACTTAATAATTTTATTTTTATTACACATTTCCCAACTTGAAATAGTATGTAATACATTTTTTATTGATTATGTTTTACCAAGTCCTTTTTGCCTATTTTGTTTTAACCATGCATGTGTTCTATTTAATGCGAGAAAATAAACCACATCTCATGTATTTCCTATAGCACATACGACAACTACTAAATACATTTTCTAGAAATAAATCTATCTAGCACCAATAAAAACAACCATAATGATGACAACATACATAAGCAACATTAATATGATAAAATCATACATTATATATACATTGATATATATACATATATATATATGCCTGCATGTATGTAATATATATGTATTTACTATATATATATATATATATGTATATATATAATGAGTTTTTGATAAAATAAGTACAACCATATACAATGCTTCAACTCTATGGCTAGGTTCCATCCTATATATCTCATGACCTAGACATGCTACCTATCAAAGCCTCAATATAACTCCTCCAAATATTAAATTGTAAAGAGTCAATCTGAGCTATTAGTCCCTCTACCTATCCCTATAAGTGTACTACCTTCACCTCTGCCTATGCGAACTACATCAAGGTCACTATATGTGCCTATTTAATTTACATCATTGTATCTAGATGCACAGATCTCTCCTCTATTATGCCCTATCATTCTCATATATTACGTACACCCATCTCTACTAGTTTTTTCATCCTTTATTTATGATAGTATCTACCTTTCTACATCTCCAACTAATCTAAACTAGTTTACCTAAGTTGGGGTAGATGCTACATTGGGGTCCTCTAATGTAGTAATGTCATATGGCTATAGAGTCCAATCCAAGATGTAATGGTGTGCTTCCTTCATAGTAGACCCCCATCTCTCCCCCTCATCCTTAGATTTGATTATAAAATCACACCTTGATAGATATTAGATCAATATTATATCTCATAATATTTATCTATCTCTAGTCTCTATTTCAAAATACAAATTTAATCATCTTTATTACATGTCTATGTTTCAACCATTATGGTCTCTCCATCTACATGACCACCTAAAATAGTCTATCCATTTGTGTGGCCTCCTATCATCTCCTCTATAGGTTTCCTCCTTAGTACAAATCCAACTGTCATGGCTTACATCCACCTTAACCTATGCTTAAGTGGCCTCTCTATCATCTAGTTCTCCTCTTGCTCACCTACTAGGTAATCAGGGATGATGATAGTCTCCAATATTTCCTACTCCTCCTACCTTTGTCGATATTATGTCCTTTATGGTCACCTCTCATCTCATTATGGAGTTAATGATGGTATCTCTAGCTCCACTACCTTCATACCCCTCTCCTCTTATTCTAATCCCTATCATATTCTCCTAGTCTGTGGTCACTCATAATGTGGTTTGAGAAATGGCCTCATCACTACTGGCCCTAGTCCCCTCCTCCCTTGTGGCTCTCTCACATGTTCATCCCACTAATCAAACATCAATATCAATGTTACTAGATGAGGTAAACCCATCTAGCTTGGTACTCATACCCTTAGATGTAGCTCTTTCCACTAGGTGTAGTGTCTGACCACCTCTGACCTCATTGTAATTGGTGTAACTATGTCATAACTCATCCATGTAGTCATTATGTGCCCAAATGGATTCCACACTATGTATTTTCATCTCACTATCTATAACACTAGCATATGGGGAACAACCCATGATACCTAGTCTTATCTCTATCTTTGCACTTGAGGTGACATATCATCGACCACATGAGGCAACCCAACTAACTAGTACATGTGAAACCTCTCATATATCCAAGCCATTAGTAATATGATTATTTTTATTGACTTCTACCCTCTGACCAACACCTCATACATATCATGTATGAGATGGAACCAGATGAAAGAATCAAGATAATATACTACTCCTTCCTTTAGTATCATCTTTTTTAAGGTTACCATGAACATTGGTACCATGACATTTGATTTATGACATAGCACTAAATATGTCAAAAACACTATCATAGCTTTCTAGATATCCAAAATATATGATATTGGTAAGTAGGAGAGTTAGTATGTTATATATATATATATATATATATATATATATATATATATATATATATATAACATACTAACTCTCCTACTTACCAATATCATCTTTGAGCCTATATCCCACACAACTAAAGCTTTCCTCTCCTCCATGCTATCTGATATACTTGTAGTCATTGATGTTTCTATTATTGGTAGTCCTAAGAAGGCATGCACATCCTATAGAGTGATATCTACCTCTACCACATCCCCATCCACATCCCATGTAAAAGTGTTATTCAATCATTCCTAACATCCTAGGAACATCACTAATAAATTGGCACTTAGGGGAAGCCTACACATATCAGCTATCCTTCTTAGGCCTACAAATACTAATCTATCTCTATTTCATATCATTAGATGCTATAGTATATTTTATAGCCATGATGCATCTACCAATCACCAAAATTTGGGTCTTCCTTATAATCAAGAAATAAAAAGGATGTTTAGATCCTCCATGTCATGTGTAATCACAATACATTCTTTTTACAATTCCAACAAAAAACAAGCTTAATTTGTTTTAATTCATTCATTTTTACCTATTTTTAGCATACTTGGTCATTTTTTCCCTTTCTTGGTCATTTTGGTCCATTCTAGCCTTCTTTTAGCCTTTCAAATGTATTTCTATACCATTTTGGTTTTTTGGTCAACCTAGTTTGACCAAAATTTCACTATTTTTTACTTGGTTGACTTAAAAATATATGTCAACCCTCTTATTTTCCCCTCCCTATTACTACATTATCATTATATAATTTTTAGATCAATTGGAAAAACTGTACTAAGTTGACTGTTTGTAAAACATACAGGGTTGGCACATACCTACTAGGTTGGCGGTGTAGATTTTTCACATTTTTAACCTACTAGGTCAACTAGGTTGACCTAGTTATTTTTCCCTACTAAACCCTTAAATTTTCCTTAAAAAGTGCCTTCTAGCATTTTTATCCATAATTCTTGCAAACACATTTTCCATCTTGGTTTTTCTTACCTATCAAATCAAATTTGGCTTCATTCTGACATCTAAAATTTAAAAAAAAAAAATACACTTAATTCATTAAAATACTCCAAAACTGGCTTAAGATTCATAGTTGTCTACCTCTCATACACCCATTAATACTCTTGGAGCTCCCCCTCATATATCTTGTTGTCTCCTCACCATCATAGATCATTTTGTCTCCAAAGATCTTTTTCTCTCGTTCACAAGTCAAAATAACCAAATGACTTGTCTTTCCCTCTATATTAAAAACATTTTTCAGCAATTCAAATATTTCAATTATTTTTAGGAAGATTCATTATTTTGCTTATAGCTTTGTTTCTATTCATCCATTTTTTAAACCATAAAATTCATTAGATTCATGATGAATTAGAGAATCATTTACACTATCATATGACTATTTTTCCAAGCATTTCAACTTTTGGCTATTTTTATTGCTAACTTCTATAGGTTCACCTAGTGTTCCTCACATTAGATGTCTTCACATCTCTTATAGTATAATTATTTTTCTAAAACACTAAGGTAAGTAAAGGTATGTCTTTTTTAATTCCATCCTTTAATTTATCTTATTTGATGCTTACTTTACTTTACTTAGCATCAACATTGTGTGTTATCTTGTTCTATTTCTTGAAGCACCATCCTATCTTGTATTTACATGACACATCATGAGCTTAGAGTGGGATATATGTATACACATAATATTTTAACTTTTTATTTATTACTAATATTTTCTATCTTTAAAAAATTCATTGAGTCTTAATCTCTCTAAGTGCATGCCTTAAAGGTTACACTAAGAAAGAGGTGGGCAAACCATTGATGATTTGTAAGATTTTTATCCCTTTTACCACTTTTCGTCTACACACTTGTCTCCTAAAACTATTTAACCTAAGATTATTATTCTATATTTTACCCATTCCAATCGTTTGTCATATCATTATCCTCATTTTTCTTGCCTTCACCCCCTTTTACTAGTTGACTATATTAAGTTGACTGGGTCAACCATGTATAATTTTTATCCTCTAATTACTATATACAATTGACTAGGTCAACCATGTCATATTTAGGGATATTTATTAATTATAGTTTTATTAGACCATTGGCCAACCTATCTTGGGACCTAGTGATTTATCTCTCAAAAACATACAGGGTCAACTAGGTCAACCTTGTACAACTGACATATTCAGAAGAATTTAGGGTAATATCTACCTATATATATGATTTCATTTCAAACTATTTGAGAATAGAGAGGTGAATAAAAATAATTGAAAATTAACATCTAATTATTAACCATTCTACTTGAATAATAAAGCTTAGGGTTCCATACTTTCTTTGGATATATGGATCTTGTCTTGTGGAAAAGTCTCTTGGATGCATATATAGGTTATGTAGCCTAGAGTTAAATTATCTTTGTTATACTTACATAACACAAAAATCTCTTGTGAATCACCTTGGCCATGGGATAGATTTAGGCTCGGTGGGTTCATCTTCAAGATAAGTATTCCTAACTTTATTTCTCTTTTATAAGAGTAGATAGATAATGTAGTTGTGCTTATCTCCCATGCATTAGAATTTTGTATACATTGACATGAGTTTATGTATTTTATGTATGTTTAGTTTAAATTTTTTCATTTATAACCCCCACATTATGCCAAAATATTTTGTGTGCACTATATTAGATTTACTCTCTTATTTATTAGAATAAAATGAACATTAAACTTAGGACTCTTTTAGGTTGTTGCATGATTACTTTGGACTGTAGGCTTTGGAACCCTTCCTAGCATGTTAATTATGGAAAATGATCCATTAATTGGGTTTAGAATATCCTCATATTGGTAATTCTCCTAATTAAAAAATGTATTATTAATTGGAAGTGTAGGTATGCTCTATCTTCTTTGAGCTAGGATTGATTTATAGACATGATGCATTTATGATTGCATATAATCTAAAATGAGCTTATCTAGATTTCTTGATTCCTCTATTAAAAATATTTTATAATCAAACCTATATGGTAGAGATATTAGGACCTTCTTCATAATGACTGGATCTTTTATCTCTTCTTTAAGGCCTCTAATTATATTGACTATTTCATCTACTTTGAGGAGGTAGTCTACAATTTTATCTTCATTTATTTTAAGGCTTTCAAACTTGTATTTTTATTTTCATATCTTGGCCTAATTTACCTTATCATCACCTTCATATATTCTCTTTAATTTTTTATAGATATGTTTTTCATTTTGATAGTGTATCACTTTAAAAACCTTTGATTTTGACAATCCACAAAGGATAGAATTCTTTGCCTTGGCATTACTCTCATATGCCTTCTTTGAAGCCTAATTAATAGGAGTTATAGTAGAAGCCATATATCCATTCATAATATACATCCATACATTAAACCCTAATGAATATAAATATGCTTTCATTATAATGATCCAAAATACATAGTTTGATTCATAAAATAGAGGTCATTTGTTTAAGGAAGAGCCTTTTTAACTAGCTATATGTGTTCATTGTCCAAGATCTACTTGAGATGATTAAGCTTCTTCTTAGGAACCATGGATTTGATACCAATTATTGAAATAGAATAATCTAGTGAGAGGGGGGTGAATCAGTAGATTGAATAAATTAGTCCTTTAATACTTTTAATGCAAATTAAAACATATATGTAGAGATCACACACAAAAATATATGCATAACACTAGATGTATATAGAAAAACCAATATGGGAATAAACACCATCAGAATAACTACTAGAATCTACTACTCTAATATAGCCTCACAATTAAGAACCTAACTATTTACAACATTTAAGGGCACTAACCCTAAGGAGACACCAATCTCCTAGTTTAAGAGCACCTACTCTAAGGAATCACTAACTCCCTAATTGAGCACCAAATTAGCTTATTTGATAGCACCCACCAATTAGATACATATTCAATAAATGGAGCTACAAATCTAGATTACAATAATGATTCATAAATGAATCTAATTCTAATTATCTATTATAGGTCTAGTTTGTAACTACTCATGCTCTACACATCTCTCTCTTCTCTTCTCTTCCTCTCTATCCCTTTGTCTCTGTGTCTCTATATTTCTCTATTTGACACACTTCATCCATCTCTTCCTCTCTACCTCTTTGTCTCTCTCAATTTGACTTTTTTCAGTAGAAACAACACCATCAGCATTTACTATATTCTAGATGACATATTTATATACATTGAGTCTAGGTCTCACTTCATCTTTATGTCCACACTTGGTCTATAACACATCATGCTCCATCTTTGAACTTAGTTCAATCGATAGGTTTCTTGCTTCTTGAATTTAGGTTCCACCACCATGATTCTCTATCTTATTACTATATTTATTATATATTAGGATATGGTATTGATGCACATGCCATATTACACAATTTTTATCAATCACAATGATATATATCATTGTTTGTGTCATATAATGCATCTTTCCTATACGTTTCATCACTTGAATATTTATATGAATATATATTTAACTACTAACCATTTATCTTATGTTTTTCACCATGATCTAATAATACTTATTCAAATTACTCAACTTTAAAAATTTTCTATTAGATCAAGTTTTGATAGGATCACTCACTATGTTGGATCCTTGTATGCTTCTAGAATTTAATGTTTTAACTTTAAAATGCATCCATTGGATCTTTTGATCTATCTTCCCACATGCCATTAGATCTTGAAAGTAGTATGAAAATTTTCTTTACTTGTCATTAAACATCAATCACTTGATCTCATTGAGTCCACTCACTCCATAAGATATTTATTACATGATCACCCAATCATCTTTGATCCTTGGAAGAAGATTTATCTTTATCTTTGAAAAGCTCTTGAAAATGTGACACTTGTCACCCTCACATTCCTTCTACACATTGTTGTCAGTGCCCATTCTTGTGACACTTGTCACTCTCATGTGCCTTCTTCACATTTTCAATCCCTATGCTTGTGACACTTGGAACCAACACATGCCTTTTGATCACTTTACTGTTAGTCCCTACTATTGTGACACATGGCATTCCTACATTAATCCTTGACTATTTGACTTTAAACTACTACATATATTTTATGTGTAAGCTTTGTGATTTTGACACTTATCACTAGCACATTTACTCAGAGGTGCCTTTCAAAAGCTAAATTTTATACACTTCATGATATCTTCAACATATAATTATTTGCTAACTATTGATCAATATGGGACAAATATTAAGTCTAAGACATAGTAAATGTTAATTTCTTTGATCACTGCTTGAGTCGATAAATGTTTAGTTGAAGGGTCTAGTTGCACAATAATGACAAAGACTTAAGATATAACTTAAGTAATTGGTTATTACCTATATATAATAAACCTAAAAATAGAACATGCCTATAAACACCATGGATTAAAATAGTAGGGTTTGACTGAGAAACCCTTTAATGTCTAAGAACTAAAATAAACTATTTCTAAGCTCATTTCTCTTCATATGAACCTGTTGATCATACATTTGAGATGCTCTTGAAAAACCCATAAAAAATCTTCTATCACTTTCTCTATAAATGGTCCAAAAATGGTCTCTATAAAATCATGAAAACTTTTTACTATGCAACTATAAAACATGTTCTTCTCTCCATCAATGACAATCATATTGTCAACATTGGCTATTGGCCCATATCAAAATATTTTGCATGGTTTGATAAATGAATAGACCAAAGGCTTTGAAGATAGGTCTATAGAATAAAAAGAGGGACCCAAATAGGATTTCATGGGATCTAAGTAGTTTCTCTTGTGATCAATGTAGTCAAGGGTTAGAAGCTTGTCTACACAAATCCCAAAAGCTCATTCAAGCCTTAGAGTTTCAGATAATAGTTCAAACGTAGGTTTAAAATACTAAGTTAATACTTGGGAGGTATTTAAAATTATTTGGATAACTTCTAAGTTTTCTTTTAGGGAAATTATTTCTAAATTTTAGCTAAGTGTTGAATTCTTTCAAGGAAAATGTCCCATGATAATTTCCTAGAACAATAAATATTTTTGGGAAGTTATTTTGAAAATTTTTTCTATGAAATAAGACCCAACAAGCCAAATTATTTTAGAAATTTTTTCTAAGGCAAAGGCGAAGTGTTTTTATTTTAGACATTTTGTCTGTGATAAAGTTTATGCAAGCATAAGTTCCAAAGGCATGTATTCTTTCTAGAAAATTATCCAAGGCACACATATTTCTCTTAGGGAAATTATTCTACTTCAATTTCCTTAAAGACTAATTTATTTTACACAAATTCTTTAATAAAAAAATAAAAGGCATATTTATTTCAAATAATGTGTCTGAGGTAAAAATCTTGAAGACAAGGACCCATCAAAAAAATTGTCCAAATTAAATAATCCAAAGGAAAACGCTAAAATGAAAGCCTGATAAAATTCGTCAGGGATGAAATTATTGATACAAATGGTTATGAAATTAAAAAACTACAATTTAATTATTTTGGATAAATTCTTTTGGCAAAGTTGATCCAGTAGGTGAAGACAGTCATGAACATCAAGTTCAGTCCATGTTAATTAATCATTAAAATTTAAATATGCATTGACATACATGTAAACATCAAGTTTATGCCATAGGAAATGAAATTTTCAGTTCAAATATTACAAAGGATCCCCTAGTTGAGTGTGCAAGTGATAAGTGGCATGATTTTGGGAGCAAAATATAGATCCAATGGTATATAGATGAGCTTAGAATAATGGGCCCAATAAATTCAATGGATCACATTCAATAAAGTATTTAGATATAATAGTGAGTGAGGGTCAAAGAGTTAGTGAACCTTGAGTTCAAATACACAAGTGATATTTTACATAAGCACATGATTCTTGGCATAGGATCTATGGATTATGTTCATCCACACCTGGTAGATTAGTGGAGTGAGATGAGTTAAAAGGTTAATGAATTTAAGTTAGTTGTCAACAACCAATAAGCAAAAGAATCGATTTGGGCACTTTTTAACCAAATTTGATACAACATTCTTTTCCCTAAGAAAGGTAAATATACAAATGATAGAGCTCGACTATGGACCTAGGTTCAACCAATAGGACCAAGTATTATCAATAGAGGTGCATAGAGATAAAATAGGTTTTCTAGAGATAATGGATATAAAGGGTCAATATATTGTCATCAAAATAGGAGACAAAAATCAAATAGATCATCATTAATATAATGACTATAGGAAAACCAATAGTGTGATATTGGTTTTACATCTATAAAATATACCTATGATGGAAGTAGGATAGATATGTGATTTATGCAAAGGGTGTAATATATCCACATGGCTATATCATCATCAAACTAGGAACCAAATATCACTAAAGGCATGACATGACTTTAAATTTCAATATTTGAGGATTTTATCCTCATATACATGTCAAGTGGGCTTAGGGTCCCAAGGTGGTGAATTGGTAGTTAGAGAAGCAGTTAAGGGCATTAATTCCATTCAAATAGACTTTTTCATCATGCAGAATGAACCCTTGTCTTCTAGTGGGATCTCTTAGCCAATAAGAGGATCTAAAGGAATATTAGAGAAAATGGAGGTTCATTTGTTAATCAGAGTTAGTTCATTTTAATTAAGGCATGCATGGAGAAAATAATCAATGAGTTGTCACCTCATGACTACGATATTTTCTCCACTCTCCTATGCATTGTTCCCATCTCTTTATTTATCCTTTTTGTAATATATATAGAGGCTTTTGAGCTTAAAAAATGATCCCTCTAATCCATTTCTTAGGCATGAATAAACTATGCCAAGGTGGAGCTTGTAAACCTCTTGACATGAATATGAGACTACTTTGAAATTTCATAGTTCTGGTATAGTGTGTACATGTTAGATTTGCATATGTGGTAGAAGTCTCTCCCTTATAATTTCTTTATCTCACCTAGTTACTAGTTGATCTTATTATGTAGGTCATGTTTAGTGTTCAAATACATTTTTATTAAATCCCACATGTGGATACTTTTAATGGTTAACATCTTGTACTAGACCTCTCCATCACTTCCCTTAGATTTTTATCATTCAGTGGACCTCTACATGAAATACTGATGTATGATAGATTTTTGTAATCATAGATATAGTCTTTTACTTATTTAATTAGTGTTCTAAGAGACAAATAGAGTGGATCAGCCATCAGCTAGGTATATCACCATATTTATCTTAGGTTTCCCTTTCATGTTATTTATCTCTCAATTTTCCATGGACATTAGTAGGTTTTACTAATGGAAGTGAGCTAAATGATGCATCAGAGGATCTAACCTCATTAAAAATCCTAGAGGTTCGACCCCATTATAGGATACCCATACCTAGGGTCAGTCCCATGTTGAACTAGATTTGTATGTAGAACCTAAACACTTCTACTTTTAGCTATGGTTCAATCTAGACCTCTAATAGTTCTCGCATGCATAGTGGGACCAAGGTAAAAAAGAGTGGGAATATCTTTGTGTGTCTTTCTTTTGATCATCTTTTGTAAGAAAGCAAGTTAACACCAATTGAAACTCTAAACCAAAGATTCTAATTATGAGTAGATGAGGTATGTCTCATTGAATAATTTAATCAATTCTTGCATCTCATTTAATATATAAGATTAATATGAATAGCTATGGTGATTATCCCTACTATCCATCTTCTTTTTAGTAGCCCCAATTTATTCCTCATGATCCATATATTGCCTATCTTCCCTATCAAGATCTGTATCAACCTTATGATGAGCATGATCAACCATGATATGATCCTCATTAGTATTATGAAGACTTATATCAATAACACATGCAAAAATATTTCTTTGATCCTCCATATAGATATCAAGCCCATTATAATAATTCTCCTTAGCAACCCTATCATGAGCCATCTATACCAACACTTAAGTGAAACTTAGTGAGCCTTGATAAGTATGAACTAAAATTGTGCTCATAAAATTATTATGGCCAAGGTGTACCTACTCACCAGATCCATCATGTGAGGGAGTAATTACAACAAGTGAAAGAAGATGGGTACCTATTGAGAGAGAAAATTGGAAAAACATCACAAGCAAGATGATGGATGTAAGTGGTTACTATTGTCACTTAGATTTAACCCCTTTAGTAGATACCTTTCCTCATCCAAGTGACATAATGGAAACATCTCTCTTGCTATGGGTGACAATTTTGTTGAGATGAATCTCTAGAAGGGCTAGTTCCCTTGATGAAATATTTGAAAACACTTTCTTGCCTATAAAACTTGGATGAAAAGGGTTAAAAAACAACTAAGAAAGATAAAAAAGGTAATGCACCAATACTATATTTCCTCCCATTGACTAAAATTTTACCACATAGAGTCAAACAAGACCTCTTTTACATAAAACTCATAATTTAAGTTTTATTGTCACATTAGTGTTTCATAAGCTAGGTTCAAGAAGGTATTTGATACTAAAGAATGAAATGAATGATTCATTGGTAGAATAAAATCATATAAAACTTCTAAGACACTTTTAAATTTTAAAATAACACTAAAAAATACCTATTACAATCACTCTTCTGCACACTCGATGAATAATCAAGGATAATATCCTAGAAAAGATGTTCTTCTACTAGACAAGACCAACAAGATTACATTAATAATAAGTTAAATTACATGTGATTAGGAAAAATACCTTTTTTACTTCATAAATAGTCATTCAAGTACAAATTTCACTAGGGTTTCATCATTAACCAATGGAGATTGCTAAAAATAGCCAAAAGAGTCAATATTTATAGCTTTTAAGAGAGAAGCAAGGTAAGGCAGGTCTATAGGTCACTTGTACATTTTCAAATCTAATAAAAGGGGTTAAAATTTCATGATAAATATATATGGGTATAACCATGTAATGTTAGGAGGTAAAACTGTCCCTATAAGTACTAAAATTTATGAAAAATGGCATAAAACCCTCAATCTTGGCTCAAAAAACTACCTTTATCATTTGGGCCTATTTGAATGTCCCACCACTGACTAATGATAGGTCTAATTATTTGTATAAGAGGGAAGGCCTTTAGGCAAGAAATTTCATGCATCTGTTCTAATCTTAATCATCTAGAAACTCCTAGAAGGAAGCCATCAGTACTTATAGTTTAAAAACTCCTCTTTTCTATCACCCCTCACACTTGGCCTCAAAATTGGCTTTATTTTCCCATGAAAATATATTTTATTTAGTTAATGACACTTTTAAAGTCTATCCATGGCATTCGACTACTTAGGTATAACTTAAAAATGCTCACACTTGGAGTTTTCACCCTTCTCAACCTTGTGTTCACTATGCCAATTTTGACTGGTGAAAAGGAAGGCAATTATTTCAACACTTAGATGCCCTTTACTATATTAAAATGGCCATATTAATCTATTATAAGTCCCAATATTCCACTCAAACTTTATTTCTCTTTCCAACACCTCCTGTAGCCTACAAAACACAAAAAATGGTGAGAAAAACCCTATTTTGCATGTTGTCAGTACATTTCCATACAACTTAGTTTCATGATGGGATATTAAGGTATTATTTTCCATGTTAAAATATATTTCCTTTCAAAAATATGTCTTTTGATCATATTTCCAATCTCATTTTACCCATCAGGTTCATCTAAGGGTTTTAGACAATTTTCTACTCTTAACCATTGTTCATAGATATTGCACATTCATGTTACAAAATAATGTTACAAGATAGTTTCCAAGGACCTTATATAAATCATATTAACTAATTTTTCTCCCATGGAGACCCTACAAGGAGATCTAATCTCCAAAAGTTTCCCTATCGAGCTTACTTTTCCAATTTTACATAAAGGTGAGTGGTTTTGAGCTTGAAGATGACTCTAATGATAAATTATATGCACTCCAAAATATCTCACACCAATATTTTGACCTAAAAATAATACCTCAATCATCTATATATTCTATTAATATTCATAAGTGAATATGGACTTCCATTTGGCATTAGGCCTTCTCAAAACCCAATAGGTTTACTAGGCACCCTAATGCATCCATAAAAACCTTCTAGAAACCTAGTAGACCTAGTAGAAACCTTATTTACTAGGTCTCTAAGGTTTTTACTAGGCATCAATTTCTCTCATTCACCAACTAGACCTAGTAGAAACCTTATTTAGTTAAACTATGTGTGAAGGGAAAATGGATACTTTGAAGAGTCTGAGATTGATATATTGATTCATAAAAATTATTTTCATTATATACACCTCATTATATGTTTTAATTAATTTTAAAAATATTCCTTTTGATTCCTTTTCTCATTTTGACCTCAAAAGCTCATCTTGTCAAAGTCTGATTTTCCTAGACTGACTGACCTTTGAGACAAGAAAAAGAGGTATATCCCTCTTCCATTAGTAAAATTGAGTGTTTTTGGATATTCTAAAATTATAAATGACATTTTTACTATATTTTTTTGTTTTATTCCATGTTTTGGATTGTTAACCATCTCCAAATGCCAAAAAAAGGCCTCAAACCCTATTTTCCTACATATTTTCTTCTAATCCACCTATGGGTGACCTATTCAAGTCAACACCATGATTTTAGGATGTTTAAAAATTATTATCATATTCATTTAATTCTCATGGATCTTTTAAATCCATTAAAAAAAATTACTCCCTTATAATCTTCATGTTTACCCTTTGAACCCAGAGGTTTTCTAGCCTTCTTGTATGGACTGTTACCCATATGCCAAGTAAGAAAGGTACATGAGAATCTTATAAATATATTAGGATTTTTATGACACAAATTGGACCATAATGGCTCATATTTTTTTCATTTAATCTTTCCTTTCACTTCTATACAGTCGATGTTTCTCTTACCCTTACCAAGTTATACCCTGTTGACTAGACTGAGACACCTCTACATTTACTTACTCATATAAATTTCATTTTATCCAAATGTATTTCACATGATTTTATTAGAATATATTGATACCTATTAAGGTCAAAAACTTCCTTCTTAAAATGGGCTCTCACTTAATAGTGTCATAGTCTTTCTTGTAGTTCATGTTATCTCTTCTCTATTGATGGAGATAGCTTTGCCCTTTAAACTAGATGTAGGTGTCTGTTGCCTCATGAGGGTCTTAAATAATTTTTTTTCAACATTATTATCCATAAATTTCCTTCACATTAGTTATTTTGACCTATTATCACTCTCCTAATAGCCATTAGGCCATTTGTATGCTATTTTAGCGCAAGACTGGGACAACTCTATTTAAACCTTACATGTAGGTTTCATGGCCTTTATTAGGGTGATAATGGTGATTTAAGACTCTATTTTGACACCTTTAATATTTTATACAATTAATTTTTCATTTACATTCACCTATTTTCCCCATTGGAACTCAAATTGTGTTTTTCCTTGGACTGAGTTATTCTCCTTAAGACCCTACTTTAGGTCATCATCTTCCATGCGCGATGGGTACCTAAACATGTTATAGCTATTAAAAACAATTTATAACACTCAATTAATATTTACAATCAAATTCCATTAATTTTGTTTCTTCACTTCACATCTCAACCCTTGTTAATGGCTTTGCAAGCACCTATCTCATAAATTTAGTCCTCCCTACCTTTAGGACTAAGAAACCCTATATTTATTGACCATTGTAGGTGCTCTTAGGTTTGAGAGAAAATCAAATTTTCTTATAAATATTCTTGGAACCTTGATAGATCTTTTAATCATCCTTTGGAACCATGAATATAACCTAACATTCATATATGTAAGAAAGAACCTCTTTTAATCTAGAAACTCCATGTTGGCTGTAGATGCATCTTTTCAAGGTAGTGTATAGACATGGTAGTCATGGGGATTGCAAGGGAAACTTATAATATTTTTATTGTCTTATTTAAAACCTTCTAACCTCATCTCATTTATTAAAAACCATTTGTTACAACCATTTTCTTAATGTTGCTTCTTATAGTGACCAAAAGGTAATTTGCATCTACAAGCCTATAGATGTCATTGAAGGATCTTAGTGTGTTCTGAGGCATGTTTCAAGCTCTACAAAACCATCTTATGCTAGTCTTTTACTCCTCAAATTTTTTAGGATCCTTTTCATATGATAGGGCTACAAGGTTCACCCCTTGAGATGTCTTAAAAACATTGTGAACATGTTGTAGAAGGTCTACCAAAACCCTTTAGAGCTCTATTTTGCTCTTCTAGGGATTTCATCCCTAAACTTAGTCCTTGACCCTCAAATTGGTTACATAATTTATTTTTTATTTTAGGATATTTTAAAGGTTTTTCATGAATTTATCTCTATCTTGAGACTTGAAGGATATATTACATTATTTTAGCTCTTCTGTACAACACCTCAACTCCACACTTAAATAGTTGTAGGTGATTATTTTAATTCTCAAACATTGGACTGAGTGTGGATAGCTATAAACCATGAATTCAAATAAACCTAATATGCCTTTGATAAACCTCCAAATGTATCACAAGTAGAACCAAGGAGTTGGAACACATATTCACCTTTCCTTACACCAATATGACATCAACAAATGGTCTTATGGGTACACATTAAGAAAATTATGTAGGTAGAGTAATGAAATTTGGAAAAAACATGATGAAATAGCTTCAAGACTGACAAAAATTTATTCTCCTTCATCAAATATGTGATTTCTATCCTTTGTACCTTGGAACTAGCTTCAAAACATTTGCTACAACATGAAAATCACTTTCTAATATGTGAATAGAGTAGACATGAGCATCAAGTGGCTTCCATGGCATGGAATGGGAGCACATGATCAAAATTTATACCTCCAAAAGTTTTTAAATGTACTTAATTCAACTCATAAATTCTTGGATCATATAATACATCTAGATTATAACCTTACATACATGATATATTAGCTTATACATGAGATTGCAACTGGAATTATGCGAATAAGTGACCATAAAGGGAAACAAGCTAGTAAGCAATCCAAGAGTTGACATGGTGAATTAAAAACATTAAATGATATGGTAACATGATGTAGAGGCTTTTATATCTCCATTTCAAATATTTATGATACACTTATAGGAGAAAACACTTAGCAAACAAGGCACTCCAACTAAAACTACACATGATGACACCTCATTCCATCATGGGATAATATACTCATTAAAAAATAATTAATCATGAAACCAAAAATATAATCCATCTTATAATGAATCCAACATCCTCTAAATCCAACATCACCAACTGGTTCATACAAATTTCACTAGAATTGAGCAAAACCTATAGGGTGCATAAAATAACTAGTAAAAAGACATAATCAACTTGTTAAAAATGGTTCATAAATCAAATTTTAGCAATATTCAAAATCCATATATGAACATTAAGGCTTCCTAGTGTAATATCATCTCCCAAAATCATTTGTCTTAAAACTACTTGTGTTACTTGTATCGAGTAAAACCCTGAGTATCACTTAAGTCTATCTAAAAAATTAAGAGATGAGCATAATGGTTTTGGATTCAAAATGAGACTCCCAAATCTAAAAAAGCATGGAGATGAGTTTTATAAAGATTAATATACCCCCCATGATCTTCCACATGTGTCACACTTCCCTATGTGCCATATAAGTGCCATTTTCCTCTTTTTAACTTATTTCTAATTTTTTAGTTAGATAACCCACAAAATTCTCTTGTAACTGACATCCTTGACGTCTCAAATAACGTTTTTGATGTTTACAATGAAAATAGGACATTTTTTCACCATTTAAAACATTCAATTTTCATTAATGACTCTCAAAAGCACATTATATGACTCCAAATTGATAAATTTACTAATGTAACTAAGACCAAGGCTAAAATTCCATGGAATAACATCAAATGCCATAAAAAACTCCCATGAAAATATATTTATACCCATATATCATCTAATAAAACATGTTTTTACCTATAGGGGTCCAAGTTTGACCTAAAATTCAAACTTGCTCAACAAAATGTCTGCTATACTAGTGACCAGTAGCTTTATCCTATGACAAGCCAATAGATTCAATGGATTATTGAGCATAACAATCAAGGAATTTCTTAAAACACATGAAGACAAAAACAACACACCAAACCAACACAATATAAAGAAAGACACCAAACCAACTGACACATGTGCACAAGCAATTAGGGAAAATAAAAGGAAACAGAACTATGTACAAGGAGAGAGGAGAACCTTATTATCAATAATTGAGATATATCACATTGACTAGGATATGCCTCTCCTCTCCATAAAAATTTGATATTTGGAAGACATTAATTTGTTTTGATTGGGTGATAACATAAGGGTCACTCCATAAAGCATCAAACTTTATGTGTCTTCCAAGATTAGCCCTATCTTCATCCCACTTTAGGAAAATGTATCCCTCTTTGAAACTCCTTGGAATGGCCTTTTTGTCAAATTATATATTTTTTTGATCTTGGTGAGCTCTCATGGTTTGCATAACTATATCTCTTGTCTCCTTAAGCTCTATCAACTCATAAAACTTAACTTCCATGATTTCATTTTCCATCATTATAGCTGATAAGTGACATCCAAGGCTAGTAACTCAAGTGAGATAGGTAGTATATCTTCTCTACTATAAAAAAGTGTGTATGGTGATTTTTTAATGCCTCTTTTTGGGTTCATCCTATCATCCCAAAGAGTTATTTTTAACTTGGAATGAAAATTATTTTGGTTATCCTCCATTGTTTTTTTTATGATCTTGATGATATTCTTATTGGTAGACTCAACTAGTCCATTCCCTTATGGATAATAGTTAGAAGAGGTACTAAGATATATTCCATGTTTCAAGGCCCATTCATTGGTCTTCATCCCAAGGAAAGATAATGTATTATCTTAAATTATTATTGAAGGAGCTCCAAACCTTATCACTATGCATTCATAGAAGTCTATAACTAAAATTGAATTTTATTCCTTGAGATAAATAGATTATACCCACACTGTAAAGTAATTTATAGTAGTCAACACCCACTTGTGACCAACACTAGAAGGTGGATTTATTAGGCCTATGAAATAAAAACCCCATTTCATAAATGGTTGATCAACATGAATTGGATGAAGAGGAAAGGAAAAAAGATATTTTTAACCATCAAAGAGGGCACACTTTTGACACTTCCTAACTAAATCTTGGGTGTCTTTAAACAAACTAGGGTAAAAGTATCCAACCGTCATAATCCTAGAAGGTATGGATCTTAGAGTAAAGTGTACACCAGCTAGTCTATCATGAAAATCAAGAAAAATATTATCAATCTAATCTGATTAAAAACACCTTAATAACACACTTTATAAGACATTCCTAAACAACAATTCATCAATAAGTACATAAGGAATGGATTTCAATCTAAAGTACCTTCTTCTAGCTCTATCAAGGCCTTGGGAACACTCACTAGTTTGGAGAAAATGGATCATATCTTGTGTTAAATTCCTCATTAATTAAAATTTGAATGTCATAAGGTCATCATGAAGTGATAAAACAACCTATTTTTTTCCTTCAAATATAAATCAAGATGCTCACATAACCCCTTCCCTTTCACTAGCTTGGCTGTCTTGATTTATACATCATACTCCATCAATTTTGTGATCCAACCAACCCTTATCTCATTCAAATCTATACTCAAAATGAATTATTTGACACTAACATGAAGTACCAATATGTTAATCTTATTTTTAGATAACATATTCCTAAACTTCTTTAAACTTCTACAAATTGAAAGTACTTGCTTCTCAACATAGGTGTATCTTACCTCATAACCCTCTGAACCTTGACAAAAGAAAGTAATAGGCTGATATAAATTTCCTTAATTTGATTGAGTAAGCATGTAAAATATTAAATCCTCATTTAAAAAGGTATTCAATTTTAAATCCTTTGAAAAATTTAGACTTGCAAGAGTTGGAGCTTCGGCAATGGCTTGTTTAATCTCTTCAAAACATTCCTTCTTTCTTCTAGTCTAAGTGAACGCTTCATATTTACTTAACATATAGGTTATATGCTTTAATAAATTATAAAAATTAAATATGAAACTCCTTATGAATTTAATTTTCAAAAATTAACTTTGCAAATCTTTCTTGTGTTTGGTAAAAACCAATGCCAAAATTGTACTCACCCTTTCAAGATCTATGGACAAGCCCTCTTTAGAGACAATGTGTCCTAAAAGTTTGCCTTCATGAAAAATAAACACACATTTATTTGGGCTGAGAGAGATTATAATATATCTAAGGTGATTCAAGTGATATTTTGCATCCTGAGAAAAAAGTGTGATGTCACCGAGATACACCAACACAATGTCATTTATTAGACCTTGAAAATCCATATCTATTGCACATTGAATATATCTCTAGAATTATAAAATCCAAAAATAATTTTCCTATAAGCATATGTACCCCATTTATTATTAAAGGTTGTCTTATATTTGTCACTTTCCTTCACCAAAGTCTGATTATACCTAGAATACCCATCAAGGAGAGAAAACCTTTTACTACCTACCACAACTTGAAAAATTTGTTCCATGGAGGGAAGAGGATAATGGTACTTCAGGGAATCTATATTAAAGTCCTTAAAATCAACACACAACCTTATTTATCCACTATTGTTCCTAACAAGGACTAAGTTTGCTAACCAAGATGAATGCTTAATAGGAAAGGTGATTTTCAATGCAATCAATTTAGGAAGCTATTTCTTCATAAGAGACTCAATCTTAAGATTGATTGGCCTTTGCCTTTACTTGATGGGATTATCATTATCATATACATACATACATACATACATACATACATACATACATATATATATATATATATATATATATATGTGTGTGTGTGTGTGTGTGTGTGTGTGTGTGTGTGTATATATATATATGTATATATATATATATGTATGTGTATATATATATATATATATATACATATATATATATATACATACATATATATATATATACATATATATATACATACATATATACATATATACATACATATATATATATACATATATATATGCATACATATATATATATACATATATATATACATACATATATATATATATACATACATATATATATATATATATATATATATATATATATATATATATATATATGTATATATATATATGTGTGTGTGTGTGTGTGTGTATATATATATATATGTTATTTTGACATGTTTCTCTTCACTAGTACATACCTTCCCAAGTGCAAGCAACTTATCCTTGAATATTTTTAATTTCCCATAGTTTTATTGATTATTATAAATTCTTACCTTTTATTTCTTCAACTTATCATCATCATTGGAAATACTCTCAAGTATTACTAGGCCTTTGGAGAGCTTGTTTGACTTTAATTGCATAATCTGCCCTCCATATTGTTGTTGTAGTTTGGATTGATTCTTGGAAGAAAAATCATCCTCTTATTATATAACTAGTGATATTTGTTGGTCACTATAAAACACTTTATAAATATGGACATTATTTGTTATGGAAGTCCTTACAATTACCTTGAGATGTGGCTAGTTCTTATTCTCTCCTACCCCCTTTGGAACATCAAATTAAGATCCAATTGTTGCCAACATATTATCATGTTTGTTATCTTATCTTGGGATAGATGTGATGTTGACATATTGGAAATATTCCACAAGATACCAAACTCTATTCTTATAAGACTTGATCAAATATATCTTAGTAATCTTATAGGACTTGAGCAAAGAGGTCTTAGTCACATTTTGGCCTCTTACTTGATTTACAATCAACTCGCGATCACCATACACTTGTAACTCTTTCAAACCTCTTTTACTAGCCCTCTCAAGGCTATGAATGAGGGCCTCATATTATAATACATTACAAGTACAATGTAATTGAAATTTTAAAGTGGAATAGTACCTTTAATTACAAGGAGAAACCAACATAGCTCCACCACCTACCCCAATCTTGCTTTTTGATCCATCAAAGAAAAGCTACCATAAACCATCCATGTATTCACTTGGATTCATCAAATTTGGCATGAAATATTCCTCCTCATGTATAAAATACACTCCAAGACCATATTTCTTCATTAATTTTAAGTATCATTATCATAATGTTCATCTCCCCATTCATCTAAGTACAAATCAGAAACTCCTTCAAGAGAAGATGTTCATGATTGATCTATGTGAAATTCTTCCTCATCAATAATGGAATAATTGACATTTTACACTTTAGGTATGTAAGGATCTAGGTGATTGTGATGGATAGGATCTGATTCAATATTCACCTTAGTACCATACTTTTTCCTAAAAACCATATAGAACCAATTGGCTACTAAGTATCCACCTATCTTATTTGTAAACTCTCTTGACAAGCAAAGGGAAAAGTATGAAGGTAAATATCCCATAACCACATCATAGGGAATATAAAATGTGGGACAAGCATGTAAAATCAAACTCAAATCCTTGACCACTCCCAAGGTCTTTGTTGGTGATCCATCCAATTGTAAAACCCCTTTAGCCATTGGCTCATATTTGAGGCCTAGTTTATCCACTATACACTTGGGCATAACTGAAGTACTAGTCCTACCATCTATGATGAAATTATGAACTAATCAATCAATAATTATTATATATAAGTATAAATAATGATTTTGATCAATATTCTTTACTTTTACATCAATTGGTTGAGTCTCATTCACCAAGACAACATTGCCATTCCTAAGTGATCTAACTTGTTTACCAAGTCCTTGAAATTCTTCTTGAATCATGTCATTCTACCCAAGTATTTTTAGTGAAACCCATAGTTAAATATTGATATGAAACATATTTATCTATTATATAATATTGATATAAGGATTGCTCACCTTGGAAGCTCCTTGGAAGCACTAGTACTTTGTGGTGTAGCTTATGGAGGTAGATGTGTAGGAGCCGTCCTTACATTCTAAAACTTCTAATTCTCTTGCACTTTAGGAGCTATATTAGACCCACCTAAAATTATAGATTTTTTGGGAGTCAAAATAGGTCCTTTATTATCCCCTTCAGTCTTTTCAATATCCCTCTTCTTAGACCTAGTGTTAGAATATTCACTAGCCTTCACATTGCTTAGATTCCCCAAATGATTGATGGTACTAAATTCTCCCTCCAAATGATATATGAGAGTATAATCAGATTTTGTCTACCCATTTTCCATTTCAAATTGCATTCTACCTTGCATTGGTCATTTAAAATTTTTAACTTGAGATGTTTGATTACCTTGCATATTCATGTCTTGATTATGCATTTCATTGGCATAAGAAACTTGGTCTCGAATTTGGTCAAAGGAGGGATAACCTAGTTATTCTTGAACAAGGTTTTTTTTTAGTGGGAAAGAGAGACTAGAATATGAGGTAGCATTATAATTGTAACTTTTGTAAGGTCTAGCTTGGTTGATTTGACCTTGTCCTTGAGCATTACCTTGGAAAAGAGGAATATTGGTTTGCCCAAACTGATTGTAAGACTGGTATGGCCTATAACTTTGAGATTTTTTCCTTTTAAGAGAAACAAATTAATTTTTAACACTTTGTAGAAAACTCTTGAGCTCATAGATCTCATTATTTTGGATAATGGTAGACTTTTCACAACTATGAAAAGGAGCCAAGGTAGGTAATGTAACTTGACTAGGAGGCTACAAATTAGGTAACAATGGCATTGGTGGCCTAAGATTAATCTTCCCTTCTTGGAAAAGATAATTATAAAGATTAATAGATATCTCTTTGGCATCAGGGAGTGTATTTCCATCCATGGATACATCATTATTCAATGCCTTTAGATAATACAAGAATACATAGTTTAGAGTAGGTCTCACAAGGGCTCGGATCTTATCCCATGTTTTCTAAAATCTTGTATTAAAAATTTGCATAAAATCTTATGATGGCATCTTGATAATGGTAAATTTCTCAACTATAGATAGATGATCACTCTTCTCTCCAAACTTATTATTTAATAGATCTCCTAGTTCATCCCATGAGCCAATATAATTCTTAGGTAGAGTCCTATACCAATCTAAAGATTTTCCTTTAAAAGATAATGCCAAAAACCTAATAGCCACATTATCTTTAATGATATTATGTATATTTAAATTTTTTTATATGTTTCTAATGTGTTTAATGGTAGTAATAAGACCCTCTCGACTAAAATATGGAACACTCTTAAGGGCTACTCCTGGAATTTGGTCATATTGAGCAAGATTCAAAGGAGATGATTTGGTGAAGGCTATAAAAGGTTAGTTTATAACCATCATGGAATGTGAAATATGAGTATTAGGTGTTGAACTAAATAATAAATTAGACTTATTAAAAGACAAATTTATTGAATAAGGATGAGTATTCACAAATCTAAACCTTTTAGATAAATATGGAGGTAATTGCACAAACTCAAAGTGTATACCTTTATCAACAAACCTAGTGGTCTGATTTGACATGGAAGTTAGGAATTGATTAGAAACTAGAAAGTTGAAAAATTTAGTGGATTTTCTATGTACTGAATGTATAAGTCCTTATAGCAGCAATTATGCCAAGACCAACAACAATCTTGGCCAATATTTTAAGACTTAGACTCCCATCAGGCATGCCAAAAACTATTGTCAGTTGGATTTTCACCCCTTGAGGATATGAATAACTCTTCTCATAAAATTTTCACAATGGAAACATCTCTCCTGCTATGGGTGATAATTTTTTTGAGATGAATATGTAGAAGGGATAGTTCCCTTGATGTAATCTTTGAAAACACTTTCTTGCATATAAACCTTGTATGACTAGGGTTAATAAAGAGACTAAAAAATCTAAAAAAGGTGATGTAAAAGTATTATATTTACTCCCATTGACTTAAATTTTACCACTTAGAGTCAAAAAAGACATCTTTTACATAAAACTCACAATTTAAATTATATTGTCACATCAGTGTTTCATAAGCTAGGTTCAGGAAGGTATTTGATACTTAAGATAGAAATGAATGATTAATTGATATAATAAAATCATATAACACTTATAAGACACTTATAAAATTGAAAATAACACTAAAAAAGATCTGTAACAATCACTCTTCTACACACTTGGTGAACTATCAAGGATAACATCCTAGAAAAGATGTTCTACTAGACAAGACCAATAAAATTGCATTAACACTCAATTTAATATCATGTGACTAGGAAAAATCACTTTTTTATTTCTTCAATATTAATTCAATAAAAAATTTGTCTAGAGTTTCACCATTAACCAATGGAGGTTGTTAAAAACAACCAAAAGAGTAAACATTTATAGCTTTTGAGAGAGAAGCAAGGTAAGGGAAGTCAAAAGGTCACTTAGACAATTGTAAATATGATAAAAGGGGATATAATTAAATTATAAATATATATGGGATGAACCATGTAGTTTTAGGAGGTACAATTATCCATACAAGTCATGAAATTTATGAAAAATGACATAAACTCTAAATCCTAGCTCAGAAAATTACCTTTATCATTTGGGCATATTTGAACATCCCACCACTAACTATGGAAAATTATAATTATTGGGATAGGAAGGAATGACTTCATTCATGTAAATCCATTCAATGGTTTTGATTCTAATCATCTACAAACTATTGGAAGGAATCCATCACTACCTATAGTCTAAAAAGTCCCCTTTTCTAACACCCCGCACACTTGGCTTCAAAATTATATTCAATTTCAAATGAAAATCCATGGGAGGGAGTTAATATCACTTATAAATTATATCCATTTCCTTTTAATACTTAGGTACACCTTAAAAAGGCTCACACTTGGAGTTTTCACCCTTCTCACCCTTGTGTTCACTACGCAAGTTTTGATTGGTTGAAAAGAAGGTAATTATTTGAATGATTATAATATTTTTCCTATAATAAAATGGCCATATGGAGTTATTATGAGTCATAATATTCCACTCAAAATTTATTTCACTTTCCAACTCCTCTTGTAGCCTATAAAACACAAAAAATGGTGAGAAAAACCTTGTTTTTCATGTTATCCATACAATTCCATACAACTCATTTTCATGTGGGGATATTGAGGGATAATTCTCCATGTTCCAATATATTTAATTTACAAAATGTGTCTTTAGATCTGCTTTCCAATCTCATTTTCCCCATTGGGTTCATTCAAGGGTTTTAGATAGTTTTCTACTCTTAACCATTATTCATAAATATTGCACATTAATGTTACAAAAAAATTCTAAAATATTGTTTCAAATGACATTAGATAAATCATTTAAACTCCTTTTTATCCCATTCAAACCCTCCAAGGAGATGTGAGCTCTAAAATTTGCCTTATTGATCTTGATTTGCCAATTTTGCATAAGGGTGAGTGATTTTGAGCTTGAATATGGCTCTAATGATAAATTATATGCACTACATAAGATATAAAACCTGTGTTTTGACCTAAAAATAATACATAAATAATTTTGATAGTCTACCAAGAGTTAGAAGTGAAGATGGACTACCATTTGACATTAGGCCTTTTCAAAACCTAATAGGTTTTATAGGTACCTTGATGGATTTGGATGTTAGGACTAGTACCTCATGGTTGTATTGGTGTATTATGAATATTTAAATCAAATTTTATCTCTTAATACCAATAAATACCCTTTAAATAACCTTACTTTATCAAATTCTCTCATTCACCAACTAGACCTAGTAGAAACCTTGTCTAGTTAGACTATGTGTGAAGGAAAAATGGATAATTTGAGGATTATAATATTGATATATTTCTTCATATAACTTATTTGTCTTCTATAAAAATCATAATATGTTTTAATGAAGTTTATCAATCTATTTTTTTATTCTTTTTCTCATTTTGACCTCAAAAGCTCATCTTGCCAAACTCTAATTTTCCTAGATTGGTTGACCTCTAAGATAAAACAAAGAGGAATAACCCTAATATATTAAAAAAAATGAGTGTATTTTTTTTATCTATTACAAGTCTAAATTAAAATATTAACTATAATTTTTGGTCTGATTCAATGTTTTGGATTGCTAGCCATCTCCAAATTCCCAAAAAAGGCCTCAAAACCCTATTTTCCTACATTTTTTCTTCAAATCTACCTATGGATGACCTCTCCAAGTAAAAAACATGATTTTTTTCTGTTTAATTTTTTTATTATCTTAATTTAATTATATTTTATGTTTTAAATCCATAAAATGGACTTTTTCCCTTAGATTCTTCATGCTTACCCTTTGAACCAAGAGGTTTCCTAGCCTTATTGTACAAATTGTTACCTATATACCAAGTAAGAAAGTTACATGAAACTATTATAAATATATTAATAATTTTTTGACACCAAGTGGACCATTATGGAATTTTTTTTTTATAATTTAAACTTTACTTTCACTTCTAGGTAGTCCATGCTTCACTTATCCTTACCAAGTTACACCTTGTTGACTAGATTCAGACACCTCTGCATTTACTTACTCTTGTAGGTTTCATGGGATATAAATTTATTTAACATGATGTTATTATAATCAAATAATACATATTAATTTCACCAACTTCATTCTTAAAATATCCTCTCTTAAGAGTGCCATAGTCTTTCTTATATCTCATGCTATCTCTTCTTTGTTGACTGAGACATCTTTGCCCCATAAGCTAAATGTAGGTGTCTATTGCCTCATGAAGGTATTTAATAGGATGTTTTGAAACCTAATTAACCATAAATTTCATTAAAATTATTTTTTTATTCTATTCTCACTCTCCTAATAGCCATTAGGCCATTTGTATGCCCTTTTAGCTCAAGACTGGGACAACTCTATTTGACACCTACCTGTAGGTTTCATGGCCTTTATTATGGTGATCATGGTACTTTAAGAATATATTTTGGAACATTATATAGGTCAAAAAATTTGTGTTTCATTTTCATTCACCTATTTTTCACCATTAAAACTCAAACTATGCTTTTCCTTGGACTTAGTTATTCTCCTTAAGACCTTGTTGTAGGTCATCATCTTCCATGCCTGAGGGGTACCTGATCATGTTATACATATTAAAAACAAATTATAAATCTAAATTAAGATTTATAATATAAATTTATCAATTTTATTTATTCACTTCACATATTGAACCCTAATAATGGATTTATAAGAACTTATCTCACAAATTTAGTCAGCTTTGCCTGTAGGACTAAGAAAACCTACATTTATTGACCCCTATAGGTGATGTTAAGTTTTAAAGATAATAAATTTTGATTATAAATATGATTGGGACCTTTATAAATCCTATAATAATCATTTGAAACCATGAACATAACCTAGTATTCATATATGTAAGAAAGAACCTCTTTCAAGCTTGAAACTCCATGTTGGTTGTAGATTCATCTTTTCAAGGTAGTGTACGGATAGGGTATTCATGGGGATTGTAAGGGAACCTCCAATATTTTTATTATATTTTTAAAAACCATCTGACCTCATCTCATTTGTTAAAAACCATTATTTACAACAATTTTTTTAATGTTTTTTCTTAGAGTGACCAAAATGTCATTTGTATCTATAGGCCTATAAATGTCATTAAAGGGTCTCAATGTATTCTGAGGCATGTTTGAAGCTCTACAAAACCATATTCCACTAGTATTTTCCTTCTCAAAATTTTTAGGGTCATTGTCATATGATAGGTATAGATGGTTAACCCATTTATATGTCTTAAACACTTTACAAACATGTTGTACAAGGTCCACCAAAACCTTTAGAGCTCTATTTGCTCTTCTAGGGATTTCATCCCTAAACTCAATCCTTGACCCTCAAATTGGTTCCATAAATCCTTATTTTTTTTATGATATTTGTAAGTTATATCATGAATTTCTTACTATATTGAGACCTCAAAGAGATATTACATTTTTTTTATCTCTTTTGTACAACACCTCAACTCTATATTGGGCCACTTATAGGTCATTGTTTTAATGCTCAAATAGTGGACTAAGTGTGGATAGTTAGAATCCATGAATGAAAATGAAACTCATATGCATTTTATAAATATAAAAATGAACCACAAGTATAACCAAGGCATTGAAACACATATTCACCTTTCCTTACACTAGTATGACATCAACAAATTGTCTTATGGGTGCACATTAAGAAAATTATGTAGGTGGAGAAATGAAATGTGGAAAAATCATGATTAAATAGCTTCAAGATAGCCCAAATTGTATTATACTTAATCAAACATGTGATATCCATCCTTTTTACCTTGGAACTAGCTTTAGAACACCATCTATAACATGAAAATCACTTGCCAATATGTGAATAAAGGAAACAGAAGTATCAAGTGGTTGCCTTGGCATGGAATGAGAGAATATGATATAACTTTACACCTCCATAAGAATTAAAATGTAATTAATTTAAATCATAAAGTTTTTTATCATATAATTCATATCCATTACAACCTTATAGACATGATATACCAGCTTATGCATGAGACTACAACTGGAATTGTTTGAAGAGTTGCCATGAAGGGAAGCAAACTAGTAAGCAATCCAAGAGGTGACATGGTGAAGTAAAAACATGAAAGGATATGGTAACATTATATATAGGTTTTTATAATACAATTTTAAATATGTATGAGAAACCTATATGAGAAAAGACTTGGCAAACAAAGGCACTCCAACTAAAACTACACAGGGTGACACCTCCTTCCATCCTGGGATAATCTACTCATTCTAACATCATTAATCATAAAAAAAAGAATGAAAAACATATTATAAGGAAGACAACATACTCTATATCCAACATAAACAATTAGTTTGTATATATTTGACTAGAATTGAGTAAAACCTATAGGGTGCATCCAATAGCTAGTAAAAATACATAGTCAACTTGTTAGCAATGGTTCATAAATCATAGTCTACCAATATTAATATATATATGAAAATTAAATTTTCCTAGTTTAATATCATTTTCCAAAATAATATATCTTGAAACTACATGTGTTTCTTGTACCGATTAAAAACTTGAGTGTGACTTCAGTTTGTCTAGAAAAGCAAGAGATGAGTAGAATAGTTTTGGCTTCAAAATGAGAATTCTAGATCAAACAAATCATGGATATGATTTTTATAAATAATAAGATACCCCCCTCCCCCACTATCTTCCACATTTGGCACACATCCCTATGCATCATACAAGTGATATTTTCCCTCATTTTTAGCATATTTTTGAAATTTCAATTAGATAACCTAAAACATTCTAATGTAACTAACATAATTGACATAAAAAATAACTTTTTGGATGTTTAAAATGAAAATAAAACACTTGGGTAACTTGGGAAATGTTCCATTTACATTAATGACTCTTAAAATCACATTAAATGATTCTAAATTGACTAATCTAACTAAGAACAAGGCTAAAATTTTATTGAATAAAATCAAATGACATAAAATACCCCCATGACAATATATTTAGACCCCGATATATTCTAAGAAAACATATTTTTACCTATAGGAGTCCAAGTTTGACCTAAGAGTCAAATTTGGTCAATAGTTATAGTTACATTCAAAACATTTAGGATAAGCTAAAAGGCCTTAAGAAGTAGTAGGTACAACCTCACCAATCATATGTGCCACCCATTTATCCATAATATACCATTTCAAGTGACCCTTTAAGTATGCCAAGTTCTTCATATGTCTCTCAGACCTTTCCTTCTTGGCGATCTATCCAAGAGAATTGTCAAAGAAATAAGGGGACTAATATTGAATTCCCTGTTGTTGAGATCTAAGTCTCTCTTACCCCTCCTTAAGAATATTATTATGTTATTTATATTCATGAGACCACTGACCACCTTAAAGAGAGGATTTTTAAAGGTAATATAGATAAATGAATTATGGAATTACAGCTAAAAATGAGGAAAGAAGAAGAGGTCAAAATCAAGAAAAGTCAATTATTTCCTACAGTGTTCCCTCATGAAACTCAATTCAAAAAGTATTTGAAAAACATGAGGTGCTAGTTGAGGTAGTACAACAATTAGTTTTGGAGGAGGAGGTTGTTTCAAAGGTAGATCAAGCAACCATAGTTCAACTCAATAAAATGGGTAAATAAGAGTTCTAAGACTCTCTCTCCTACCCTCAAGAGCTACCAAAGATAACATTCAAATTCCTTAGCTAGAAAGATACTCTCATAAGCTACAAGTAAGGTGAAATTATTCAACATCCCACCATATCCCTCTTGGATAAATAACCTATTATATAAAGGATAAAAGAGGAGCATGTAATCATAAATGAACCAAAAGAAGATAATGCAAGTTTCTATGATGAAGAGATCATAATAGGTAGCCCACTTCATTCACAAAGGTAAGAGTTAGGCATGGCCTTAATGATAATGAATTATATCCAAATGAGGATAATCCTCAAGTTGAAAATAGAACAAACCTTGAATGGACTACTAAAAGTCCATTTTACATAGATCCAAAAGGGGAACAAAGCATGGAATCATAGCATGGTTCACTTCAAGGTGAGCTATCAAATGAAGATAGCCCTGATGGTTTGGAGTTAGAAGAAGGGGAATTAGACCTTGAAAAAGATAAAGGTGTCTTTTTTGACCTTGGATGTTCAAGTCAACCCTCATTTTTAGTTATGAACAAGATGAGATCTTGAGTAAGGTTGATGAGGAAGACATATTGAGTGCTCAAGAAATTTATCTTGATGAACCACCACTTTGTATGATGGAGGAGGACCTTGAGGTTGAATTTTTCTCTCAATATGAGCATGTCCTTCAAGAAGACTTTGATATGATTATGCTTAAATAACATAATTATGGATAAATAAAGTGCATGAGTGAGGTAAAATATAGTTTCTCTATTTTTATATCGACAAAAGGATGTCTTATCATAGTACCTAACTTTGTTGGAAGATGATAAGGAGGAACCATCATAGGTTTTACATAATTCAAAACACAAATTTGAGCATTAAAAATAGCAAGATCAACTTTCATATCCACTCCAAGATATTTGTATGTCTAATCAATCATATTGGGTGGGTAAGTTTATTTTTATTCTTTTTTTTGAGAGGTCTATTGTCAATATGTTATTTATCCACACCTTCTCCATATTTGGTTGGTTTCCCTCAAGCCTATAAAGAGTATTATATTAGTGAGAAAGGGGAGATATTTTGTGAAACTAGTCAATGGTTTTTTATAGGTTCCATTATATTTGGTTAGTTTAGGTTAGGTGGATTTCATTATTTTCTCTAAGTGCTTTTATGCACATTTTATTTAAGGGGTTTATTTTTTTTCTTTCATGTAAGTGCTTTCATGCACTTGCCTTTTTTTTATGTCTTTATATTATTTCAAGAGGATTTTTCAAAGATTGGTAGCCAGTGTTAGATCTAGGTCAATGTGTTAGACCAAAAAAGAGATTACATGCACAATGAACTAGATAAGGCAACATGGTTTGGGTCCTCTTGCATAATATGCATTATTCCTAGTGAGTCACTATAAATGTTGGCCATTTTGGCCCATGTATAAATTCTTTTAATTATTTTATAGATGAATGGACCAAAGGTTTGAAGGACAAGTCTATAGAAGAGAGGGAGCCAAATAGGTTTTCATGTGATCTAAGCAGTTTCTCATGTGATCAATGTAGTCAAGGTCAAGAAGCTAGTATGTACACACCCTAGAAGTTCATTCAAGCCTTATATTTTTAGACAAAAGTTCAAACATAGGCTTAGAAAACTAATTAAATACTTGGGAAGTATTTCAACTTATTTGGATAAGTGCTAATTTTTTTTAGGGAAATTATTTCCAAATTTTAGCTAAGTGTTGAATTCTTTTAGGGAAAATGTCCCAAGATAATATCACTAAAGACTAAATCTTTTGTGCAAGTTATTTTGGAAATTTTATCTACAACATAAGCTATAATAAACCAAATTCTATTAGACATTTTGTCTAAGGCAAAGGCTATCTTTTTCTTTTAGACATTTTATCTAAGACACAGTTTCTATGAGCATAAGTTCTAAAGGCATGAATTATTTCAAGAAAATTATCTGAGGCACAAGTATTTATCATAGAAAAATTGTTCCAGAATAATTTATCAAGGACCAATTTATTTTGAATAAGTTATCTGATATAAAAATAAAAGGCATATTTATTTTAGACAATGTTTTTGAGATAAAAATCCTGAAGACAAGGACCCATAAGATAAATGATCTAAAGAAAATAATATAAAGGACAATGAAGAAACAAAATCTTGAGGAAATTAGCTAGAGATAAAATGCCTGATACAAATGGTTCTAAAACAAAAATCCCATAGGTGAATTCTTTTGGACAAATTATTTTTGCAAATTTGATCCAATAGGTGAAGATGTTCATCAATATCAAGTTTAGACCATGACAAGTAACCATTGAAATTAAAATATACATTGACTGGCACACAAACATCAAGTTCAGAGATGACCATTTGAGTTCAAAGATTGCAAAGGATCCTTAGGTTGAATGCATGAGTGATAAGTGGCATGATCTTAGGAGTATAATATAGATCCAATGATGTAGGGATGAGATTAGGCTAATGGGCCTAGGTAGATCAATGGCTCATGTTAAATTGTGGATTCAGAGCTAATGGTGAGTAAGGGTCAAAGAGTTAGTGGACCCTAAGTTTAAATGTTTAAGTGACAAGTGGCATAAGCACATGAGTCCTAGTAGAGAATCTACAAATTAAATTCATCTATACCAAGTAGATCAATAGAATGAGATGAGTTAAAAGGTCAATGATCTGAGCCAGTTGTCAATAACTAATAAATAAAAGGATCAAGCCTGGGAAATTTTGACCAAAGTTCATATGACATTATTTTACTTGAGCAAGGTAAATATACAAAGGATAGAGGTCAAGCATGGACCCAATTTAAACTAGTAGGACCAAACATTACCAATAGAGATCCATAGAGATAAAGTATGCCTTATGAATATAGTGGAGATCAAGGGTTGATATCTTATCATCTATGTTATCCTTGAGTTTATCAGGCTCAATTCATGGGATAACTCCTATGAAACTTGTCTATTTCATATCCCATGAGCTCTAAGCATATGAAATAAGGCCAATCACTGCCTTCTTGCATTTATTTTTTCTCAAAAAGTGAGCTTTTTATGGGAATTTTTAACTACCCATGCATTTTAGATAATTTTATCTGAAATACACGTAAGTTAAACATGGTGAAGCTTGGAGATTTTTTTTTAAGTACACCAAAACATGAAAAGGTGTAAAATTTCTCTACCACTACACATGAAATCTAGAGAACTTTCTCTAGACTTCACCAAACATGTAATTATAGAAAAATTATCTACTAGTGCATGTTCAAGGTCATATAATATCTCTGGCCCTATACCGAGGCACACCTTTACATTGGTAATTAATTAATATTAATTACCTTTTTATATATATTTAACCTATGTAATTTTTGTTTTTACCATTTCTTTTTCTCTCTCTTCACCATTTTCAAGCTTTAATGCCCCCTCCCAACAACTATTTTTTAGCTCCTATACACCCTCACTTCATCATTCATGTGATCAATTTGATATTCCTAGGTTTGTGGGTTCCATGCTCAAGTAACCACATCTAATTTTCATTTTTCTCTTAAGGTAGGGTTTTTATTTTCTTTTCATTCTTTAGGCTTAAAGTTTGTTTTAGTTTTCTGACCTAGGGTTTTATTATAAATTTTTTTCCCATGTTCTTCAAATATTTTTCTATGAGGAGCACCTTTTATTCCATAGAGTACCATTCAGATATTTTTCTTCGAAAAACAACCTATCTCACATCCAAAACCTCTTGGTACATCATTTAGAATTTTTCTTTGAGATGCACCAAATTTTTTATTGTACCCCAAGTTTACCATTGGTGTGCTTTGAAGAAAATTATACAAAGTGTACATTCACCACCCGATGCACTTCGGATATTTTTATTTGAAGTGCACGTAACTAGGTTCACTTTAAATATTTTCTTAGAGAAAGGCACTTAGAGTTCTAGGATTTTCTTTCCTTCAAGCATTACAAGAATGTATGAAATATATTCCCTAGTTAAACATCTATTATCCTTTAACTTAGTAGGATCAATTCATGGGATAACCCCTATGAATCTTATGCATTTTTTAACCCATGAGATATAAGCACATGAAATAAGGCCAATCATTACCTTCTTAAAAAATTTTCCCTCAAAAATTTACCTTTTTGAGGGATTTTTTATGTACCCATGCAATTCAAAGAATTTTCTCCAAAATACACCTAAGTTCAACTTGGTGAAGCCTAGAGAATTTTTTCCAAACTACACCAAAATGTGCAAAGATGGAAAATTTCTCTACCACTACACATGAAATCCAAAGAATTTTCTCTAGACCTCACCAAGCATGTAATAACAGAGAAATTATCTACTAATGCACATGCAAGGTCAAAGAATTTATCTGAACCTGTGCCTAGGCCCACCATTAGATCTATAATGAATTAATATTAATTACCTTTTCTATATATATTTAAACAGTAATTTTATTTTTGCCATTGCTCTCTCTCTCTCTCTCTCTCTCTCTCTCTCTCTCTCTCTCTCTCTCTCTCTCTCTCTCTCCACCATTTTTGAGCTCTAGTACCCCCACCTAGTCATTATTTTCAAGCCCATGCACACCCTCACTTTATCATTTATGCGATAAGTTGGATCTTCCTGGGTTCATGGATTCTTTACTAAAGTCACCACATCTCATTTTTGTTTTCCTCTTTAGGTAGGGTTTATATTTTCCTTTCTTTCTTCAGGCTTAAATTTTGTTTTGATTTTTCTACCTAGGGTTTTATTTTTAAATTTTTTCCCATGTTCTTCAGATATTTTTATCTGAGGAGCATGATTTATTCCATGGAGTACTCGTTTGATATTTTTATCCAAAGAACACCCTATCTCACTCCCAAAACATCATGGAAAATTTTTCTCTAAGATGGACCAAAATGTTTATTTTACCCCAAGTTCACCATGGGTGAACTTATGAGAAAATTATTTGAAGTGCATATTCACCACCTCATACACTTTAGATATTTTTATCAAAAGTGCATGTAACTTGGTGCACTTCATATAATTTTGTTTGAATTACACGTAACTTGGCACGCTTCAAAGAAAATTCTCTGAAATGCATGATCTACCTTCTTAGTGCATATCAAAGAATTTTATTTGATGTGAACTAAGATCTTACAAATAAATTCACTCTCATGTAGTTCAGGGATTTTTATCTAAACTACACCTAACCTCTTCCCATGTAGTTTGATGGAAATTCTCTAAATTGCACCAAAGTTATCAACCCACTATGTAGTTTAGAGAATTTTCTTCAGAGTATACATTTCATTTTATATCCTATGTAGAAGCATAGATTTTATATACTCTTATGCCTTTCCAAAAAATGATGAAAAATGCTAACTCTATGGAATCAAAACTCTCTTTTGCAGATACTAAATCAATGTTGAAAGGTTCCCCAACTAAAAGTATAATGAAGTATAAGTTTTAGGGTGTGTTTTTGGCATCTACGTTTTACTCTAATGTAGATCAAATTGGAGATACAAAGATCAATCATTTTGAAATGGCCAAATTTTAGGTAGGGATCCTATTACTATACATATGTAACCCATTTTGAATAGTGAAATACACCTAGTAGCTGCATTTCCAATGTTAGCACAAGATATATAATTTATTTTAACAGTTGCTACCCACTTTGATAAAGAAGCCAGATCAGTTAAGGATGCTAATGAGAAGGTGATAATTAGGTTTTATGATGAGTAATTTGAAAAACAAAATCATCTCTCAGACATTAAGGAATATTTTGATATTAGCATGAGCTTAGCCTAGGAATATTGTGATAGTAATTATGAAAAATGCAAAAGGAACATCAATTCACATTAGTTGAAGACACCAAGGTACTCAATTTCAAGATGGCCTAAAAACCTTTATTAAAGTGAATTAATGGAGGAGATAGGAGATTTAATCACTCTCCTAAGCAATTCTAAGGGTCTCCCTTAATCAAATATCTCTCAAGAATGGATGTATCATTATATCTTCATCATCAAGAAGGATGAACAAAGAATTTATTGAAGAAGTCAGATCAATGATGTTATATGCCACCAAATTTCTAAGTAAATTCTTCCCTCAAGTTTTATATGACTTCTTACCTAGTGTATGTTGCAACCTATATGAGGACCTTTCTAGGATTGATCAGTGTTGGTAAGAGGAAGAAGGTTCTTATTGATGAGTATTATCCACAGTTAACTCTCAAAGAAAACATTAAACATTATAGAAGAGTTAATTATTATTTATTTTATAAGTTTATTTATATTTTTGAAAAAGAACTAGAAAATAAAATATTTTTAGATCAAGCATGGGCAATAGTGAATAATACTGGTTGAATTTTCTTTTAGATCCTAAATTTTATGTAAATCAGGGTGGGAGGATTTGATGAACAACCATACATGCTACCAAGGTTCCCAAGTGATAAATTGGTTTTGATGGAGATGTGTATAAAAATGATGACCATGCATAAGAAATGTTCATGTGCACATAAAAGAGGATTCATGTTTCCAATAAGCATCGGTTAATACACCATGTCAACTACTCCCAAATCCAAGATAAGGGAAACTAAAATGCAATGGATCACCCTTAAAAAGTATAAGGGTAGGAAAAATTTTAATTATAGAATGATGAAGGAAAATTTGAAAGGATATTACGCCCATGATAACAAGGTTGAAGACATCTGGGTTGAATGTAGGACTAAAGAAGATATAAGGAGAATTGATTACAATCATCTCACTACCTATCATATTGAAGATTTGAAATTAGCTAACATTCTAGCTGATCTAGACCAAGTTTTTGATTCTTTGTCTAATTTACCTAGTCCTTCAAAATCATTGGGATATCCAACCAATATATATTTCACTCAACAAGATATGGATAAATTTATGTCCATGTCTTTCTCCAAAATAAGAACCCAAGTCCATGCTACTCCTATATATAATTTTTCTATAGGGACAAATGTTTCAATCACCCCAACCTAATCTCCAACAATTATAACCACTATCCCATTGGTGTCAAATCCATTACCAGATACCTCTACCATTTTACTTTCCATCCCACCTACTTCATAAACCATTATTCCTCTTTAAACATCACAATACTTGATTTCTTCTAGACCTAAAGATTCATCTCCTCTTCCTCTTTGGATTATGTCCCAAACCCTAAAAAGGAAGAAGTAGGTTGTGTCTCCTAATGACTTTGACTTTGGTCAACTTGTGCCAATAAAATCCAAAACAAAAAAGAAAACTAAGACATGTCAAGATTAATTTTTGAGTCTAGACACAAGTATGCTAAGGTTTTAATGACTCTTGAAGATAGAAACATTGAAGATATTCAAGTTTTTGAATATGGAGTTGGATGAATATATCTTGAGAAGTAAACCCATGAAAGCATAAAGGTAGATTTGTAAGCAGTAATGGCATCCTTGTGAGAGATATGACAATAAAAATAAAATTAAGGACTAACTCAAGATAAAAGTAGAATAAATAACCTCTATTTTACTAAATATCATGAATTATTTTGAGTCCATTGCACCTATTGAGAATGATAAAACTAAAAAGGAAATTCACCAAGTTGAGAAAATTAGATCTCAAATTGAAGTGATCAATACCTGGATTGAAAGATTGACTACACAAAGTAATCAATGGTTGCATTCTACCATTGAATTTTTAAAGAACCTACGTAAAGAGAAAATTAAACTCAACAAACAATTAAGACACTCAAAATTTGGAGTTAATTGAAAAAGATATTAATACACAGACTCAACTATGTAAATTCAAGATATAATTTTTATTTGAGCAAAAGGTCATTTTAAATAGGAAAATATTCATTGACTAAAAGGAATAAATGAAGAACAAAAGAGAAGTTCTCAAGAATATAATTAAATATCTTAAATAGGTTTAGGATATGTGAAATGATACAATGTTAGTTCTTATAGATAAAATTTAAGAACTTACTTTTTAGGTAATAAATGATTCCCAAGAAATTCTTCCTATGGAGATAGTAATTCTAGAGTTCTCATCTTTGATTTAGACAAAGATTGAGACATAAACGTTCACACTAGACTCCATTGATAAACTAGTTGAATTTCAAGTTATAATGAATAAGTTACAAATAATCTTGGACAAAAGTAGAGACTTGCCAGTT
The DNA here is from genome assembly GCA_037957365.1 of Torreya grandis. Lineage (NCBI taxonomy): Eukaryota > Viridiplantae > Streptophyta > Pinopsida > Cupressales > Taxaceae > Torreya > Torreya grandis. The sequence goes on from JARHVA010002327.1 coordinate 2,133,111, forward strand.
AATCTAGAAGATTCCATTTCAAGGGTTCTTGCCATCTCCAAGAGTACATCAGGTCCAAATGATAGTGAGGTCCAAGCTACATTGAAGAGATATGAAGAGTTTATAGAAAAGAATAAAAAGTAAGAAATTCCTATGTCTAAGGACACTTATTTTTTTTTTTGTAAATTTGCTTATGTAGTCTTATTCGATGTAATTTACACATAGGAAATTTATAGGAAAGAATAAAAAGTAAGAAATTCCTATGTCTAAGGACACTTAGTTTTGTTTTTTTTTTGTAAATTTGCTTATGTAGTCTTATTCAGTGTAATTTACACATAGGAAAAGTACATAATCCTAAGTCAAATAGGACTCTATCAATGAATAAGTCAATGTATTTATGTATTTCCTATTTTTAATCACAACTCCTCTCTAAAAATAGGAAGATTTTCTTTTTTAAAAGGATCACCAATTGCTATAGAAGTGAAGTGCTACCAAAATTGAGAATCAATATTGAAAATTTGAATTCAAATTATAAATATTTTGTCAATCAATATATTATAAAGCAAGTGACCTTTTAATCTATGAGTTAAAATAAATATTTTATGTATTATATATGTTCTTATATCTTTTACATTACATTTTCTTGTGTAATTTTTTGAATTATGGTGTAAATTTATATAAATCAAAAGGTGTGAAGTGCACTAAGTTATGTGCACTTCAATAAAATAATATTTGAAGTGCACCAAATTACATGCACTTGAGATAAAAATCTCTAAATTGTGCTAGGTGGTAAATGTGCACTAAATATAATTTTCTCCAAAGTGCACCTATGGTGAACTTGGGGTAAAATAAAAATTTTGGTGCATCTTGAAGAAAAACTATCTGTGATGTAACAAGGGGTTTGGGAGCGAGATAAGGTTTTCTTTAGAGAAAAATATCTGAAGATCACTCCATGGAATAAATCATGCTCCTTGGAGAAAAAATATCTGAACAACATGGGGAATTTTTTAAAATAAAAACTTAGGTAAAAAAACAAAAAAAACTTTAAACCTGAAGAAAGGAATGAAAATAAAAACCCTATCTGAAGTGGAAAATTAAAATGCCATGTGGTGACTAGAGTGTAGAATCCATGAACCCAAGAAGATCCAACTGATCACATAAATGATGAAGTGAGGGTATATGCAGGTTCAAAAATGGTATATGTGAGGGGAATTAGAGCTTGAAAATGATGAAAAGAGAGAAAAATAAATCGTAAAAACAAAAATTACCCATGTTAGATATATATAAAAAAGGTAATTAATATTAATTAAATACCAATGTGATGGTGGGATCGGGTGTAGGGTCAAAGAAATTCTCCAACCTTGCATGTGCATTAGCAAAGAATATCTCCATTATTACACACTTGGTGAAGTACAGAGAAATGTTTTTGGATTAAATGTGTAGTGGTAAGGAAATTTTCCACCTTTTAATGTTTTAGTGTAGTTCAAAAAAAATTCTTTGGGCTTCATCAAGTTGAACTTAGGTGTATTTCAAAGAAAATTCTCTTAACTACATGGGTAGTTAAAAACTCCCTCAAAAAGATAACTTTTTGAGGAAAAAAATTCAATAAGGAAGTGATTGGCCTTATTTCATGTGCTTAGAGCTCATGGGATATAAAATGGACAAGTTTCATAAGTGTTATCCCATGAATTGAGCCTAATAAATTCAAGGATAATAGTTGGCTTTGACTGGGGAATTTCCTTCATGAATTATTTGAAACACTTAAAGGAAAGAAAATACCATAAATTTAAGTGATTTTGTCTACTAGGCCACAAATTTAGGTGACTAACCAAACCAAAAACAAAAATAAGAAGAATACATAGATATTTACAATGTGTACAAACTTATCTAGAACCTCATTGAGTGAAAAGCTTTAGATGTTACCCACTATAGGGCAAGAGTAACGGTGTTCCATCCAAGTATGCCAAAATAAAATTGTGTTCTCTAGAAATATGATGGATGAGGAATGGACCTCTCCATAAATAATTGAATTTCTAATAAATCTATTTTAGTTCTCTTCTCTTATCCCATAAATGAACTAGATTTCCAACTCAAAAATCTCATGATTTGGCTTTTTTGTCAAAAAGTTCTTTGACATGACTTTCATGTTCAGTAATGAAGTCCATTACCTTTATATGTTGCTCCTCTATCTCAACAAGATACATAATACGCTTGTCAAGAGAGCTTTCAAATGTTTCATCTTCAATTTCCTTAGCCAATATGAGAGTAGGAAACTCTAATATGATGGGTATTTTTACATTGAATCCATACAAAAGTTGGAAAGGAGACATACCAATTGCTCACTTAGGAGTGATATGATTAGCCCATAATGCATCATATAATGCCTTATGCCAAGTTATTTGATTTTTGTCTACCAACTTCCTGATGACAGTTACCAAGTTCTTGTTACTCCACTCAACCTAACCATTTACTTGAGGGAAGTAGTCCCAGGTATGAGATAGAATGATTCCATATTCAAAATAGAATTGGGTCATCTCTTGGGATGTGAAAAAGGGATCATTATCTATTACAATTTTGTTTGGCACAATAAATCTTATGATAATATTTTCTCTGATGAAGTTTCAAATAACCTCTAAAGTGGCATGTTTGGTTGGAATTGCCTCCACCTACTTGGTGAAATAATCTACAGACATAAGAAAATAAATATGACTTGTACTTGATAATGGATTCACCATGCCAATGAAATCAACAACCCATTACTAAAAAGGTTATTTAATGACTACTAGCTTGAGAGGTAAGGCTGGTAACTTGGGTTTCCCCACAAACTGCTGACACTTTTTGAATTTACACACCCAAACATATGAATCTTGAAAAGTGTTGGCTAGTAATATCTTATGCATAAAATATTGTGATGTATAATCAGGGCTATACAATGTCCTCCACAAGCCAAATCATGAAAATATTACAGAAACTTACCTTTCTATGCTTTATCTATGCATCATAGAAAAATTCCATCAATGTTTCGCGTATACAAACCAATGCCCCACATGATGAAGTTTTTAGACTTGAGATTGATTGTCATCTTATATTTGTGAAACAAATGTTCTAGAAACTCTATATATATGATTAAAAAATTAATGTCATAATACCATTCATTCATATTTCTCACAAGTAAGACTGTGGTAAGTTGTTTTATATCTCCCTCATTGTTAGGTATCTCTCGTGGTTCAGTTTTCACCATGAGTTGACACAAACCTTTTCTATGCACAAGCTTTTTAGGCTTGATCTACATATCATACTGTTTAATTTTGGTAATATAATTGCCTCTTTTACCTCCAAACTCTTTTTGGGTCAAAATGGACTTGATTGGAGAATTTGGTACTAGCATAATGGTATGAGAGTTGAGGATATAGTACCTAAAATGATTAACTGATTTCACCACATCATAACCATGTTTTTTCATAAATAAGTACTTGAGTTCATGATATTTTTAGATATCAGCTCATGAAATCTATGGGTGATTCAATCCCCTCTTCATTTGACTATAACAAGATGAAGATCAACACAAGAAATAGATTCATCATGTCACCATTTTTATTACTTGATCCATTATAAAAAATGGGTAGTTATCATTAAGTGATAGCTATTTCAAATTTTAAAAATCAACGTAGATATAGATTTATCCATTATTTTTACTCATGGGAACAATATTGGCTATCCATGTGGAATGATGTATAGGAAATATAATATGAACATTCAACATATTTTGAATTTCAATGAGGATAGTACGTTAGATTTTGGGATTCTAATTTCACTATTTCTACTTATGAGGCTAAGATCCTAGCTTGAGAGGAATATCATGTTGTACTTCCTTCGATCAAAAATATTTTATATCAGCATATGAATATGCTGATACACCAATGTACCAATGTAGGAGTCTGACCAACTTCTCCCTTTCTTTCAATGAATAACATTTCAAAATATTTATCATCTTGGGATGATCCTCTATCCTTATATTGATTTGCTTAATTTTTGTAGATGAATCTAATTATAATTATCTAACTGTTGGCATTTAATGAATCGATCATTCTTAGCAAAAAGTCTCTATAAAGATACCAACCCTTTTGGAGTTCTATTCCCTTTTAGATGCAAGATTTATTTTCCAGTTTCCTTGTTAACTTCATAAATTAGTTCTTAAGGGGTGGAATCACTTGCTTTAAAATACAAATAACTAAAATTTTCCAGCTCCAAAAATAAGATGACCTACTCATCATTTTTGAAAACTTGCCGATGATTAACATTGTCAAGAACACTAGACTAGAAAACCAACTTAATGGTATACTTATTTCCTTAGAAATCTTTGTGAGGAATCAAGAGAATTTATGAAACAACTAATAAATTAGCTGTATCATTATATTCTCTTGGAACTATTGATATATTGAACACATCAAAACTTTCCATGCAATCCCAAACTCGATTATGGTAATGCCTTAGTATTTCATTCTTTGTTTGATATAGATCTTGACTTGACAAATGATTAAATCAGCATCACCTTGAGTATGAAGTTTTTTAATTCATGCATTTTTTGTAACCTCAATTTCTAACAATAAGGATTTATATTTAGTAGTATTATTATTTTTATCAAATTCTAACTTGAAATAAAAAGGGAAGTTTTCCCTTTTGGGGACATAAGAACTATCCTAGCTCCAGAACCAGTTGAAGAATAACTACCACTAAATTCTAAATCCCAAACATCATTTGAAATTTCAACCATGATAGTTTCAAAAGCCAAAATTTCTTCATCTAAAGTCTATGGTTCATCTATTTCCCGATCCTTTTCCAAAATTTCATTTCAATATATTGGATCTTCGTCTATGGTCAAGAAATACATACCCATTTCAAATGTTTCAAAAAGAATTTGAATTTTTGGATCATCAATCTTTGTCATAGTATACTTTGCTTATTTTTATAGATGAATCTTCCACATCACACCATTAATGGGTATTCTAGCCTCATACCAATCCATCTTGATTTCTCCACCAACATATTTACAAAATTTGCATCCTAATAGAACTCCATAAGAGGCTAAAATGTCATCTACTAGAACTATTATCTTGATATTTTTCTCTAAAAATGTAAAAAATGCAAATTATGCATCCTTGATTTGGCCTATGAGAGGAACTTATTTATTTTCCATTAAGAAGTAATGGGCAAAAGTCTTTGTCAAGGTTAAGCCCAAGGCATTAGCCACCTTGGCTGACATCACATTATCAGAAGCACCTAAATTAATAACACAATTACTAAGTTTGTAACCATTGACAAAAAGTGAAATATAGAAAGGTTTTATTTTTTTAGAGTTAGATGCAGGAGTTATGAATAATTTATTTTGATTTGGACTTGGATTAGGGTCAATCAACACAATCTTAGATGAGGTCTAATCAGGACTGATCCCTTTGTTTTTTACAATTTTTTCTAATATTTAAAATTGGTTAGGATTAGATTGGAGGTACTCAACCTTTGAAATTTATATTTTTATCTTCTTGGCATGAGATATGATATCAAAAGCTGCATATGGGGTAGTTAAGGAAGACAAGTTATTTTAATTTTTACGTTTCAAATTTTGGGCATTAGGTCTAGACAGAGAAGGAGAAGAAATAAAATGGGGAGGAGCACTTACTTGTTATCCATCACTATGTCCATTAGTTAAAATGGTAAAGGACTTAATCTTTTAACAATAGTAACCTCCTTATGTGGTTCATCCTTGGTCTTATCTTTATCAACCTTCTATTTATTTTTTTGACTTTGTGAATGGGTAAAGATGGCATAAGACTCACCTTGTATTTCTTCTTGTTCAGCTTCTTCTTCTTCTTCAAAGTTTAGAAACCTAATATCAGAGTCACCAAATTCTCCTTCTTCATCTCATGTGAAAAGAGTTACATCTTCTTATGGAATATATTCCAATTCTAGAATATATTCCAATTCTATAATATCATTAGTTTCTATTTCTAACCAAATGACTATTGCATTATCTAGAGGTGCTTCCAATGCAAGCCTTACTTGTGGTGGAGGAAGTTTATTCTGATTTTGATTTCTTATAGCAATTTTGGAATAATTAGAAGCATCTGGGTATGTCCTCCTTTGAACATCCTTGTATGGAAAACATTACATACCCTGAGATATTTACTTCCTAAGTGATAGTAGTTCATTTGCTAGATTTCGAACAAATGGGATCTGTAGTGCTAGTATAATGTGAAGTTTTAGAAGGCTACCCTCTAGGGTAGATAGAATTATTTCTCACCTTTCCTGCTAGGAGTATATCATCTTATACATTGGTGTACAAACTTTGATCAGCATCAATATTAGCTGGGGATACTCTTAACAAAATAAAACTTACTTTCAGTAGTTGATAATTGATGAATAATCAATTCAAGTTCTTAGGCATAGGTTGAGCAATTAATGGAATCCTATTCCTCAACTTGTTAAAATTTTCCACAAAATCACACATGGCTTCATGTGTATCTTTCTTCATTTATGTAATTTGAGCCAATAAGGCATGAGATTCTTCATCAAGCTTGTACATTACCTCAAACTTGGCCTTTAGAGTTTCCCAACTTATGATGGTTCTAGTTGTGAGATGGTAAAACCAATTAGCAACAACACCTTAGAGTGTTTCTATGAATAATATTGTATAAATATCTTCATGTTCAACTCTAATAACTCTACATGTAATGCAAAAAGCAACAATGTGTTCATTTAGATGTTTCTTTTCATCACCATAGAACTTTGGGAAATTTTTTTGTGAACCACAAGGAAGTTCATGAGATGGAGGAGTCAAGTTCAATTTACCAAAATTAGTTCCCCATGGACATTAAGTAGTCATTCTATATGGATTGAAGGGAGGAATAAAAAACCTTTACAAAGAAAAAATAGGGAAGACCGTACATATTTTGGAAGCTTCCTCGCATATAGAAGATCTTGCATTGGTAGGTATAAAACTCCTTATATATTGAACAGGTGACCTTGCATGTGTTGGCAAAAGATTGAAGTTATGCTCTTGTAAAAACAAAAAAGTAAGATCAATATGTATTTTTGCCCTTCTACCATGAGTGTAGGTTTATTCCACGAGATCATGAAAGTATCAAAAAATAAAATAAAATAATTGCAACAAAATAATAACAAATAATAAGGTGTTGTTCCTATGTCAACCAAATGAGTGTAGAACTCAGTTGTGTGTTTGTGTCCCTAAAAGAGTCACCAAAAGCTATTGGGTGAATATTTTGTTACCAATAGAAAGGTATAAAAATGGTTATTTTATCCATAGTGTGATGTGATATAATCTCTCCTCAAATAAGGGGAGGCTCCCTTCTTATTCCTAATAAACACAAGAAGTAACTACTTAAACTTATTTACACTATTCTTATCAAAGTGGGTGTTACCATATCATCTAATTCTCTTTTTTTTAGAATTTATGTACACTTAAAATCTAATGATACAAATAATTTTACTTCTTACAACATAGTATGAAAATATGGAATTACTTGTTGGAGTAATAATAACTAATATTCAAATTAGTTATTCAAAAGAATATCTAGAAAAATACTAGTGAATGTATCATAAACAAATGGAATAAAGTGTAGCCCTAAGTCTCCACCTTATTTACAATAAAGATCAAATCACTAAATATAATGACTTATATCCCAAAGTCTCCAAAATCATTTCTTAATAATGAATGTAAACCCAATAATGATATTATAGCTCAAAGACTTGAAAATTAGCTTCTTGGGTTTATGTTCATTATTGAGAAATGATTTTGGAGACTTTGGGTTATAATTCATTGTCTTTAGTTATTTGATCTTTATTGGAAACAAGGTGGAGACTTTGGGATATACTTTATTCCATTGTTTTATGATACATTTGTTGGTATTTTTATAGTTATTCTTTCAGTTAACTAATTTGAATATCGGTTATTATTTCTCCAACAAGTAATTCCATATTTCCATACTACATTTTAAGAAACAAAAGTCCTCATAGCATTAGATTGTAAGTGTATATCAATTTTGAGAAAAGAGAATTAGATGAGCTGGTAACACCCACTTTGATAACAATAATGTAAATAAGTGTAAGTAGTTACTTGTTATGTTTGTTAGTAATAGGAAGGGAGCCTTCCCTTACTTGAGGAGAGATTATATCTCATCACACTGTGAATAAAATAACCATTTTGATACCTTTCTATGGGTAACAAAATATTCATCCAATAATCCAAATAAGAGTCAAGAATAAAGTAGAGCATCATTAATATAATGAATATAGGAAAACCAATAGTCTGAGATTGATTTTACATCTATAAAATGGACCTTTGATGAGAGTGGGGTAAAAAAGGGATTATTCCAAAGGGTCTCATCTATCTACATGGACATGTCATTGAAAAAGTAGGTACTAAATACTACTCAAGGCATGACATGACTGTCAATTTCAAGATTCTAGGATTTCATGCTCATAAACACATAAAGTGGGCATAAGGTCCTAAGGTGGTGAATTGGTAGTGGGCATAAGGTCATAATGTGTTTAGAGGTTGATGTCATCATCTAAAAATGATACTTGATTGCTGAGAGTATTATTTGAGACCACCCATCCCTTTCTTTGCCATAGACCTATCTTAGGGTCTATTTAGACACTTATATAGCCTTTATGTAGGCCAAACAAGTCCCTAAATATCCTTAAAGTAGTCTCAGGCCCTCAATTTATCATTTTATCCCCTAGTGCCTTAGGTTATACCACATAGACACTAGTACCATAACTTGGAAAGTAGTATCAATGGTGATAGTGTCCTAGTTTTGGTGTTATTATCTTTTTCCTACCTTTCATCACCAATAGATATGTTTTTAAATCAATAACCACCTAGGTTTGGCTTAGACCTCTTTTAAGACCTACACAAGCACTAGGGCATTATAAATACATGAATTTTAGACCTTTATTCACTAGATATAAATCATATTTAAATAAAAATTTTAACTTAGAATAAGTTTTACATGGTCAAGGTTATCAATACTTATTCTACCCTACTTCTACATACAATCATCTACAAACATCCCAAGCTTAGATTACATAGATTTAATTTCTCTAACATCACTCAAATCACTCAAACTAGCATTCATATTACCTTAAATTACACTTTCACTAGAACTTAGGTGGGGATAAATACATCAGACTTCATCCCTCATCAAATTATTAGTATGTAGGTGACTCTCATCATATTAGGGTATTGAGGATGTCTAAACTACCCCACTAACATCATAATTTACTAATTGTTCAAACTAGATATGCTAAGAACATGGAGGTTTAGGATTTCCATACAAAATCATTTAAAATAGGTCACCAAAAGGGAGTGAAAATTCATGTGCATAGGAATAAGCTTCACAAAAATAAACACAACTACACCTAGAATACAAAAATAGTTATACTCAGAGGACTAGTTCTATAAGGATGTTAACACCATTATCACTACTTTTTATTTAGTGAATTACTATCTAAGAAGAGTTTTGACATCTAGATCTTTCTACAACACTCGTATTAGCTCATGTCCCATTTTTTATCCTCCATATCTCCCATCTCAATCAATTTCTAACTAAGAACTTATTTACATAATTTACTAATTATTTTAGAAAGGTCAAAAGAGGTCAATTTTATTACAAATTAGTGGCTTTATTTATTTCATATTTTTACCCTAATTTATTATACTTACACCCTTCAAAAACTTAGGTCTTAAACTCCATAACCCAAAAAAGTTAAATCAGGTTATTAGATTAAGAAAGTATTGGTAGAGTTTCATGATGGATCATTATGTGGCCACTTGCACCAAGAACTACAATAGAAAAATTAATGAAAGATGATTATTATTATCCTAGATTGTTAAAATATTCATATCTGTGGGTAATAAAGTGTCAAAAGTGTGGATTCTTCATATGAAAACAAAATTTCACAACCCTCCCTCTCCATCCCATTCAAGTAGACCAACCTTTCATGTAGTGGGGATTGAATTTTGTGGTATGATCAATCCTTCTTGAAGTACTTGTCATAAAAGGGTATTTATCATATTTGATTATTTTAATATAATAATAGAGGTTGTTAGTCTCAAAGAGGTTAATGAATCCAACATGATAGACTTCTATCAATGTATAGTAACCAAATTTGTGGTACCTTATACACTTATCTCAGGAAATGTAATGTCTTTCCCTAGTGATATAATAAGTGGGTGGGATGTGAAACATGGAAACCACATAATTATATCTTTAAAGTACTACCCTGAAGGAAATAGACTATTAGAGTCCATAAATAATAATCTCAATAAAGCTATCAAGATGACTATGGAATAAAATCAAAGAACATGGCACACAATGTTGAAGACAATATTATGGGCTGATAGGATCACTCCTAAAATATCCATTGGAAACTCACCATACATGTTTATCTATGGAAAATAATATAAGCTACCCATTTATATTAAGTTACTAGCTCTGGATATTGCACATCATCTTGAGATGATGGAGAATGTTGTTATGTAGATTAAACTATATGAGATAATGGATCTAGGATAAATAATAGATCATGTCATACATACTATGGGTTCCCATAAAGCTCAAAGAAAGAGGCATTATGACAATAAATATATTCTGAGAGAATTCTAAAAATTTCACCTTGTGCTTAAATGAGATAAATATAGGGACAAGCCTGGAAGACACACCAAATTTTACACTTTATGCAGTGGGCCCTATGTTATCACTCATTACAAGCAACATAAGTATTTTTAGATATCAATGTTGAATGGAGAATAAGTACATATCCAATTTAATGGGATACATATAAAAAATTACTATTGAGGTCATTTTTATCCTCTTGTACATAATATATTAGGCTTTGATTTCTCCATTTTCTTCTACAACATGTTGAATTTATTGAATGTGTCCCTTATCTTTTTGTGTGTCTTATTTTGTATTTATTTTGAAGATATTTTTAGTTTGTTTCAAACTCTAATGTCATATTCAAGTTCATATTTTATCTCATAGAGGAGAAATGTTTAGTGAATTTTCACCCAATGGGTTGTCTAAGGCCACTAGTCTAGATGTTTAGTAGGCAAAAATACCCTATGAGGTCACCAAAAATGTTAGCTAATTAGTCAACCATGACTAGTGATTGTTCAAAACTAGGTAATTGAGTCATCAAACCTTAAACTGGTACTATTAATAATAATATCTTGGTGTCATTATTATGGTGTTTATGTTATCTCAAGGTCTTATTATAATGATAGAGTCCATGTGTGTGTCTTGTCTAACTAGTTTCATTACATGACCTTTGAATAGGTCTTTTATAATCTAGTTTATCATAGGTTAAGGTAACTTAGCAAAGTTTAAGGTTGTTTTATAAACTTTAAGATAGAATTAAAACCATGACAAAAATATTAATGTGATGATCCCCAAGATGTCATGGTATTCCATGATGGATTATGAGTCTAGGAGAAAATCTACTAAGATAAAAACATTTTCCATTCAATATTATTGAGAGATTAAGGTAATTTTGGAGATTCTAAGGTTTCATTGGTTTTTTATATTGCATGTTATAATGTTAAATTGTAACCCATTGAGTAAAATTTATGTATGAAGCTATAATAACATGTAAATTAGGACTTTTGGGAAATTTCACAATCATCAAAGATCAGGTCATACTTTATTCTATCATACACCAATTAAGAGGTGTCAAAACTCTTTTTCTAACCTTTATTCACTTTTGAAACCTCTTTAGTATTTGTCTTCAACTCCAAGTATAATATAATGATAGGTTTTAGTTTAGGAAAAAATAGTTTTTACATTAAAATACCATTACCCAAGAGAATAAGGACTCCATGGAATCTTTGGTACATATATACATCAGGTTATCATACCAAATAGACAAGTTAAATAGCAAGAGAATGCAAGTTTTGAATAGATCATGTAGGTTTCATGTTGGTTCAAGTATATTCAACTAAAAGAACATTGGAATAGGGTTATAGAAGAATATATAAGGAATCATCCATCTTAATCATGTAAAAATCATGGTCAATAATATGGTTTAGGTCAAAATGAGGGAGAAAACCATCTAAGATATCCATCAAGTCATTGGTAGGTGAAGATCCATTTTCATAAGATTTTTTCATGAAGTAGGAGATATTTCAAACCAAATTATTTTATATGATGTTTAATACACATAATCCATTCAAATCCATGTCAAAACTTTTAGTATTATGCGGAGAGATTTATAAGTCATTGTTAAAAATTAAAACTTCTCTAAAACCATACTAGACCCCACTATCATAGTTTCTATTTTCAAATGGCATTTCCCATGTTTCTTAATGAATGAAAATATTTGAATTTTTTTATTTTATGTCTAATATTATTTTCAATATAAAATTTATCAAAAAAACACAATGATCATGTTGGTATTATAAAGAAATGCCTTTGTTATTTTGTTTAGGAATGACAGGTAAGGTGGTACATAGTTGTGAAGTGTTTATAACTTGATGGTGATTTAATTGAAGTGTAATTTTTTTTATAAAAACTAATATATGAATAATAATGTCTATCACACTATCCTCAATCAAATATTTAATACAAATAATGGTGAAATTTTTAGGTACATGTCTGTAAGGTTTGAGAATGCATAGTTTTGTCATTATTTTATATTGTTGAGGGATTTTTATGCTTATAAAAGAATCCAAATAACATGATATAAAATTTTTACAGGTCCTCACACCCATTTAAAATTTTCTCTAATCCAACATCCATGTCTAAATTGGTGTTTTAGTACCGAATCAAGCATACAGTCCTCAAGTGAAAGAGACATGACCCTGTATACAAACATATTTGACATTTGATGACTAATCCATTTGGAATGAAGTTTGAGACACATAAATGGAAATTTATAATAAATAATAATTAAATAATTTTATAAAAACCAATATCATCCCTGATAAGAAGTTATAGGTGGTAGGTTTAAAGGATGTTAATTTAATGTCTGAAACGAGTTTGAGGAGTCAAGAAATCAAATGATAGATTTAAAAATAATATGTTATTAATAATGTATTATTGAGGTCTATATATTTATTATAAACCTAAATAAAACCCAAAAAATCCTTCATTATCATTCATGATCAAAATTACAAAGTAGTAATGTACTCATGCACCTACTGTAGATTGTGTAAGTCTACAAGTTGAGAAGTTATTAACAAGTTTTATGTGATTTATCATTTGAAAAAGTATCCATATAGTCCAAATTTAATCCAAATTAACAAAAATATAATTAAGTTTAATAATATGTATATGGGTAAATTAAAAATAAATGTTTATAATGAGTTTTAGGCATGGAGTGCACACCTACAAGCCTTCACATAACAATTTGGAAAGAGAGTATATTTTTACACAAAATAAAAGTTTTGAAAGGTAGTATAAGATGTATAAATTTTTTATTATAGTTAATATAATTATTATACCCTTTAAATTAAGTTAAAACATTATGTTAAAACCTATATCACTTGAGATAAGGTCTACTAGGCTTGTAGAGACCTAAAAGAATAATTCTACCTTTGAGATTCAATCTATAAAAAAATAATAGAGGGATTAGCTTATAATTATTTTAAGTGATGTATAATTACTCAATAAATCATTTTACATGTATTTAAACCCTACATTAACATCTTCCAACATATATTGTAAGCAAGTAAGGTTCAAATCAAGACCAATGCTACACACCTCCACATGGGGATATGAAGAAAATAAGCATGTTTTGAGATAATATTGCAGTTGTAAGGTAAATGATAGGTATTAAGTACAATTAATAAATTTTATACATTGATTTGAACATTTTGAAAGAGGGAAAACACCAAAATATGATAGCTAGGGTCAAAACCACTAAACTGTCATGAAACCCCAATCATGGATAAAATAGGTATCAAGACTATTGAGACGGTAAAATGACATTGAAACATATATTCAAACCAAATTATGAATGATCTGAGACCATATTAATTATATCAATCCTAAAATAAGCATAATTTTTTTTTCTCAAGATAGTTAGCTCGAGTACACATTACATCCTCACAAGACCTGAGAAGGTCATCTTCCTCACATTAGAAGTTACATGAGGATGTGCATGGGGAAAATAAAATTATAGGAGGTTTAATAGGTTATAATACTCAAGGATATTTTTATATTTTATCCAATCAAAGGCTTATGCTTTATGAATTGTTGTTAAGAAGATAAATACGTCTAAAACCCTTGTAAATCCCTCAAAGAAGCCCAATGAAGCTAAACACTTACAAAGTGATTATAATGCACGTGATTGGTCTTTAAAACAATTTAATTACATATATATTTATCATGATCATTTTTTGGATTCATATTACTAGTGCGTGTGGAGTAAGATCATAATAAATTGGCCTATAAACTACCTTTTTAGGCTTATTTTCAAGTGTTTGAATGAGTGAGGTCTTCTTGTCTATTTGGAGATAATTATAATTCTTAGATAGAGGTATAATTACCTTTAAAAAGATATTAAATATACTTTCAAGGTGCCAAGAGACAAGTTGTAATCACCTAAATTTATCCAAGATGAAGAATGTCTCTGCTTGTATGGAGAGTGTTAAATTGTAGACTTTATTAAAAGTCATCAAGATCAAAATAAGTTTAATGATACCCATTTGGGTATCTAATGACATATTCAAAAGGATCTAAAGGTTATATGCAACCCTTTTTTATTACTACAAGTAGGTTGAAAGCTCCAATTCATTAGCACTTTGTCCACTTTAGGATATTGAGAGAACACAAAGATGAATGTAGTCCTTTGGTAGTCTTTAAACCATATTTCAAAGGTGATTACACGATGTACCAAGATTTTTTAGGTATTAAATAAGAATTTCTATTTTAGAAGATTCTCCAAGGTTATTTCTTATATAAGTTCTATAAAGATACCTAGTGATAATTGAATATGTTCTTAATGGATACCTACATCCATCTTTAATCTCCTTACTAGTACAATATGAAGACCTAATAGGATAGCTAATCAGTTAAATATTTCCTATTATTTTGAATAGGGATCACATGATGCTATACAATACATTCATTAAGTTTACAAGTTATTGTAATAGTATGCAAATAAATACTAAGCATTACATGAGTGATAGGCCTATCCTCATTACCTTCTTTTGGATCAAGTCAACTTTGGCATGAATATATAATTTATAATGATAGAGATAATTAGGACATAAGACTAACTCTAGCAAAGGTGAAAGATGCATTCTAAGAGCCAAGGATTGTGTATAAAGGTTCCAAGAAGCTTAAGTAGGCCATGTATTAAGATAATAAATTGTAACTCCCCCAACCAAGAAGAGGTAGTTTTAAGTGAAGAGAGATGAGTAATAGTAGTTGAAGAGCCACTTATATTCCACCTATCATAAATACATCATCAAGACAATCCAACACATGTTGATGGATGAATAATAAGACTATTTCTTCACCATATTTTGTCATTGTAGCTTATTTCATTATACATGATAGTCATGATGGACTTAATCCACACCCTCTCTCTCTCTCTCTCCCTTTTCTTTTATATTATATATATTTGGAATTTAATAGCTTGTAAATATATCTTCTAAGTTATTATGGTTAATTCCTTAAAGTTTTGATATTTTTTATTACTTTTAAAGTGAATGAAAAAATGATTTTAGCTTCTTTGTCTCATTTTTTGTATACTCATGGTGAATTGTTGATGAATGATAGTGTTGATGTTTAATCTCATTGATTTTATCCTCTTCATTCTTGCCTATTTATGAGTAATTTATCTCATTTTAGGTAATATTATGTGTATAAAGTGGTTATGAAGATGATAAGTGTGGGAAACCTTCATTAGTGATTCATTTTAGGCCTCTTGATTTCCCCTCTTAGTTGATATATCAGATGTAACCTCCATATCAAAATAATTATGAAAGAGAAATATTTAAAGTTTGTGATTAGATTTGGCCTTCTTATAAAAAAATTATCAACTCATAGAACATAAGATGAGACATACAATTTGGTGCATCAACCCCCCTTTTTTACCTTTAACTTTATCTCTCCCTATTCATTGTAATTTGAGTATGTGTAGTGATAATATAGGTGTAATATCAAGGAAGCCAAAACTCTCTAGAGGTTCTCTTTATCAATAGGTCTCATACAACCTTAGATATTTCCCATTGTGTAAATTGAGTTAGAAGACTTGAAACACCTCGTTAAAGGGTGAAACTCAAAATAACAACACCAACTTTTTTGTTCTTTAGAGTCAATGTTCACTTTCTCATAGTCTATTGAACTAAGGGAATATTTTTTCATCTTTCTTTCGATGAACCTATCATGTTTTTCAAAAAATTATTCTAATGAGACCAAGCCTTTTAGAATATTATTTCATTCAATTTGATTAATCCTTCTACATCTTGTTCTTTAGTAATAACTTTTTTTTGTGTTTGAGATGAAGATTCTCTATATGAATAATCACTACCTTTAAAATATATATTTTTGAAAACATCAACTTTTTCAAAGGAAATGATTTCTTGATAATCATTGAATATCTACCATTTATTTAAATTATTTGGTACATTGGATTGATATACTAATTTATTTATGAATTTATATTTTATAAATTCTAAATGTGGAATAAAAAATCAAGATGATATTGTAGTCATGTTATCTTTAGAATTATTTTCTCTTGGAATAGTGTGAATAGAGAATGCCTTAAAATTTTCTATATTATCCCAATATTTATTTCTTTGGTGTCTTAGATTGTCATTCCTTACTTTATACTCACATTTGATATACTTTACAAGAAGTTTTAAATCACCCAACACCTTCAAATTTTTAATCCCCATCTCTTCTAAAAAATGTAATCCAAGTAAGAGTGTTTCATATTATATAGATATCATAGCAATTCCTACACCGACTTTTATTAAAGAAAAATTAACACCAAGTTCTAATACTTAAAATTCATTGAGATTGATTTCCATGATTTATGGCATATCCAAATAATTTTTTGACATGAAAACATAATTTCCTATACCTGCATCTTCATATAAGATATTTTCCCTAGGGTCATGCACTTGTTTCATTTTATACCTTTTTTTTTAAATTTTGGTTCAAGGTGTTGTTTCACTCATTTAATTAGGATCATTGCATGTGACAAGTCTAACTAAATTTATCCATTGAGTTCCTTACAAAAATTTCTCCCTAAGATAATGCTTTAGGTAGTTCTGATGCCATCTACTTGAATGTTAATTTTAACAAAATTTGGAGGAAAATAAACTAAGGAAACTTGGTTAACTTTATTTTGGCCAATAATTAGAAACTAATTTACTTCCATTGAGTAACTATAGCCAAAAGTGTTAGTGTAGCTCAAGAAAAGGGCATGAGTAAATTTTGTGTGAATTATGTTATCTAAGGCTCATATGTTAGTTATGCAAATACTAACTTTACATCCATTAATTAATAATGGCATTTATAAAATAAAAACCTTATTATACATTTAATTTATTATATCCATGGATTTTACTCGATTGGTAAAAGGTAGGGTGGATAATATTCCTTTTCCATTGGCCTTATTTTGAGTTAGAGTTTTGATATATTTTAGTAGCCTATCTAATTGATTTGGATTTTATTTCAAATATTCAACTTGTGACATCTAAATTTTAGTTCTATTGACATGTTAAATTTATTAAAATTAGGTAAGCTATTAAAGGAAAAACACTATATAGGTTGAGATAAATTAGTATTATTATTTATAGGAGTGTTATTTGAATAACCAATAGTAATAACTAGGGAGGACTCGCCTATTTTAGTCATTGGTTATTTTCCTTTCACCTAAACATGAGGTATTATTTCTCATGGAATAATGACTTTCATATATTCTTCTTGTTTGTCATTTTATTATTTTTTATAATTTTTAGCTCCTATGAAGACTCTGAATGACTGAATATTCATGTCTCTAACATTGTATTAATAATAATCTTCATTTGAATTATATTCTAAGAATGCATTTTCAAAGTCACCATCAGGTTCTTACAAACTTCAAATTATTTAGGATCTATATTTTCTTATTAATTTGCTTCTTCAACATATCCATAGCCAAATATTTCTTCAATTTCCAAAATGAATTTCCTAGGTAGTTTTTTATTTGGTTGTGGAGGATCTTCTAAGGCAAGATTTTGATAAGGAGCTTGTAATGAGTGATGATTACCTTAAAAATGCACATAGTTTTTTTTTGGAATATCTTGGTAAGGAGTAATAATGGGAATTTAAGGTAGTTATAATTTCAAATCTATTATATCATTAGACATTTTTGCAAAAAATATTTATTTGAAGACTGTCCTAAATTTTATTCCTTATTTCTTAGTTTTTTGGACATTATCATATCATATTCAACATCAAAAAATAATATCTGGGTTATATTAAAATGAGATAATATATCCCCTCTCAACTAATAACATACTTTTTATAATTGATAGTTGATAAAGAATCATTTATGATTCTCATTTATTGGTTTAGTAGTTACTGGTATTTTATGAAGTATCTTATTGAATTTATATATAAAATATTTGATATGTTCATAATATTATTTCTTCATATGATTCCTTTGAGACAATAATTCATGTGCATATTATGCCCATTTGAATATATTTTCAAACATGTTTTCATATCATTCCAATTGGTTATTAATTTTGGAGGAAGATAAGAAAACAAAAATGCTTCTCCATTTTGGAGAGTTTCAACAAATAATATTATTATAGTATATTCATGTTCAACTCCCATAATTCCACATGCTAGAGATAAATGAAAAATATGTTCATTTAGATGCTTCTTACCATCACCTAATTTTTTCATAAACTTATTTTATGAACCTTTTGAAAGTTCATGTAGCTATCCCAAAGCCAGTGGACCAATCATGTTACCCCATGGTTGAGTCACAATTAGAAATATGTATTGTAATGGGATAATAAAAATTTATAAAGTAAGGGCTTGACTTATTATTATTAATTCTCATGACTATTTACCTTTTTTAGGAGCTATAGGATAACCTTTTTTAGTTTATTCTACTATTTAAGATTCACCTTAAAATAAAAAGATTCTTGTAAATGATAAAAGGGATCAATTTCAAATTTGATTTATTATCTCTAGTGAATTATTTTTATACCAATTTTTAAATATTTATTATTTATTAGGAACTAGTTTGAATTGAATAATTCTCTTAGTTGTTATTATTTGTTGAACTTTGTATATAACTAATGATTTATCTCTTTGTGCCAAACCTACATTATCTTATTCTTATTCTAATACCTCAATAACTCTATGAAATTGTGCTAAGATAATTATATTGTCCCACATAAATTATATCAAATAAATTGAGATATCTTCCTATGTCTCACTTAAACAATAAAGATTCAACTGAAGTACCAGTGCTTGAACTACTAGAATGGTCATTAGATGAAATTCATATTATAAAAAGTCTTTGGGTAGATATATGAACTAATCTTTATGTTTCTCTTCTAAAATTTTTTTTTGCATTTTTTAAAATAATGGAATCATGATATTATTTTATGTTTACCACAATGGTGATAATGTTGAATTGAGTATAACTTGTTTTGTTATCCCAAACTTGTTGTTCAAGACTTGAATCAATATCTTCTTATGAAACTTCTATTCAATTCAAACTAGGTTGATGATTAGGATCTCAAATAGATAAAATGGTCATTAATGATGTTTATTTATTCAAAACTACTTTTTAATCTCTATGGACATCTCTATGTGTAATAATTCTTATTGTTTTTTATGCATGATCTAATTCTCATTTCAAAATTACCATAATAATTTGAAACTAAGCTATGAAAAATTCATCAACATCCCAAGAAAGTTGTATGATATGTGAAATAATATAAATATTTGTATACAATTGAAAATATAGGTCAATTTGATAGAGTGGTATTTGAGGTAATGGCAAAGTAGTATAGAGCAAAATCTCAATATGTGGGTTGCACAAGTGTTTCTAAAATGTGTACCATGATGTGTGCCAAAAACTATTGGTAGGAGAATTTGTTGAGAGGAAAAATAATTTTTTTCTTCAATAGTCACTTGAAAAAGTTAGATTTCTATTAGCAAGAAGATCTAATTTTATTGAAAACCAAAAAGGATGTAGTAAAAGAAACTATTCAAAACAAAAATGCTTTTTAGTGGAGTAGTGCTTTTAACCATAAATTATTACAAGGTGATAGGAGGAGAATATGAAAGTAAAGTAACATAGGAAAGGAATATGTATATAAAAATATGATAACAATAATTATAGTGGGATACATTTATATACTTAATAGAATTTTTAAGAAGGGGGATGCCTTTATTAGAAGGAAACCTTTCTCATTTAATGGGTAGGAAGGGAATTACATATTCATATGAATATATAACATGCACCACAATAACTAACTACAATTGACAGTAATAATATAAAAACTATCTTGTATTTCCTTTTACAATTAGAATTTTCACCCCACCAAGGTTTCACTATTTACAAAATTTAAAAATGTACATTCAAAGAAGAAATTATATAATAAAAATTCTTATGTTTTTGAATAATTAAGTATAATCTCAACAATATTTTGAAATAAAATAATAAAATATATATGAATTTACACACATACATTATCCATGAAGAGATTTTGAACACAAAGTTTTCAAATTTTCTGCCTATATTAATTATCATCAAGCTACATATACAATCTCCTCTTTCTCTATTTTACTGGAAACATATAACTATCAAGAAACCTTACAATTGATACTTAGTCCTATATTTATTGATTTAAATAGGTGGTTATAGTGTAAAAACACCTTTTTTAATTTTAGAATCTTGCAAAATTAAGACAAAAAAATTTCACAACTTAAAATTTTTTAAAAACATATTAGCCAATTTACACAACATGAAAAAAATGCATTGGTATTTTTGCACAACTTTAAAAAGTAAAATAAAAATTTGCATGACTTGGAATTTTTAAATAAACATACAATTTGAAAATTAATATTAAAAAAATATATAAATGAGGATTGCAAGAATGACTCAAAAAGTTTCAAGTAGGAAACTAGTAAAAATTTGACGTTGAAATATCATTTTTCTTCTTCACTGAGGATTTTATAGATTTTATCTTTTTCCTATTATGGATTCTTCTCCTGATATTAATTAAATACTTTTAATATTTATAACATTTTGACTTCATCCAAGACATCTGAATATGTATAAGATAATTTTGCATCACAATGTAGATTTATGATCTTCTGATTTGTTCTTTAAAGTCTCTTTACCGTTACCTTGAGATTTCCAATTTATTATTATATTTAACCAACTTTTGAATTGACACATAATTTAATGAAAATTTGAGAGTTTGAATTTCCTCAAAAACCACTTTCCCATCATAAGTCTATGTAAAATTAAATTTACCTATTCCTTTTATTATTTTTAGGGGGGCATCATCTCCTATTAATTTAGAATCATTGATTTTTTTAATATTTTCCTTGAAAATATGGATCCTAAACTCTCCAACATTTGGAAACTTAGTGAGGTAATAAATTTATTCTTTTTGAATATCTTGTTATTGAATGAGTCATCTAGACAAGCACAAGACAAATTTTCTAGCTTGGGAAGCAATACATCCCATTTCTATAGTTCTTCACTATACTTGTCTTAAAATTTAGTTGCCTAATTATATTGTAAATTGATTTAAAATCACATGGTCATAACTATATGAATGGTAGTGACACCCTACTCTAGAATTTTATCAGACCATTATTTTGTTACCTTGCCCATATGACTAATTTCTTTTACTACACTCAATATTTCAATGTCTTAAATTTGATGAACAACTAAATGGGATGATTGAATTAGACCTACTAGTTTCTAAACCACTAATGTTAATTAATCAAACTTTTCTTTGATTTATTCTTTGATCACTTTATCTTGGTCCATTTTAACAAACAATGTTCTAATTGAAGATTGATCATTTTCTTTTAAACCTTCTCTTGTAGATTTTTGTAATGTATTTTTTGTTTTGATAATCATAAGCCTCAACATTATATTTATCTTTCTCATTAGGAGGTAATTATATCTTTTCATACCTATCACTTTTTTTATAAATGATTTTTATGAAAACTATTTTAGATTCTTTGATTACACAAGGAGAAATAATTATCAAAATTTTGAAATCAATATCCTATGGTTGAACAAATTTATTTATTTTCTTGACCATTTAATTCAACCAATTAATAAATTCTATACTATAATATTCTTTCACAAGAGCAATATTGGATTACTTTTGAATCTTAGAAAGAAGAGGATTTTGTAAGCATTGATATTTCTCTAGTAAAATTTCACCTTCCTCTTTTTCTAATATCTAAATTGGAGTTTTAATATAATATTCAAGAGCCAATTAAACATTTTGAGAAATATTCAAAGGTAATGAAATATTAGGTTGAAAGGGAATGGAAGGTAGAAATAGCAAGGGTGAAGTTAAACTTAGAAAAGTTTGTGTAGTATTATCCACCAAGATTTAGGCTTGATAAAGACTATCAAGAGTAATTTATTTTGAAATAGAAATGCTAGGAATATTAGATAACTTTTCACCTAGCTTTCTTATTTTCAAATTTAGTGGATTTTTCACTGGAATGGCTTTTGTGATGGCTTTAACTTCTATTTATGTTTCAAATTATTCTAAAAATTTTCTAACTCATGTTGATGAAGATGTTCTTATTTATAATTGATGTTTCTAATGAGAAATTATCAACTCAATTTCCTTCATGGAAGGAGGAAATCCTACATTATAAACATTGATTCCTTTCATTCTCAACCATTTAAGAGTTCTGTTCAGCACCACATGGGTCATGTCAATGAGTGAATTAGATTCCATTTTATGTTAATCTACTCTAGGAAGATTTTTTGATTCAATTACTTCTTCCTCATAGATTGGGTCTAATGCATCTTTCTCATCTACTATATTCTTCTTGACTTATACTATATCAAATATAATGACCTATTCCAAAGTAAATAGTGAATAATAATTGATTCTCATGTCTTTTTCATCATTAAAATCCATCTAAAAGTCTTCAAAGTGGTTTAGAAGTTGATATGAAGAAAAAATAATATTCTAAATTAGTCTTCTAACATCTAATGAAGGTATGCTTTCAAATGATTTAATAATGACTAAAGTCATTTGTTCGTCAATAAATTTTTCTTTAGCCAAAGAGGCACAAATGTACCAACCAATAAAAATGGGAAACTTAATTCTAGAATTGTGTTTTGTAAGGAAAAACTTATGTATAGAATTGTGTTTTGTAAGAAAAAAACTTATGTATCTCAATAAACTACCTTAATAGTTCCATTAATGTCGATTTATCATCTACATACCTTAGAAGCATGTAGGGAGAAATATCACAAACACAAATTCTCAAATAAGTGAAAGTTGAACTGTATGAACAAGCCTCCCCATCTAGAAATCTTTGTAGAAGCTTGAAATGATATCCTCAATTTATATGGGGTTGGTTCAAAATTTTGAATCAAATGTTATGAATGTGCATCATTCACTCTGAAAAAATGATGTGAACTTGATTTCAATGATGCATCATATTTTTATAGTTTGCATGTCACCTATTATATTCAAGACCTTATAGAATCCTCTCCTAGTAATATCATAGATGATATAATAGGTAATATATAATTTGGAAGTGGTATTGACCTCTATTATATTCTTATGAATGTAGTCACTGATAAATTATACCCAATTGATGTATTAGTTATTTTTATAAATGATTAATATGTATCTATACATCCATGTTTGAAAATTTCTTGTAACTAGGCTTCCCACTACTCTTCACAAGAGTGAGATCATATCATTGACTGCATTCATGTGTTACAACCTATAAATATTCTTATAAATTATTATTGATGTATGTGTCAATATTATAAATCATTGTTTATTGACTTGCTTAGAGTAAGAACTAGTAATGACATCCCAAAATTATTGATCAAATGCTAAGATTAAATTAACAAATGCTTGAATATTAAGGAATTGAATCAAATTATCAATATGTTTTGGATACAAGCAAAAAATATATTCAGATTTTGGATTAATAACTTATCTCTTTTTCACATGATATTACTTAGCCATTATTAGTACAAGTTCATAACACTATACTAATATTAGGAAGCTAGTTGCTTGAGCTAATACACTATAATGGATGCTTTGACCATAATATTTTTATTGGACCCCACTATTTATATTTCATAATTATTCCATTCTTATGTGACCTATATGAGTATATTTTATTTATTTAATGTTTTAATCGAGATATGAAGGTGGAACAACCCCTTGAAATTGATATTTCGTATCTATGTCTTCTTTTGATTGGAGACCCTTTTTGGGAGG
Source organism: Torreya grandis (assembly GCA_037957365.1). Taxonomy (NCBI): domain Eukaryota; kingdom Viridiplantae; phylum Streptophyta; class Pinopsida; order Cupressales; family Taxaceae; genus Torreya; species Torreya grandis. The sequence continues at coordinate 2,157,592 of JARHVA010002327.1, forward strand.
GATATTCTTTAGGGTGAATTTATTATGACTATCTTTTATTGGGGACCCAAATGTTAACATCTGATTAAGATAACCTACATGTAAAATAAACCTAAACTTCTATTGACCTTGTGAAAAGATCATGAAATCTGGCCATATTCAAACAAAGAGTGAAATTTAGGGTATGTTTTAATGGGAAGTAGAATCTAAAGAGTGTTTAAACATAAGGTATAGTTCATATATATATATATATATATATATATATATATATATATATATATATATATATTTAGTAGGTAAACATAATCTAATTTCTACATATTATATGACTCAGGTTCTAACTATACGTTTCGATAATGTTCTAAATAGGATTGGGATTTGATCAAAGCTTGAAAAAATTTCAAAGTATGAAGTATGTTTTAGTAGAATTTGGATTTTTCATATGTCACAAGCATGCTTATATTCTAGTCACCTATTTGATATAAGGTTAGGATATGGATCTTGTACAAACTAATAGAAAATGCCAATGATTGTATAAAGGAAGTCTAAATTTTTTGATGTTGTTTGAAGAAACCTATGAAGGATAATCCCAATAATTTTAACAAATACTTGAAAAAATATGTGAATATATATTATTGAATAAGAATATGCAAACCTTATCCCCTATTTATTGAAAATAATTCAAATTGATAAAATCTACAATGTCAATGTTGATGGGAAAGCAAGATTTACAAATGGGAAGTACAAGAGATGGAAGATGTAAGGATTGAAGAGAATATGATGAAAAAAATAGAAGGAATGAATGAATTTATTATAGTATGTGAAATATCCATGCATGTGAAGATAACAGGAAGAGCAATTGTAGATGTTTTAGACTGTATCTAATAGTTTTAGTATCTATGAGCTTGATTAGTAGCATATCAAGTTTTGAGGCTTACATAAATAAAGAGAATAAACTCAAGGGTCTATTCATAGGATTATCAGTATTATATGTGTGTTTGGACACATGTTAGGTTTTCATGAGCTATCTAATATGGAGGCAGATTCTACCATGTGCTTGAGAATATGTTAGGTTTTGATGATGAGATATCAAATTCTAGTGGCCTACTAGATAAGTGACAAAAATATGCCATGTGATTGGAAATTGATAATATTATGAAGAGATAAATGACTAAACATATTTTACTCATTTTATTGACTTGGATAAATAAATATAACTTTCACAAATTTTGACTCATTCTAACTCTTTGACCATTTGTAGTCAAAAGACTTATCATTTAAAATTTTTCACCTTTGTTAAAATAATGGAAAAATACCTACACATAAAAATAATTTATTTTATTCATATATATCAAATTATTAACCAACATAATAATTTGAATGAGATCATAGAGTGTAATAACTATCTCATATCTAGATTTTATCTTCATTACTCTTTTCCTAAAAATAATCTAGGTAAATTTATATCCCATAACTCAATCACTACCATTATATTCTTCATATTCATGGTGAAAATTATTATGAGGATAAATATGATAGGAGTAACTAGATTCTATCATTTTTGCATCGTGACATGTATTTTTTGTGAGGTTGCATCATCACCAAATACCTTTTCACCTGATATCATGGCATTTTTTTGACCATTTTAACTATGCGGTACTTATTTAAATCCCATCGAATATCATAGGTTTCTCATTAATTATATGAAATTTATGAAGTATTATATATATATATATATATATATATATATATATATTGAATGCATATTAAAAAATTCCACTTGCTTATCTCTTTAAATTGATTTCACATAAATGAGGCATCATTTTCCTAGTAAATATCCACATGTTTGCATCTTTAACATTTAGATCATATGGGGTAATACTAATATCCATTACTAAATTATCCTATGAGTCTATAAATGATCAAAGGAAAGTGATACACATCATTTCATCATACTTTTTAACTTCTAGGGATGATAAATAAAATATCATTATGTTTTAGGAATTCACAGTTATGCAAATAAATAATTATCATTCATTTTAAATAAATGAAACTTATTTCATAGGAAATGTTTATTCACTAGAGATGATCTAGTAAAACATCCCAAAAATATTCACATTATTTCCATTTGATACATTCATTATAATTAAATATGTAAAACATAATCTAATAGAGCTCTTTTCCTTTCTATCAATATTTTCCAGAAATTATACCTTCATAATTTTAATGTTTATGCCTAATAAAACCCATTAGTCTTTATATACCAATATATAACTGATCATTATTTTCCATGACTAAAAAAACCTGACCATTAACTTTATCAATATCTATTTTTATGTTTTGAGTCATCTTCATTTCATAATATTATTCTTTAGAAAACTCCAAATTAGGAAATCCATTGATCAAAATTAACCTAATCTCTACACAATTTTATGACCAAGCTCCAATAATAAATGTTGGTAATATATCCTCACATAATAAAAAATACAAATAAGAACTATGTTATAATAATAATGAAAAAACATAAGAGAAATAACGTGAACACAAAATATGTAATATTTCACAAGATAAAACCCTTTTGGGTAAAAACTCTAGAATTATAACCTTTATTTTTATTTTTAACTTAAATATCTTTAATAAAATGACATAAACCAAGGTAATCTATCTTGTCATACAACCCCATATTGTATCTACATTATACCATGAATGTCAAAAAATGCATACACTTCACCCTATATGTTTTTATCACCCTCTGCTTCACATAAATCATGTTTATATTCCAACATATCATTTTTTTTATTAATAACCTTGTATGGGAATTTAGTCACACCAATGATTAATATGTGTGCTCATTTTATAATGTTTCCTAATAAATATATGTCAAAGCATTACCAATATGTTGCTAACATAGCATTGGTTTATGGATCCAATCATAATAGTTATTAGTAATGTCTAAAGTTTGAATTTCATTATATTACCGTGTTGCACAAATGTTCACAACATCATATTTTAAAACCCTTCAAACCATTGTGTACCATTATGTATCCTTCTTGTATAAAAACATCTAATGTATAAACATCATACATAATAGTGTTGCACAAACCTTCACTCCACTCACGTAAATAATTAAATTTTTATTGTATAAGTAGTCAGGATTATAAAAATATCAAATGTGCTTATATAAGTATTTAACACTACGTTCATATAATTAATTAAGTGAAACCATATACAATGATCACATAGGTACTCAACTATGTAATAATTTTATGTATTGACATAACTAATTGATACTATGTAAAAATAAACTATGTTTATATAGTTACTTAACACTATGTATCCATATGTTATTCTCAAATAATTACATCAATATTTTTCACCACTTGTGGCTAGGTACTACACTTTCAATTTCTTGATGTCAATTTTACACACACTAAATATTCTTATAGGAAGGTCCCTACAATTTTAGGATTGGTGGAAATTCACTCCATGGCATGATTTTAAGGTATCAATTTTATAAATAACCACATGGTGAAATATTAAAGAGCAAATTGGTTATTTAATATATATGATTCACATATGATAGATGTCTAACTCTAAATATGAATTCTACTTGAGGTGGATGGGTGGATCTAAAGTAAGGTGAATGTATCCAAAAATGATAAAAGGAAGGAAGGGTAAAGCAAAAATTAAGGGGTCCTATAACTCAATTAGATATTAAAACCTTAAAATCTATCTTATTATATAAATCTAAGTATATGTCATGAACCAATATTTGATGTGGATTTTTTTAAAACATAAAATATAAACAAATATAACAAAGAGTCTATATGTCATGAACCAAATATTGCTGCTCGTTGTGTTGCTAGGAAATCTCATCCCAGACGTTCACCTTCTTGGTGGCCTAAGGGTTCCTCTGAACATAATTTTGACAAAAAACCTTTGGAAGCAACTTTAGAATCTGAGACTGAGAACAAGGAAAGTTCGCAATCTAAACCGGAAGATGAAGATGAATCATTGGTGAATCATTCTAATGAAGCCCCTGTAGTGGCTGTGGTTAGTGATAATTTTGAGCCAGAGGAGGAGGTGGTGGTATCTTCCCCTGTTCTGGAGGATCTCTCAAAGAACCAGACCGTGTTTAATTCTCATAAGGATTTTATGCCCTCTTGAACCCAAAGATCGTCATCTTCTGAGGCATGGGTTGCTGAGGCAGCCAAGGTGGAGGACAGATGGACAGCAGTTAGGAGAAAGAAGTCTAAGCCTTTGGTCCCTCCTCTTGATATGAATCTTTGGTCATGTAAAAAAAAATCTAAACTTAAAAGATTCATCTAAAGTTCCCTTTTGCTGACTGGTTTTTTTGGGGGCAATAAACTAGTCGGATTTACTGGTTACTGGAATGGAAGGTTGTTCAGCTAGCTGTTCCAGTTGGTTAACTTTATGTTCAGTGTTTGACAGTTACTTTTTATGGTCATATTTGTTGGTTACAGGTCCATGTAAAACCTGGTATTGGTTCTGTTCTATAATCAGGTTCTTTTGTTAACCTGGTTGTGCTTTAAGGTTTATCTTTCCCCTTGTGTAGGGTTTTGGGGTCCCTTCAAAACCTATTTTTACCTTAATCTAAAACAAAGAGTCTAAGGGACTAATTGTATAAATATTCAATGATTACAATCAAATATATTAATAATACATGATTAATATGCATATATAATGTCACTAATAAGTAATAACTCTGATTTATAACCAAAAAGATGACAATACAAATAAAATGTTCAATCTTATCACTAAAAATAACACAAACTCAACCTCCTACATATTTTTCAACTTCCTAAAATTTCCCTAAAGAAGAATAAAAAATTGGAAGAGACAACATATTCACATATATTCATATAGAAACTATAGAACACTTTCTTCATTTCCAATAATTTCAAAAATTATCCTCTTTATAATGTATAAGAAATATATATAAATAGATCTATATGGACATTAATTCATTTTAAGAATGTGTTTTAATGTACAAAAGACTAAAAATAAGTTTTTATTAATTTAGTTTCCATTGATTAATGTGAAAATATTTACTTATATATGAAGCAAAGATACAAATAAGTATGCTTAAAATTATATTACCAAACTGAACTCTAGTTGGTATGTACTATTGGTGGTAGTTGAAGTCTAACCAACTTAAACTCTAGTTGGTATTTTGGGACTAGGTATTCCATAATCATGAGCTAATGATGTGGCATTAACAGTGTGGGAACTAGTTAATCCAGTAATAATTAAAGATGCTATAGTGGTTGTCTGAACTTATTAAGCCTCTATTTGAGAAACTAGTTGTTCTTTCTCCCTCTTCTTATAGGCATTAAAACATGATGAAAATTCCAATTCAATTAATTCAAAATTTATAATGGGGAGTTTAAATATGAAAAAATATATTCTTTTATTTTTATGTGGAACCATTGAAGTATCAAATTATTTGTATAATGCTTGTGCATGGTATATATTTACCTTGGTGAATGTGATTAAGTGGACAATTTGATCATTTTTTTCATGGATCATATTCTAATACTTTACTTTAAAATGGTTAACATATGTTTTAGTCAAGATCTCAAAAAAAATTATGTTGACTTTTCAATTATATGGAGTATATATACAGGATATGTGCATGTCACAAAGAAATTATATGGCTTGTTATTCTTGACTAGTTAGTTTTATAACTATATATGTCATTTCTATGTGACACTCGATATTACTATATCTTTTATTCTTCACATAATTCTCATCCAAACTAATATTTGGGTGTCAATAGAATAAAATCTAGGTATTAATTATCTATAACTACCTAGTTTATCATGTATAATTTAGCATCTAGTAACTAAAAATCCTCATCAAATTCCACCACCATATGCCACTATGGCTATTATTATTTTTAAACACTCATTTCCTCTCACTTTATATTCACACCCAAAAATCATCTAATAACATCTAACTATGTCTAGAATCACTAACACATTATGCATCCCATCCACTAGTCTAATTATTAAGCCTTTTATTCCTTTCACATAACCTAGCATAGATTATAGTCTAAACTCTTCATAATTCCTAAACATCTCTAACCTTTTCATCCATCACCAATTTATTAATTTTATTATCAACCCCTCTTATATCCTTAATAAATCATCTAACCTAGCCATGACCTTTTTTGTAATTTTAAATTCCAAATATCCTAACTATCCCTAAACTCACTCTCCTACAAATCTTCCCTTTAAAACTTCCCTAATCCCTATTAACCACCTTTAACTAAATATATAAACACATAAACCTCTTATATCTCCACACCCACATTAGAATACTCTCTAAAGTAATTTTTAATTACTTTGGGAGTTTGATAACCCTCCTCCACTTTAAAATGTAAAAATAGAAAAAAATTATAAGCCATTGATTTTAGTTCTCTCATCCTAGAAATCTAACCCTCCATTTTAATTTACCACCTTCTATTTAAACTATGAAATCACCATAAATGAACCAATAAATAATTAAATCAATACTATGATTTCCAAATAATATACCAAGCATCCATCACAATCATAGTCTTAAGCCAATTTTCAAGCAATCAATTTGTCAAAATTATCTTGGAGTACATCATGATTAATGGACATAAATTGGGGAAAATATGATGGTAAATATCCTTCGATAATTTGATTTTCTCATAAATTGGGGTCATATTATTTTGAAATTCATCAGGTGTGTAGGTTCTATTTCGAGAAGAGTAGACAACCCAAAATTATATTTTTCATGAAAGTATTACATCTACAAGAAATAAATGGATTTGGCTTGTGTAGAAGTAACTATGCAAATGTGGTTTTATGACTAATAAACATAGTTTTTATCATAATTAACCATTTAAAATGTAGGACATTTTAATTGGGGAAAAAATATGACACCTAAAAAAATAGATATATTAAATACTAAATAAGTGACTTTGTCTAATATAACAATGACATTGTAATTTTTTGGTTTTTATTTAATAGTTTCAAAACCATTAAAATAGTCATTAAAAATAGATTTTACTTATTGTAAAAGTGATTTTATTCTATGTAAAATTGATTTTGTGTCACTTTTATTTTTTAGTATGGATCTAACAACATTGATATTAGGGTATTTCGATAAAATTTGTTTTATAGGCAACAAACATAGTTTTATAAGTAATAGATGTTTTGTTTTTTGGTTTGGTGTAGATTTCTTATAGTACATAATTTATGTTATATATTTTTATTCTCCACTTCAATACTTTAGTTTTCATTACTATTTTTTATTTAATGATTATTTTTTAGCCGCTGGTACCTATTTTGTATCTTTAAAAAAAGTCACTTTTTTCACAAAATGTGAAACATGGTTTCATTTAACCTAAATGCAAATTTTATAAGATGGTAGAAATAATAGTGTTTTGATAGATAATCAACTCTTATAATCTTATAAGTAAATAAATAAGATCTTGTAAAAGGTTGTTTTACCTTTTATTTATCTTTGTTTTTGGTATATGAAAGACTTAAACAAAGATACTACTTGTCATTTAAACTTAACTATGCGTGCTTAACTTCCAATAAGTCTAGGTAAGATTATTTTTCATTTATACTATTCATTTCACTTTGATGCATTAATATCATAAATTAGAGGCAAATTTAATAACCTAAAAGTGGAAATTGGATTCTAAGAGTGTTTCTTGACTCAACCTATCACTAAAATTTGTATAGACCTATTTTAAAGCCTTAGACTTGCATCTCCATCCATTCAATAACACTTGTTAAGTTGTAGCCAATAAAGACACAATCCATAAAGTGTCACCTCTAACTCCAATCTAGCTTTCCCAAAATTCTTCCAAAATTATATTAGCACCACATTTTGTATACTACATCCACATGGAACTAGTGTCCCTAATTGGGTGCTAATGTCCTTAGCCCTAACTCTTCCAAATGGATAATTTTTTAAATGTGTACCCCTCCTAAGGCTGACATAATCTAATTTTATTATAAACACAAGAAATAGAACACTATATATATAATTTTTATATACCTTTACTGACTAGATGGAAAATAAATACAAAATCTATTCAAACCTAAGATAAATTTGTGAAAAGTCAATGTAAATTATCCCTATTATATAATAAATTATACATACTACCATATACAAAAACCCTAAGTCCATTTTTCAAGCATCCAAAAAATCAATAACATTCAAGACATCCAAGGCCACTCTTATTCTAACACTCTCTTGCATATACATCAAGCACTAGGTGTGAGAACTACATCAGACATGATCCCTCTTTAGAGTACTATTATGTAGGAAAATATCTACATAACGGCGTGTTGAGGATGTCCAGTCCATCATAATAAAAAACTAAAACCTTTCTCACATCATACTTGTAAATAAAACTATGGTTTACACATAAAATCAATATTTAAAAGTACAATATATAACTATAAGGTTTATTATTAGTAGAAAAAAACACAAATACACAGATTCAAGTGGTCCCTGAAAATAGGAACAATCTCACAAAGATGATATTAGTGCCACAACTTGGACACTAAACATGGATGATATTACTATATATTGAATAAATGAATATAAAAAACCTACTTGAGACACTTATAATTACTTAGATCTCAAGTTTTATAACCTAGATCATTCGTGATAGTCTATTTTCAACTAAGTCTATATTTGTCTCTATTTATTTCTATCATTAGAAAGTAAACCAAGGTAAAATTCATTTATAAGTCAATGGGAAATTTATTTAAATAATTTATACATCTCATCCTTTTAACCAAACTTAAGTTATTACACATGCAAAACCCCAAAAAGGTTAAATCATTTGGTGAACACATCTTACTTTAAGCATTACATAAAACCCTAGTTTGCATTAATTCCTATTTTTTACAACAAATTTATCACTGAATACTTCTAATTTTTTGATTATATTTACATGACCTAGATAAATAAAATAAATTTTATATTAGGGTTTAAATTTATTTTACATCTAATTTAAATTGTTAAAATGAAACCCTATATTCTAAAAACCTTAACCCTAGACATACTTAGGGTTTTTATCCTTTTTATATATACTTAGATTTCAACTTCTAAAATATTAAAATTTTATTCAATATTAATTTTTTTTTACTCTTTCATAGATTATTATTCTTAAAATGTCCAAAATATATAAAACTTGTTTTAATACCTTCAACCTACAATGGAAGAATTTAACAAAAGATTTGATGAAACTAACAAGTGTTAATTACAATACATTATGTCTAAACATAAGGATATAAAAGATGATTTAATAAAAATTATTCAAGAGGAAATCCAAAAGAACAAAAATGGTGAATCTTATACCAATACACTTAATGATTTGTTACACCTTTAGTGGGATCCACTCAACCAACTCAGATAATACAACCAAAAAAAATTATTCATAAATCAATGAAAACTACTCCACTTGTGGCTAGTTATTCTCCTCCTAATGTACAATACCTTATGAAACAAGATATTTCTCTAAAATCTAAGGTGTTACATATTAATCAAGGACCTAATAAGCCTTTTCATGCCTTGGATTCCAACATTCTATTGCATACACTATTGTCACATCAAAATGTGGTAACTCCTTTGCTATCTAGTTTCATAGCACCCAAGCTCACATTATATGATGTAAATGGTGACCTAGATCATCATATAGTTATCCTTTCACATATAATTCTTGGACTATTGTCCAAAAATTGGCTTTTTAAAAATCTCTTTCCACGTAGTCTCAAGGATTATGCCTTATAATGGTTATATGATTTTCTTAACCAATCTATTATGGCATTCAATAATTTATGATAAATATTTTTATGACACTTCTCTATCAACATAAGTGAAAATATATCATATGCATAATTGGTACAACTCATGAAAAAGTGAAATGATCCCATAGCCAATTATGTCTTATGGTACAAGACAATCTTATCAAAATTTGCTAACCCCATAATACATAGGGAACTTCAAGATATATTAAAATAGAGTTTATTACTAGAATTTCATGAAGTAGTCTTTTTCAATAAGTTTCCCAAATTTATAGACATGTGACACATAGTTAAGGAAATACATGTTAAGCTCTTGTTAACAAGAAAACTCAAATATACTAATGCATCAAATTTAACTATTAGTAGTTTAATCAAACCTCCATATAAGGTCAAGACCTCAAATAACAAAGAATATCAAAAGATAATGGGCAATGCATCTTCAAAGTCTTATCCTAGATTAGTCTTATCATCTCCTCAATCTAGAGTATTCACTAATTTACCATAATCACTAGTATGATTTATACAACTACTAGAATGTAATGTCATATCTCTCCCTCCCATAAAGTAAGCTGATATTACATGACCTATTTCAAATAGTTATGATTAAAATGAATTTTTAAAATATCATAGGGCATTAGGACACATCACAAATAGATGAATTATCCTAAAGAAAATAATACAAGACCTTATTGGGGCAAACATTATTGATGTGGGCACACCCACTGAGGCACCTAACTAGAAAATAGAGGCAAATCACCTAAAGATATTTTCAAATCCTTTTCCTAGGCATACAAATAATAAGGTATGGGGCACATTAGGTGTTAATTATACAAACCAAGATCATCCACCTCTATCTTCAAATCACATAGTTATAAAAGATACATATCCCCTACATAATATTATTAGTATGCATCACACTATAGTGATACCTAGACCAATTATCACATTTTTCAAAGTAGTAGATTGTGGATGATGACATATATTTACATGAACTCTTAATATTATCATTTATAGACCACCATCCTATTCATAATGTCATGGTTGAAAATAGGTTAAACATAAACATGTGTATTATGACACTCTTACAACACTTGGGTTACATAGAATCAAATATATTGCATACAAATATAATTATTATTAGTTTTAGTGGACACATTAATATATCCATCAGGGAGATACTATTTCCATTATAGGTAAGACCATCACACATAGACACTCAATTTATAGTATTACCTAGAATGGGTGTATTTGACATATTATTAGGTGGGCCATGGTTATAGTAGATCAAAGTCGTCTCATCTATAGTACAATAATTCCTCAAGTATATGCATGATAACTAGGTGGCTATGAATGAGGGTGTCCCATATGATTATCATCTTTTCATCCCACAGGTAGTTCTACCATAGATTCTAGTCACACTTACAACATTTAAAGTAATTATAGTTCTAGTTCCACTATTAGGTATTACATAACTATTTATTTTAGTAGAGATTATAGCACCTATGTATACATCATAGTGCTCATTAGAGTCCTCAAAATAGGCTAGGTCTACTTATATAGTGTACATCTATAGTTGATGTATATAGAATCTATAGTAGATGTACAATCTATACTCTCCCTCATAGATAATTATTACAGATACCATTACATCAAAGATATGTTATATATTTTATAAGGCATACCTCTACACAGTTTCATATCAAGATCAATTATATTTGGGTCTAAGGGTTGTCATCAAAAATCACATACATCAACTATAGATTATACATCTACCATTTGGGTTCTTAAGACCCTTACAAATCATAAGGCATCATATTTGGTGCCACAAAATCATATCAACACTACTCAATAAGATTTAGGTTTAGATTCTTATGTACACTAGATCATGGCCTCATATCCACCCTTTCACACTAAATGTGCAATCACTATTCCACTATTCAACATAGGCCACAATGATGGTGAGTCTCCCATGAGATTCATTACTTAGTATGGTTTCTACCCTTGTACATACTTTCTCTCTTTTGCTCATTATACATAGTTTACTTTCATATGATTATACATATCTTATACTTGGAAAACATGAAAATAATATAATATCTAAAAATATAAAAACATTCATATATTTCAAAAATCTATTTTTTTATAGATTGTAATCATTTCTTTATTTACATTTATATTACTTGCAAGATATTGAATATTCCTAACTATCCTAGTGTAGTTAGTTTTATCATACACATATGATTCACTCGTTCTTATTGAGTTATTTCAAATTAGAGATAGGACTTTGGTCCACTACACTAATCGAAACTATCTTCTACCCATTGAGGGAATTTATACTTATCCATGTTTATACATTGCTACATCTACCCACTTAGGGCATATTTTACATAGTTGTTACAACTAGGTTTTATCTTTACATATAATACATTTTAGTTACACATTGATTTATCTTGATTTTTATCATACTATTCATTGCTCATATTTTTTAAACTATCACTAGTTGGCTTCTGTGTGTGTGTGTGTGTGTGTGTGTGTGTGTGTGTGTGTGTGTGTGTGTGTGTGTGTGTGTATTTATAGTTCCTAGATTAGACTTGATTCTATTATTATTCTTCTTACATCACTGAAGGCATTTAAATATGCCATTATTCCTTATATTCTATGCCACTTCTCTATTTGTATTCCTTGGACATGTGCCCATGTCCCTTGTGTGTTCTTTCATGATTCTATATGCAAACATTTTAACATGTCCTTCTCTATGGTTCTACACCAAATTTCTTGTTGTTTGCATATGTGGACATTTGAGCATGTCCTTATATGTTTTCATTCTTATATTTAGTGACATGTGCCCATTTCCCTTATATTGTGTCTCATTTGCCTAATCGTTGAATGTCTTATGTGTCTGTATATTTGCTTATTTATATGCTTCTACACCATGACACATGTATTTTATTTTTACAGACACAAACACACACCATTTTTTGATGCCATGAGGGACCTCATACATCTACCTATCCTACTTGGGATCCTTCATGGACATAAAGGCCCATCCCCTAGGTAGTTACTCAGATTTTAACACTATTATATATTTTTTACATCTATATTTAAACCCTTGTATACTTCTATATTCAAACATACATCATATATTTTCTACTATTACTCATATATATTTACATTATGTTTTTATGTTTGTACATTATATTTGAATGTCATACTCTAGCTAACACATTTTTTATAGATACTTCTTTAGAGGGCATTTATTCTATATATTTTATAAATACCCTAAAAATAAGGGGCATTTACAGGGGTTGTCACATAAATCAGACTCCTATTTTACTTTTTACATATACATTTTAACACACAAGCTTAGTTATAGAGATTAGACTCAGGGAAGACATTAAAAAAATAGGTTTAATAGTCATTCCAAACCACATAGAGATCAAACTAGGAAAACATTAACATCTAGATTAGGACATTATCACCATAGGATACGATTTTCCACTTTAGGGAACAACTCTCCAGAAGCCCCAAATTTAAGATAGTCTAGATCATCTATACTTATACACCAAGTAGATTATAGATTTGCATAGATATAGTCATAAGTTTGGGAGTTATGTTAAAATATAGTTCAGATACAATCATTTAAATCTAGATTCATATCAGTTATTCATATTTTTTGGTATTATACACAAAATTATTAGTCATACATTTAGATCAGTACATATTTATGCAATAATTACATACCTAATTCAGATTTAATATATTTAGATACCAGATTAGGAGCATGTGAATGACACATAGTTTCCATATACTTAGCTTGAGATAGGTTGATTACATGGAATGGAAAACTCCATGTCATTCTCTATGTTTTATATACTTTTTTATCACATTCTATGTTGTCAGCATATTCATGCCTTACTGCATTTATAGTGGTTAGCTTTCTTAAGTGGTTAAGATCTTCCTAATTTACCTGAGTGTTGTAGACTTGAATACATAGATAGATTACTTAGATTATTTTAGCACTTTATCCAATATAGCTATAGATGCATCTAATTTACATAGGGGTGAATGATGGATTTATGGCCTAATTGAGTTCCTGATCTACCTACATGAGATGTTTCAACAAACTTAAAATTTTATCTAAGTTACTCATGGACATCAGAATCTACCAAGTAGGGGTGGGAAATGATGGAGTCAAAATCAGAATAAGTTCTTTATCCACCCATATGAGGATTGAGTAAGACATAAAATTAGTTCAAGTCATTCGATGATATGATCACTATGCATTTTCACACATGTAGGTTTTCACCAAGTTCATGCATTAGTTCATGTACCTAATGAGGTGAATCCATTCCTTTCATCTATATTTACTTAGTTATTTCATTTCATCATTAAATTTTGATTTTGATTATCTCATTAGTAAGGAATTATTTTTTACATGTTTCATTACAGTAAATTTATTTGGATCATGTCTCACATATGAATATCCATATTCACATATTCAAACTTTGATACATGAGCTTCACTGCCAAGGTAAGCCTAGCTACGCTTCTTTTTCATTTATACTAGTCATTTCAATTTTTTACATTACTAGCATAAATGGGGGACAAATGTAATCACATAAAAGTTTTAATTAGATGATGAGAGTGTCACTTGAGTCACCTTACCCATAACCTTCCCATATACCTATTATATAGCCTTTGATTTGCATTTTTAGCCATTCAATACACCTTGTTCACTTGCATCCAATCAAGACACAATCCTTAAATTGTCACCTCTGACCCCAATCCAAATTTCCCCAAATTCTACCAAAAAGACATTAGTGCCACATTTGGGACATTATAGCCACATGGAGCTTGTATCCCCAATTGAAAACTACTATCTTTGTCCCTAACTCTTCCCAATAGATACTTTTTCAAATGAGTAAACATCCTAATATTGGTCTAAGCTCATTTTCTTATTTACATAAGTAATAAAACCCTATATATACAAGTATAATCCACCTCTATTCATTAGGTGGAAAAAAGATGCAAAAATTATTCAAACCTAAGATAAAATTATGTAAAATCAAGGTATATTATCCCTATTCTATCATAATTTCTACATACTACCATCTACATCAACCTTAATGTTGAGAAGTATTGTCATTGATGTCAAGGTACATTTGGTGAACATGCATGGTCAGTGGTCTCTGAGGTATGAGCATGTGTGCTTGATGTGATAAGGAATCCATGCTACAAGAGATAATTTTAAGGCAACCTAATGTATCTTATATTTTTTGATGTCAATTTTGATTTCAAGGTTCAAGTCAACTTGAAGTTGTTAGTGTTGTCATAAAGAGGTAAGATGGTCAAGTAATCATTGAAGCATTGTTATGAGGCTCTAGGTCTACTTGAGGACATGAGATAATGATGATCAAAAGAGATTATTGTAGTGGTGTGAGAATTATTTATAAAGAGTGTTATTTTTTTATATAATTGAGGTAAGCATGTTTGAGTACTAGTTCTTAAGTATAAGGTGGCTTGAGAAACCTAAGCATGACATTAATCATGGCATATAAAGTCCTTATGAAAAGGTATGAGTATGGTATCTTAGTAATATTATTTATAGAGGCATGATATGTTGTATTATGTTTTTTGAACATATATATGAGGCATTGGATCATTCATTAAAGTCTCAAAATGAGCCTACAGGGGTAGGACTTTTAGATAAAGCTTATAACTAAACCACTTCTAGACCCTGCCTAGCCTAATGAGGTATCACAATATATTCTCAAGGTTCTATAAGGTTTTTTGACATTTTTTAAGCATGTGAGATGTTTTGTGAGCATGTGAGTGAAGTAATGAGAGCTTGAAAATGTGTTCGAAGGTCTGTTCAAGGCCTAATGAGATGTGAAGACTTAGATGTAGAAACCAAGATATTTAGAACATGGCCTAATGAGGAATGATGTTTAATTTCAAAGAAAAGAATGCACAAGTGATTTTTTCATATGTGTTATAGGTTTTTCTAGGTTTATTCATGAATTTTTAGGTTAAAGTTTGAAGTTTAAGGCAAGAAAAAGTGTTTTTAGGTCTCTCAAGTGCACAAAATGAAGGATTCTCAACCTGAGAAGTATTTTATTATGTTTGTTAGCATGTCAAACCTTTGCATGAGAACCTAATATATTAATTTTATATTGGTAAGGGTTATAGATAAAAATTATATGCATTATTTTTTGGATTTAGGGTATATGCTTTGTGAATAATCTGTAACAGTAGAAGTGTGTTTAAACCCTCTTAGAACCCTAATAGTGAAAAAATGTTGAATATATGATTTAGAACTACTTGAGATGGATTGTAACTCCTAGTAAATTTTTTGGATATTATATTTGGATCTCCTAGGTACCTTTAGGTGGTATTGATTAGAGAGAAGAGAAATAAAATGATGTGTTACAGGCTTATTTCTAAAGAAGTTGTTATAGAAGTCAAAATTTGTATTAGACTTAGTAAGAAAATGGATGGAGAAAGAAGATAGATAATTATTTTTATTGTCAATGAATGTTTATAGATATTTTTTATCCCTTAAGTGTGTAAAATTGGTCGTCCAAGTTAGCCAGTCACTAATAGGCCAAATGATAGAAATAGTGAATAACCCAAGCAACACGGAGAAGATGATTAGGAATGTGTTACCATGATAAAGTGATGAAAAAAAGTGGATGAAGATTTTTTTAGGATTGGTATGTCCTATCCATGCTTGTTATAAATATTGTAAGTTATGTATATTGGTGAAAATAAAGAAGCCAAAATGGCTTATTTGACTCAGTTAGATCTATGTGTAGTAAATTCAACAAATTGGTTCGTAAGACCAATAGTTGCCACTGGACCATATGATGTTTATATTTTAATTTGGTCTCTATATGTTAGGTTTTCTAATATATATGATATAAGTCTTTTAAAATACTTATATAGGTGATGGAGTTCTGAGTCACCATGACTAGTTTTTAAGATAAACTGGTAGTTCTAAGAAAGAAAGTTGTAGTGATGAGTTTGAGGATCTATGCCATAGCTTGAAGTATATACTAAATATGATGTTATTTTTTTTGACTTTAAAGTCTTATTCAAGATTTTTTTAAAGCTTGGAAGTTATTATAAGAGGTTGAAAAGTTGAATTCAAAATGGCTTGTCCTATTCATACAAGATTATGATATTAGATATTCTAATTTTCTTATGTGAGGTTATTTTGAGGATGAAAAAGGATCATGATAATGTGGTTTTATTCATTATAAATCCCTATATAGGTATTGAATTTCAAATTCATCTTGACTAGTTTTTTAGGCTAGTTGGTAATTATGAGTCAACATACTAAAGAGATGAGTTTAAGCCATTTTAACTTAATTTGAAATGTTTAAATCATATGGTGATGAACCTAAAGTCATATAGACTTTTTTTATGTACTTGGTTGAGATTAAATATTGAAAGACAAATTTTTTATGTACAAAGGCCTAATAGGACTAAATACTAATAAGAGGGTTTAATTAGTGATTTGTTGTAAAATGTTTTATTGAGACTAGAAGACATAAATGGGGGTGTATTTTATTTTATGTTATATTTTACTTCCATGTTTATATTTAAAAGTGTTCCAAGAAAGGCAAAGTGTAATGTCTCCTAAAGTAGACTTAATGGAATTAGGTCTCCATGAGATCTAAAAGGGAAATAAGGTCTAATAGAGTTATGATAGACCAAAACAGACTCAATTTTCATTTAAATAATGTTTATGAGAATTCCTAAGACCTATTCCATGTCTGACCTAAGAGGTTAAGGTTGAATATCTAACTAAATGTCATATGAACAAGGAATTCTATATATATATATATATATATATATATATATATATATATATATATATATATATATATATGGTAGTTTTAGGCATATTGGAGAAGAAGAGTGTATATGAGTGAAATAACACATTTTTTAGAAGAATTAGGTATTATATATCATCATAGGAGTATATATGATTAGTAATTAAAATATAATAATATGTCTTCATATCAATATCAAGGTCATACGACCTAGCTAGTCTTTAAGAGACCTAGTTGAGTAAAGAAGCCTACAAGGTAATTTGAGTGGGATCAAAGAGTGACAAGAGATAAATAAGGTGATCATCATATATTATGTTATAAATAAGGTTTTTTTAAGATTATCAAAAAATTTAGGTTACTTATTTAGTTTTGAGTCATCTATGGGTTTCGTGCCTCCTTGCAAGTTGGTGTTTATTAAAGCCTAATTAAGTGGGTGCTTGACTAATTCGGATTGGTATTCCATGTGGAGTTGGTGATTCAATAAAGATTGATTTTTTATTATAATAATTGATTTTTTATTATAATAATTTATTCCACTTGTAGATATCAATAGGTTTTCTTCCCATTGAGGGTTTCCCACATATGTAAATGTGTTATCTTGTTTTATGATCTTGTATGGTTACATATGTTTTACAATGTGTTCATATTTATATGAAAGGTTCATGTATTATTAAGTTGAGTTGAATGAATGTATTTTGATTCCAAAATTTGGTATTAGATTATGTCATTTAAAATAGGCCTAATAGCCTAAAGGATATCTTAGAAGCAAGGATGGCTAATCAGGAAGCTCAAGGTGGTTTCTCTACCAGTAATGATCCATTACTCAATAAGAATAATAATGATTTTTAGAGCATCAAAATAAGGACATATCTAATGTTAATAGGCCATGATATATGGTAGTTAGTTGTGGATGGATGAACTTCACCTCCTATACCACTAATTGATGTAGCAAGCAAGAAGGAAAGTGAGAGCAATTCCAATGCAATGAATGTCATTCTATGTGACCAATCTAAGTTATATTTTTTGAAGGTGATGCACTATGAGTCAGTCAAGGTGATATGGGACAAGTTAAATATTATGTATGAATCAGACACCAAGGATAATATGGATAAATTTTAGAATTATAGAGGGTATTTTGAAATTATGAATATGAAGGAAGATGAAAGCATTAAATCCTACATGTTAGGGATTGATGAAGTGGTGAATGTCATTAGATGATTAGGATAAGAAGTGAAAGAATTTATAGTTGTTCAAAATGTATTGATATCACTATCTTTTAGGTTTGATTCTATGGTGTTTGTAGTAAAATATATGCAATATTTGAACAAGTTGGAGATGGATGGGCTTCATGGCATCTTTATTACCTATGAGATGAGAACAAATGAAGGAAGACCTCCCAAGAAGGAAGAAACATTCAAAGATGATAAGAAGTCAAAATTAAAGAAGGTCAAGGATGAGGTATGTTTAGATGTTGATGATTATGAACTAATAGCCATGTTTTCTAAGAAATTGAGCATTAGATCTAGTAAGTACAAGGGCAACTTGCCTTTCAAATGTTTCAACTTTGGTAATATTGATCACTTTGAATCTATGTGTCCAAATAAGGATGAGATTGAGCATGATGAAGAACATGATGAAAATCATAGAGATTATAATAAATTTTATAACCATGACAAAAATAATAAATTTTTCAATAAGTATGAAGGTAGGAAATGGTCATTAAAGAGCAAGTGAATTTTCTATACAAAAGAAGATAATAATTAATCTAATGTAAGTGACACAATCACATATGATAGTGATGATCATATTAATGAACATGAACATGACAATAATGAAAACTTATTCATGGATATATAAATAGAAAATGAGTGTTGCTCTAAATGGAAAGGCCTTATAGATAATGAAAAATCAGATGAAAAAGAGGTTGAAGTGAAACTTGAGGTAGAATTGATGAGTGCTCTAGAGGAGTTGAAGTTCTAAATAAGGAAGAATCATAAGTTTAATTTATTAGTTAATTAATATGAAGATAAGATTGGTTTGTTTACGGAGAGAATGAGTAACGCATCCAAGAAGTATGATGAGATCATCAATCAAATTGAATCACAGATGGAGATAGTCACTGCTAGCTTAAAATATAAAGAGGAACAATACACTAGGTATAAAACTAAAATGAGATACTTTAAAATTGAGTTAGATCAATCGTATTTCAATTTGAAGATATTTATGAAGTCTTAAAAGAGTATAGATTCTCTAGATAACATCTTGAGTAGTTAGAAGTCTACAAGTGATAAGAGAGGTCTTGTTTTCAAAGAAGACTAAAAGGAGGTATCTCAAGTCAAGGAGAAGGATAATGAAGATAATAAGGTCAAAATTAAAATACCAATTATATTGTCTAATGATATGAGGTGTGCTAATTCATTCAATGGTTACTATTTTGCATGCAATCAGTTTGGTCATAGAGCAAGAGAGTGTAAAAGACCATCTAAAATTGAATATGCATGGGATCATGAAATTAATCATCAGTAAAGAGGTATGAATGATGTTGTTTGGTATAGTTTTCATAATGTGGGACACATTACAAGATTATATCCTACTAGAGTTAGAAGGCCATCAAGTCAAAAAAAGAGGTTTGAAGCCCCTAGAGTACATGAGAGAAGAATAACGAATGTCTGAAAAGAAAAGATAGTAAAGGTAAGTCATGATTAGTCTACAAGCCTAAGTGGATTATTTTATATGGTAGAGGAAACTAAAAATGTGAAATAAAGTTAGGAATGTTTGATATCATCTCCTATTATTGATAAACTAGTTGATGAAAATGTCAAGCTAAGGTGCCAATCAATCCTAACATGATCCTAAAAAATATTTAGTCTTATGAGAGCATGGAGATCTGAGAATCTCCTAAGTTTATGTTGTTTCAAGGCACTATTAAATGGGTGACTCTATTGGGCTTCATAGAGACTCTCTCTAGTTAGTATAATCATGGTGTATGCCTAGTTTGAGAAGGAGCTATTTAGGTTTTTCATAAGTTACAAGTGTAGTTATTCACAAGCATAAAAGAGTTTTTTAGAGTAGTTGTGAAAGAGGGAGAATGATTGGTTCCAAAAGTTGTAGTTTGCATAACCCTTTATCATTAATTTTAAAGGGGATAAATTTAAATAAGGGAGATTGAATAGATTGGGGGAGATGAGAGTGAACAAATTAGAGAATGTTTTTTCATCAATGACAAAGGGGGAGTTTGTTTAGAAGTGTTATCATTGATTTCAAGGTAGATATAATTGATGTCAAAGTGCATTTAGTGAAAATTCATGGTGAGTAGTATTTGAGGTATGAATTTTTGTAATTGATGTGATAAGGAATCCATGTGACAAGAGATAATTTGAATGAAAACTAATGTCTCTTCTATTAGTTGATGTCAAGGTTTAGATCAGCTTGAATTTGTTAATGTTGTCAAAAAGAGGTATGATGGTTATGTAAGCATTGAGGAATAGTTATGAAGCTATAGGTCTACTTGAGGAAATGAGATAATGTTGATCAAAAAGAAATTTATATAGTGGTGTGAGAGTGTTATCTGAATAGTTTTCTTTTTTTATATCATTAAGGTAATCTTGTTTGATTTCTAGTTTTTGAGTACAAGGTGACTTGAAAAACCTAGACATGGTACTAATTATGGCATATAAAGTCCTTGTGAGAAGGTATGATTATGGTGTCTTTGTAAGATGGATGAAAAGAGGCATGTGATGTTTTATGAGGTTTCTTGAACATATGTAAGAGGCATTGTATCACTCATGAGGGTTTCAAGGTGATCCTACAAGGGTAGGACCTTTAGATGAAGTCTATAACTAGACCACCTTTAGACCCTACCTAGCCTAATGAGGTATCATGATTTATTTTAAAGGTTGTATAAGTTTTTTTGACATTTTTTGATAATGTGATATGTTTTGTGATCATGTGATCAAAGTATTGGGAAATTGAAAATAGGTTTGAAGGTTAGTTCAAGACCTAATGTGGTGTGAAGACTAATATGTAAAAAGTATGGTGCTGAGAACATGGCCTAATGAGTCATGAGGTTCAATTTATAAGGAAATTATGTATCGGTGATATTTTTAAAATGTGTGATAGGTTGTCCTAGTTGTATTCATAAAATTTTAGGTGAAATTTTGAAAGTTAAGGCATGAAAAATTGTTTTGAGGTCTCTCTATTGCATAGAATGAAGGTTTCTCAACCCAAGAAGGATTTTATTGTGTTAATTATAATTTAAAACATATGAATGGGAACCTCAAATATTAATTATATATTTGGAAAGGTCTTAGATCAAAATTATAGGAATTATTTTTTGATTGAGGGGCTATGCCTTATGAACAATCATTAATAGTAAAAGTGTGTTTAAACCCTCTTAGAACACTAATAGTGACCCAATGTTTAAGATATGATTAAAAAAGTTATTAGTATGGATTTTAATTCTTATGTAAATATTTTTATGTTATATTTTACTCTCATAGGTACCTCCAAGTGGTATTGGTTAGCAAGAGGAGAGATAAAATGATGAGTTACTAGCTTGTTTCTAAAGAACTTATAGAAGCCAAAATTTGTATTAGAATTAGTAAGAAAATGGATGGTAGAAGAATTTATACACTAATATTTCATATAAATGAAGGTTTATAAATAGTTTATATCCAAAAATTATTCTAAATAGGTCATCCAAGTTAGCCAGTCGCTAGCAAGACAAATGACGCAAATAGTGAATAGCTTGGACAACTGTGAGAAGATGATTAGGAATGTGTTATAATGATAGAGTGATGAAACCAAGTGAATGAATATGTTTTTTTGGATTGGTATGCAATATTAATTCTTGGTAAAAATATTTTAATTCAAGTATAGTACTAAAAATGAAGAAGCCAAAATGGCTAGGCTGACTCAGTGAAATTTGTGTGTAGTAAGGTCAATAAGTTAGTATGTAAGACAAATAATTTACACTAGAACATATGAATTTTATGTTTTAATGTGGTATATATATGTAATAGGTTATTATAAATACACAATAAGTCATTTAAAATGTCTATACATGTGTTTTAGGTTTGAGTCACCATGATTAGTTTTTAAGATAAACTAGCAGATTGGAGTATGTTATAGTGATGAATTTGAGGCTCTATGCCATGAGTTGAAGTATAAAATGCAAATTATGATTTTTGTGACTTGTAATTATTTTTAATTATTTTTTAAATATTTGAATTTGGAATAAGATATTGAAAATTTGAATTCAAATTGGCTTGTCTAGATCATGCAAGACTGTGTGAGATAAGGTCAAAAGATTGGTTTGCATGATGAATATTTGATATTAAAGATTGTTATTATTCTATTTAAGGTTTTTTTTTGGATTAAAAAGGATAATTTTAATGTTTTTAAAGTTATTTTAAATCATTTTTTAGGTTTTAAAATTTAAATTCATCTTGATTGGTTTTTGAGGTTAGTTGATAGTTTTGAGTGATCATACTAAAGAGATGAGTTTAATATTTTTTGTCCTAAGTTGAAGTGTTTAAATATTATGGTGATGAACCTGAGGTCATATAATATATATATTTAATTTTTTATCATGTTTTATTTTATTATATTGATTTTGAGTTTTAGTATTGAAAGGAAGATTTCTTGTGTACATAGGCCTAATAGGACTAAGTACTAATAAGGGGTTTAAAGTAGTGATTTCTTGTAAAATGTCATGTTGATCCTATAATAAATCAATGGTGGTATATTTTGATGTAATGAGATATTTTAATTTTTTCTTTGGATTTTTAAATTGTTCCAAGTAAGGCAATGTGTAATGTGTCCTAAAGTAGACCTAATGGAATTAGGTCTCCGTGAGACCTAAAAGTGAAATAAGGTCTACTAGAGTTATGATAGACAAAAATTGACTCAATGTTAGTTTTAATAAATGTTTATGAGAATTAATAATACCTATTACATGGCCTACCTAAGAATTTAAGGGTGTTTAGATAAGTAAGTGGCATATGAACAAGGAATGGTATATATACAAGGTAGTTTTAGGCCTATAGGAGAAGAAGAGTGTATTTGAATGAAATGACACATTTTTTAGTATAAGGAGGTATTTTACATATCATAGGAGTATAAAATATATATTATTAAAACATAATAGTGTTTTTTAATATGAATATCAAGGACATATGACCTATTATATCTTGAAGAGACCTAGTTGAGTGAAGAAGTGTAGAAGGCAGTTTAAGAGGGATAAAAGAGAGAGAAGGGATAAAGAAGATGATCATAATTTATTGTGTAAGAAATAATTTTTTAGAAAGGTGATCAAACATTTTAGGTGACTAAGTCATCTATGGGGTTGGTGTCTTCTTGCAAGTTGGTGTTTTCTAAAGCCTAGTCAAGTGAGTGCTTGACTAGTTGGGGTTGGTGTTCTATGTGGAGTTGGTTCTTAACTAAAGATTGGTTTTTTTATTATAGGACTGTAGTGAACTTTTAGATTTCAGTGGGTTTTATTCCCCTTAATTTTTCTCCATATATGTAATGTGTTAGCTTGTTTCATGATCTTTTATAGGTGTATATGCTTTGTTAGATGTTCATGTTTATATCAAAGGTTCATGCATGCTTAAATGGAATTGAATAAATTTTTTGAAGACATTGAATCACCCACCCTCTCAATTATTGTTATTAAAACACCTAAGTATAGTTTAAAGAATTAAAAGTTTTAAATAAATACAAGGAATCGAATGCCACTCTCATTCTAGTATTCACTTACACATACATCAAGAAATAGGTGGGAGAACTACATTGGTTTTGATCCCTCTTCAAAGTATTGGTATGTAGGTAAATATCTACACAATGGGGTGTTGAGGATGTCTAGTCCATCCTACCAACACATTAAAATATTTTTCATATCATACATTCATCTAGTAGTAGGATTTTCACATCAAATCAATCTTTACAAGTATATTTTTTTAGTTATAGGCTTCAGTCTCATCATAATAGAACAAATAGACATATGCATAGGTGTTCCCAAAAAATAGGAATAGTCCCATAAAGAGGACATTAGTGTCAGATCTTAGACACTATATACAAATGGTGCTACTATCTAAATTAATTCTATGATATAGTAAATAGATAAATATCAAAAACCTACTTGTGACACTTAGAACTACTCAAATCTTAAGTTTCATAACCTAGATCATCCTTAACAGTCTATTTTTAGCTAAGTCTATATTTCTCCCTATTTATTTTTGTTATTAGAAATTTAACCAAGGTCAATTTCATTTGAAAATTAGTAGGTTAATTACTTAAGTTTATTTAACTGATTTAGACATCTTAGCATTTTAACCAAGCATGGTTAATTACACATGTAAAACCCCCAAAAAGGTTAAATTAGAATAATAGTGTTTTGATAGATAGTCAGCTCTAATAATTTTATAATTAAGTTAATAATATATTGTAAAAGACTATTTTACCTTTTATTTATCTTTCTTTATGGTCTATTCAAGACTTAAACAAAGATTCTATTTGTCATAAGTTTCATTTATAGTTTTGATAATTTAAAAAGTGGCTTTGCCTAGTTGACTAACAACTTTGTTAAACTGACTATTGGTTTCATGTATCTAACTAGCAATTTGGTTTTGGTATAATATAGTGTATTTTATAAGTAAATTGCTACTAATAATTAATGTATTCAGTGGATCTATATGGTTTGAAATTGTATTTGTCTTTTATAAGCACAACTTTGTGTTGATTAAAATTAAGTTCAAAATAACTAATTTTTCAAGTTTATACCCTTAAATGTTGACAATTTAGATTACTAATATTTTATATTTTTACATGGTTAGTCAAATAATATAATTTGAATAAATAACTAATATTTTGTTATTTAGTTCTACAAGTCAAAGGCATGCCTAAAAACCTTATTTTTTAATCATATTTATCACTTATTTGTATTTCTTATAAAAACACTAAAATAATCATGTTAAAGAAAACTTTTGATTACTTGTTTATTTACTAAAGTCTAAGGTTGTGTATTCTCTCATCCTTGAGTCCTAAGCAATGATTCATATATGATAAAAAAATAATTGAAAAACCTTTCCATTTTTATTTTTGTGGTGAAACACAACTATGGAAATGACATGCATGTGATTGATTAGTCTATAGGGGTCGGTGATGTGGATTTAATTACTATGCATTAGACCACACTGGGTGAACTATTATAAGGTTTGAAGTAGAATTCCTCATAAAGGGTTATGTGGAGTGAAAATCTATTTGGATCCAATACACATGTGGGTAGACATTCCCCTACATAGACTTGGGCCCCACTTTACTAAGAATATATTGAGGACTCCCTAGTGATCCTATATAAACCTAGCATAATATCTTTTAACTAGACTAGGTATATATGGAAAGGGCTAATATCATCCCCTTATATCACACAATATGTATGGATGATAAGAGAGGGTTGGGAGACCAATTTAGTCCCTATTATCATGAATTATTTAGTGGGATAGGTGTCGATCTACACACTAGTGTTAGTCACTAAAAAATTTCATGTTATTTTCTTGATATTGCATGTGTGTTGTTAAGACTTGTATGATTTTTAAAATCCTATAACACACCTATTAAAATTCATCTCAAACTATGACAATATTTTCCTATCCAATAATTTTTCGTAACCCATAATCTCACTATCATACCTTAGTTAATCTCATACATTTACCTATAATCTTACCTTAGTAATATCCCTCTATTAAAATAGATATTATAACACCTAAAACCCCCTTTTACCTATCCATACTATCTCTTTTAATTACCTTACAATATAATGTACTTAAAATTTTGTTATCATCTCGAATTTTCTCACCATGTCATCACTTTAGGATACTATTTATATTATCATATTGCTATTATTTTCACTCTTTCAGCTTCAACTTAGCATTTTTTCTATTAGTATCCTATCAGTCTATTATATTTTATATTAGCACCTATATTTATCTTTTCATATCACTAATTTAAAATTTGGAAATATTCTATTTCCCTTCACTCTTTTTTTTAACCCAAGAATCATTGATAACCTTATATCATATATCATATTGATAGTCTAAACCTAACATTAATAGTCAAATTAAGGTCATATACTCTCATCCAAAACTCATCACACTATTTATAATTTCTTAGTCATCTTGCTCAAGGTCTTATGTCACACCTAATCAGTTTTATTTGAAACCTTCATTTTTATTATATAACTAATAACTTTTTTAAAGATAATCTTATATTACCTATCCATCACAACAATAAATTTGGAACCCAATACCTGATCATAAATTATAAAAATAGGACAAGCATCTAAGAAAACAAATGATCTTTTGTAATATCTAAGTGAGTGATGTATTGATAATGAATAAAAATACAGTGGTATGCACACCTTGGGAGGTGATGAAGACAACCAAATTGAGTTTTTAATTCATGACAAAGCTAGGCTTGAACAATATATTGATGAAAATCAAGAACAACTATTAATATATCATATTTAAATTATAACCATATTGCTTCTAGACTTTAATCTAGGCCTTTTAAAAAATATTATCTAAACCCTAGCACATCCTTGTACATCTCATAATACTCTTATTTTTAAATAAGAATATTAAGATCAATAATTATTCAATACCAAATAATAAGGTGAATAAGAA
This sequence comes from Torreya grandis, assembly GCA_037957365.1. Lineage (NCBI taxonomy): Eukaryota > Viridiplantae > Streptophyta > Pinopsida > Cupressales > Taxaceae > Torreya > Torreya grandis. The sequence continues at coordinate 2,184,915 of JARHVA010002327.1, forward strand.
CACCCTTTACTTGAAACTATTCATAACACTAAATTCAAAGATAAGAAGGGAAAAACCATCACAAAGAATCAAGATAAAATGTATTATATTAATTCCATGCTTGATCATCTTAATAAAATAACTAAAAAGTTAATTCATTGGCCTCTCAGCTTGAATCTAAACCACCAAATTCTAACTTGCCTAAAAGGCCCACTAAAATTGTCTTGTCATTCACCCGTTAGGATCAAAATAAACTTAAGCCCAATCCATCTACATATAATCCATTAATGGACTCATTTTTACCATTAATGGAAATCCATGAAGGAATCTCTTCAAAATATGGATTCTTGAGCTCATACAAATAAGTATAAATACGAAGACATTTGCTCTTATCCCCTTGATATGAGTATCCTTTAAATACATTTTCCAACATATTTTGAGCCTCTTAATTTGGACAAATATAAATGAAAAGGTGATCCTCATGATCACATCCAATAATTCTTCATGACATGCCATAAAGTTGAATATAATGATGCTTACATTCTTAGACTATTTCCTCAAAGTTTGGGAGGCCCCACACCAAAATGGTTCATGCAATTGCCAATAGGGTCTATAACATCATTAGAGTATTTGATTGAAAATTTTATAAAACATTTCTCTTATAATATAGATCATGAAATAACTATTATATATATACTTAAAATTCTAAACAAATAAATGGAAAAAGTATAACATCCATTCTGTAGAGATGGCATAGCCTAGAAATTTGTTTTCGTTGTTCAATTCCTGATAAGGAGTTGGTCACCATATTTATCATAAAATTTAGAGTTAGGCTATCAATTTAAACTATATTGTGCCACAAATTTTTATGTAATTGTTGAAAAGATCATTTATATTGAAAATTGCTTTGTTAAAAAATGGATAATTAAAATATATTCCAAAATGATCAAAATTATACCCCTTTAGATAAGCCTAAGTTATTTAATAGAAATAAAAAAATTATTGGAGATGGATTTATCAACTCTAAATATGTGAAAATAGTTTATTCCCTACCTCATCATCCAAATAATAGTACACATATAGTATTAGAGTACCAATATGAAGGCTTAATAATTCCACAATAAGATGACATTATACAAATTTGGGCAAACCAATAGAAGATATTTATAAAAATTAATAGCTGAAAATATGATATTTTTATTAGAGATTAAGCCACTTGAATAAAACAAACCACATGTTGATTAGTTTAGATAAAATGTATTTCATCATTATCATCATGTTAATGGGTATAATACTAAATGATACAAGTAACTAAGAAACTAAATTCAATATTTATTAATAAGGAAAAAATATAAGTAGAAGGTGAAGAAAAATCTTCTAAAAATCAATGATTGGGTATTTGTCAATATCCTTTCACAAAACATGATCAAAATAAAAATGGTGCACTATGAGACCAAGGCCAAAGTTCATATAATCAAATTAATTACCATCATATTTCCTAATAATATAATGTATGTATAGTCACAATTAATATTAGGATGAAAATACCAGATGAATCCTAGGACGCACAACATATAATTTTTAAAATCAAAGGGGTATTTTTTGATTGTGCTACCACTACTTGACAAGGAAATATAATTACCTTGGGGAACATATCCCAAGGATCCATCTCAAAATAATCCTATCAAGTTGAATGTATCTAAGAAAACCTATAATAAACCTAAAGGGAATTATGATATTATCCTGTACTCTACAAGACCCCCACATAAATATCTACAATAGATCTTTTTGATTCTTCATTTTTCCATTATGAAATATTTAATAAAATCATTCATAGATTTAAGGTACCTACATACATTTATGCTAATAAATTTTAGGCCTTAGTTGGTAATTTATCCTAATCTCAAAAAATTAATTTTAATCCCCAAGATATGCCACCCATTATCCCCAATCATAATTACCTCTATATAGAGGCATCTATTTCCAATCATAAAATCACTCAAGGGCTTATATAAAGAGTGTAAATGTTTAATTTGTATAATATAAATTTTATTAAAATTTTTGGATACATAGAATCATCCCTAGGATGTAATATATTCATAATTAAAGTATATGATGATAATGAATGGTATTTGGTAGGAACTATCTATCTCCTCATCATGTCAATCTCATTGTCTATCAAACCCTTACCCATGTCAATGAATTTGCACTCCCATATAACATCCTTCTTGGTCGACCATATATCCATGAGATGAGGGCCATTCCCTCAACTCTCCACCAATGTCTCAAATTCCCCCATTCTTGAGTGCAAGTGACATTTAACTTTAATTCATAGTACTTATGTAATTACCAAATGATGGAAGGACTAGAACATAATATATATTTACTTAGCACTAAAATCATTCCATGTATTATAGATTCAAATAATCACATCCATCCTAAAGATTTATTATCCCCTTTATTCAATGTACATGAATACACTCACATTAAGATCATTTATAAGGAGTGTGGATCTTCCCTTATCCCCACATATCTATGGGTTCCTTGTCAGGAAGGATAAAAATACAACTACCTACAAGTCTGGTTGCACATCATATGCTAAAGAAGTTTTACTATCAAAATAACACCCTGATATGATAGATGATACATGGTTGATAGAAGAAGGATTTTCTTCATGTTTTCAAGATCCTGAATATTCCAAGGAAAATCAATGACTCCAAAACATTGACTACAAAGGGAAAGGACTAGACATTCATGAAAAAGTCATCCTAGAGAATTTTATTGTTAAAATACCTAAATTTCATCATGGATTAGGGTATGTATAACTCAACTAATGAAGATCAATAGGACATTATTTTAGATAAATATTTAGATTCAAAAGAATCATCCCCTAGTAAGGCTATTAAACCATGTTTTGTACATAACATCTATGAAAATATGGTTAAATCAAATCTCTTTAGGGACATTGCTATTTTTTCACCAAATCTGATACCAACACACATCCAAAAATGTCTTTTAATTTTTTTTAAAATGATAACATCATAGAAAATACAATGGGACTTTTAAGGTACTTTTTAGTTGATGATCATTAAACTAGCTTTTATTTTGCTCTAAACACTAGTCCTATGATAACTATAAGTGATTCTTTTTTAAATCTTTATGAGGTATTCTCTATTGTCAAAACTAATTCTCCTAGTACCTCTTATCAAGAAAATAATTCTCAACACCCCTCCTTGATATAGACATCCCATCCTTTTAACCTTTGACTATCATTAATCCCTTCCTTCCCAGTAAAAATAAATTCATCTCACTCCTTCATAAGGAAAAATAAAATCATGTGTCAATGAAGTCATCTCAAAATAATTCATCACATGAAAAATTTGTCAAGATCCATGATGAAATTCAAAAATCAAGTCAATCTTGATACATTAAATTATAAAAATTAGTCACATACTCGGCTATATTCATATCAAAATTTGTGTCAAAGTCATAAAAATACAATTCAATAATATAATTTCTATGGTGAATCCCAATTTTAAGCACCAAGGGGTAGTCAAAATCCACTCAAAATAGTAAATTAAAAGGACCCTAAAATCAACCTCAAAATGGCCACAAATATTCCAAAAATTTAGATCAAATAATAAGAAGATCAAATAGTCTTGGATCCATTACAAGCTTTGGTCATATGTGTCGATATGGATTTTATACAGACCCCATAAAACTTATGATGTAGCCTATAACATTTTAATATATATGAATGGGATTCACTCCAAGGCATGAGTTTTTGGATATTTAATTTTATGAACAACTTCTTGGTGGAATAATGGTGAGTGAAGAAGTTTGGTTACCATAGATGGGTAAGATATGGATGAAGGTGAATCAAATTGATATGGGTGGACTGGTGATAGATATAACCTAAATTTGGTATGATTTCAAAACAAAACTCAAAAAGAGGGGAAGGTAAGGCAAAAAGGAGGATTATATACTGCATAAGATGAAATTTTTCTATGCCAGTACTTGAACTAAATTTTGTACAAGGAATCAAGCACTAATTTTTTATGTAGGTTACTATAACACATAAATAATCAAACATAGTTAGGAGTTAAAGGGAACTAAAATACAACAAACTTAAGAACATAAAATCAAAGGTTACAACATTTTTTAAATTGCATTAACACATCTACAAGGGGGGATTATGACTAATATGAAAAATACATTCAAATTAGTAATATATCAATATGAATAATTGTATATTAGAATAGATAACTCATGCACAACAAAAAGAGTAAGAAACTAAAATTAAAAAAAAAACTGACATAATCTAGAAGTTTAAAGAAGAATCAGGATTTGTACATTGAGATCAATTACATATCTTTCCTCATAATTTACTATTAATTTAAATGGCTAAAATTATCCTCCATTTGGGACTGGGAGGATACAAGTATATATAAACTTGGGATGTGTAATTATTCATCTATTAAGTCATGTCTAAAAATACATGTCCAAAAATAACATTGTATGCCAATTTGCATGCTCTCTAGGAGGATACAAGTATATATAAACTTTGGATGTGTATTTCTTCATATATTAAGTGATGTATAAAAATACATGTCCAAAAATAACATTGTAAGCCAATTCACATGCAAATCATGCATGTAAAATTATTATTACTCAAAATAGAATTATTTGTCTAAAATACAATATATACATGCTAAATAAACTAGGAACTAACAATTACATCTAAAATATAAAATTCAAATATATATGTATATTTAGAAAGGTGTGTATATGGCACCACTATAAGAATAAAACTATATCCTATCTATTGTAAAAGTGTAAGTGGATAGAATTGAAGTTGTAACTTGAGTTAAAAGTGGAATGAGCACTAGAACTATAGTTATGCTAGATGTGGCCTCCAATGTAGTAATGTAAATAATTTATATAAGTGTCATATAGATGGTCCCTATTTGTGTCTTTACTAGTCTATATCTATGAAATTGAGTATCTTGAGTTGGAGTAGGCATGACCTATGTTGTTGATGTTGGTTGCTTGGTAGATTCCATCTGTAGATATATTACACGATTTTTTTTTAATTCAACATCTATGGTTTCAAAATGAAGAAAATATCTCATAAATAAATACATGAGATTTTACATCAACTTCTTGTGTGTGCTCAATGTAGCTATAATCTCAACATGTAGTGCCTTAGTTCATATAATTTTATCTCTTGGAAAATTCACTAGTTGTATTATTTCATCATTGGTTATATAAATACTTCCCTTAATATTAACTCTAAAGATTTCAGGTGTTTCTTATAGGAGATTTTGAAAATGATTCTAGGCACTAATTTCCCCTATGGAGAGCTTGCTCAAGTGACTCTTATATCTATCATGATAGAGACTCCTCTTTATTGATTTTCAAATTACTAAACTAGAGCTTTCATATCTTGAATCCAATCAAGTAACCTATCCCTTTTAGAATCAATGTAGTTATGTTCCCATGTAGCCTCAGATATTATTATCAAATTCAAATGGGCATAAGCCTTATTCCTATATTCTTATCTTTTGAAAATAATTTTTACATGAATTTCCTTTATTTTTTTTTAAAATTTAACAATATCTCCCTACCTGGGTTGGGATGTGTCTTTTGTAAACATTATTAAACTTATTGTGTCAAACAACCTCCTAGTTGTCCATAATTTCCTTAGGAAATTGTATAGTGATCCTCTCTTTTGTCCTCTAAATTGGCTGATCAAAAAATTTATACATCTCTTTTATAATCCCTCCATTAGCATTTTAAAAAGTAAAGGGAACGTCTTAATATCTATCCAAGTCTGAGGGATTTGATTTTCTCCATTTTGTTAAATGAAACATGTCTTTTATTTGTTCTAAATCAACCTATTGATCTTAGTTAGTCACAATATTTCTCTTACATTTTATCAAGGTATTAGTCTATTTATCAAAACGAAATTTAATTATGGGTTTCTTAGTAATCACTAAATCTCATCATACTACTTCTTCCTATTATAATTGTTGAATCCATGAGTAATTTTCAATGTAACTTATTTATATGTTTCTTTTGCTTGTTATATAGGATTAGCTAAAGGTAATTTCCCTTTAAGAAGCATATCCATGATGTAATAAGTACCTATAATAAGAAAAAGAGGTATAGCTTTCCTCCATCCAATAACCTACTTCTAGAATAGTGTATTAATTATATACTTGGTCTTCCCTACTACTTTGTCAACTAAAACCATAGGTTATATTTCCTGAGCTGATTAGACAATAGGCATCTATAGTTATGTATTCAAATTATGAGGGGTAGATAGTGTAGCAAAAATTAAGGTGGGCACTGGGTTTTTCAAATGTACCCATTTTCTTAGCTCAAGGGATTGAAGACTGGTTTCACTAAATAATGAATAGGTTGTTGATGTGTTAAATGGGTTTTGAATATAATTAGTGACATAAGTGTATGCATCCCTAGTAGTCACAATGGTAGTGTAAGGTAAAATAATAGTAAGTTAGGATGTGGTAGGAAACATTTGTATTATAACTACCTGAGGCTAGTTTATTTGACTTAAAAAATGAAAAAATGAAAATAATCTACTACACCAATTGTAGATATAGTAACTGAGGGAGTTACTAAAGAATGAGGAATTAAAGATCCTTAAACCTAAGAAGAGATATTTTGGGAACCAACTACTATAGTTTTCATTGTAATTCCCTAAGGTGGATATCTTGGAGGTGTAGTTAGGTATGGACCATGTGTTATAATGTGTAATTTTGATTCTAACTCTCCTTCTATATATATTTCTCTATTTGATATAGATTTAGTATCTACCTAACTACCATATTCTTTCTTGACTTCTTTAAATTCTTCTTGTATTTTTCTCCTTACTAGTTAGGTGTTTTCCTTACTCATCCATTCATCTCCTTCAGTGGTTTTTGATTTCTTATTGAATTATTTTGGTTCTTATGTGTTAGACTTACACACCCATTCTTCTTAATCTCCCCATCTTTTATCCTCTTCCTCACTATCACAAATATAGATAGGGTCTAACCCTAGTCTACCATTTATAATTTCTTCCCTCCTTAAGAATTTATGCTTGTTTCTCCTCCATTTCCACCTTTCAAGGTGAAATAAGAGTGGTCTCAAGCTTCCTTATATATGTCATTATTGGTTTGGTATAAGTATAGGCTATCCCTTTTTAAGTTGGAATGGGACATTAAGGGACTCTAGTGATAGTATATTATGAGAGAGTGAGAGGTGTGGTAACAGGGTAAATTGTAGTGTCTATTCTTTATTAATTCACAATTATTTTGGTTTTAAAATTTTCGATTTGGCTATTTATCAGGTGGTGAACAATGTGAATTTGCCTAAATTATCTAGGTGTAAGTTAGTTTTCCAACTTAGATCACCTACTATTTAAAATAAGCTTCAATCATATAAATATAGTTCACCACTCCATATAAAGTCAATATGAGCTTATTCACCATTATATGTATTATATAATCATTTGACAATGAAATTTACAAAGCATATCGACATAGTTGCCATCCATGTATGACTTTTACATATAGTCACACATCAACATACCTTATACAATAAGTTATGTTTCACATGTCAATATACCTGCATGCCTAAACATCATACATGAACTTTTACCAAACTCTTAAACCATACTTATAAATTTAAAAAAAAAAACCCTAAGTTAATTTGTATATGGGTCACTAAAAATTAACCTAAGTGGTAACCACTAAAGGAATGATGGGTAGTGAATATGAAAATCTACTGTATTGAATCACTACCAATGGTTTTTATATTATCATAGTAGGTGGTGACTGAGGGGGGGTAAAATAAAAAATATGTGATAATAAACTAGGCAGGCTTACCTATTATACTATGGTCAATAGAGGTAAAATAACCATAAATAAAAGTCTAGATGATGTGCTAAGACTTATAGGTCTCTATTTTTTAGGTATGTGTTGAGAATAAGTATTAACAACTTTATGTGTGGGGGAGATTAGAGGTGTCTCATTTTTTTCTTCAATGTAAGGTTCCTTGGATGGGCCAACTTTTTATTGTATTTCTTCTTCTTCTTCTTCTTCTTCTTATAGAAGGGGGACATGAACATGTTTAGAAACCCATTATTAATTATCAATTGTCTGGACATCCTCATTAGTGATATTAGGATCATACTAGATCATCTATGCTATAATCATGGACATTTTGACATTATCCATCCTTATATATTAAGAGGGGTTGAGGGGATGGTTGCTTGTTTGGCTCTCCTTAATTTATTGTCAATTTTATCATCTAATTAATCAATAATTTATTATTTAGATAATTTATCAGGCATAATCCTTGGTAGCTACAAATGTTGTGCCCTAGTGCCTTCAATCCTAATTATATTACACTCAAGTTATAACTAGTAATCACCTAGATTGTAATCACCTATATTTCAAATGGTTTTATTTATAGGGTTAGATATCATTGGCATGTTCTTCCCATTAATTAATTGATATACCATGGGGTATAAGATATTAGTTAAACTTTTCATTGTCTTTATGAATCAATGCACATGAAGAATATTAAATTCATCACATATGCCATTCTTTGGGTCATTTAGATATGTTTTATAGGTTTACTCATAAGATGAATTCATAGTTGTAGTCACATAATATACCATATAGGACATCATGTAGAAGTTACTATCTAGTAAAATTCCAAGATTTAGGAATCTCAAACTCAGGTTAGAGATTATAATCTATCATAAGGCTATGATCTTGTTAGAAGTTAAAATCATGTCTAATAAATGGATCAATACCTCATTGATGTAAGTGATGGATGAAAAAATAATATCTTATATTTAATAAGGCTATAATGATTCTCACCCCTGGTCTAATGACATATATGGGGGTAGTGAGGTTAGGGACCTAAATTGCAAAGTTGTTTGGGTTGTCAGCACATTCTTTTAATTTATTACTAATGTTATTGGTAAGGATATATAAATTATCCATGTCTCATTTGTATGAAATTTATGGCATAAGGAGTCTATAATATCTTTTAAAGGAATTTTCACTAATATATGCAACTAGTGTTTTTGCAATCTTAGAGTGAAATATATTAATATTAACCTTGACATTCACAAATAAATCAAATAATAGTTTAATACATTGCATTACCTTGAGTTTGGTTGTGTTGTGAAAACCAACTAATTTGATTGCTAGTAAGTCATCCTTGTATCTACATGTGAAAATTGAAAGTTGATCTTCAACCTTGTATGGTCTAACTAAGTTGAGTACATCCTAAATGGTTGAATAATGTTTGAACTCATGGAAAAGAGACACCAAATCAAAATATGTATCATTGTATTTAGTTTTTCTTGTAATTGAGTGTGTAGAGGGAACTAGGATGTGATATGAGGAAGCCATTGAATTTATTGTCTAAAAATGCTTTAATCTATGGAAATACTTGTAATTTATTAATCATAAGAGAGATAATAAATTTTAGTCTACAATCTATTATTTTAAATCAATGTGATTAGATTGAAAATGGTAATTCAAACTATATTTCTTTAGTTTAATTAACTTTGATAATTGAATGTATTAATTTATTGATTTGTGATACTTAATTAAAATAATAGCCTTCACTCATTTCCATATTTATTCATTGTATTTTAATTTCATAATAATAACTTCCATAACTTTTACTACCATGTGGCTTATTCTACATGCTTCTATATACTTAGTTATTTATATGTGACAAATGTCCCCTTTTAACTCCTTGAAGCTTAACATGGGTATATTTTTATTTATCTTATGTGGATATGAAAGACACATGTCTTAATATACTTATTCTACTCATATCTGAGATAAAGATCGTCATGCTTTATCACTTTGACTATAGGCTAGTGGGATGATGACATGTGGATGACTCTCACTACTCTACTTGCCTAGGACGTTTTGTACAAATGGATATGCTAACATCACCTCCAAGCTAGAAATATGATGAAGCATGGATAATTCTCACTACTTTTCTTATTTGATAATTTCTATACAAAGTGTTATTCTAACATCACCTCTAGGATAGTGATATAATGTCACATGGATAAATCTCACTACTTCACTTGCATGATACTCTTCGTACAAAGGGCTATGTTGACATCAACTTTGGGCTTGTTGGATGATGACATATAGATATATATCTTTATTCTACTTGCCTATGACTTTATTTATAAATGGATATGTTGAAGTCAACTCTTGGTGACTTACATTATTTCCTTAGGCTCCAAACTAGTGAATTTATGTTACATGACAAGAAAAAATAAACTATACAAAGGCTAGGGAAATACCCAAGTATGAAATAGCCTATTCAAAACACACATAGATAAAGAACCCACTAAAATCATAACATGTCATCCCAATTAGTTTTTATGTCATAAATCAAGCATACATATAAGAATAATTCAAATTAAAATCAAAGGAAAAAGTAAATCGTTTATTATGACGGATACATATCTTTGATTCTTTCATCACTTTTAAACATTCTACAAAACTTGAAGTAAATCCTATCGATCATGTCAAGAAAATAAAAGAGACCAATAGAGGCATGTAAATTCATTTTAATGTCAGATAACTTCCTTAAGTTTTTTCTTTTCAAACTATATGTCATAAATTTCTTTTTCAGAAAACCAATAATAATATTCGATTATCAATGGACACTTATTTGAATTTTTAAAATGGGGTGTGTGTGTGTGTGTGTTAGGGTATAACAAATGGTAACTTACTATGTAAAATACTATTGAATAACCCATAATATCAATAATGTAACATAACAAAACTTTATGCCTTCTTATAATAAAAAATCAAACCTTGAAAAAGACTCCTACTTCCTCATGTAACATACTAACCCTTTCCATTCCTTGAATTTGATTGTGCAATTTATTGAAATTTAATTACCTTTGTTATGAAATCTTTTGAAGGGTCTTTGATAAACAATGTAAGTCTCATTTTGAGCTTAGATTGTGTAAACAAATAGTAAGGAAGGTTAAGGTATTTCTCTACTACCTTCTAGGCATCCATAGCCCTGATAGATATACCTTTGACTACATTAAAAAACTTGATTTATTGTCATCTAAGCATCCATACACATATAAGATATTATTTTAAATCAATTTTTTTATGATGTGTGTGTGTGTGTGTGTGTGTGTGTGTGTGTGTGTGTGTGTGTGTGTGTGTGTGTGTGTGTACACATATAGAAGGGTTGGGAATCACCATTGGTTAGTTGTATGTATAAGAAAATGTATTTCAATCAATATATCACTATCAATGTGTATCCATTTTTATTTTTATTATCTCCAATCCGTGTTTTAACATGTAATAGTGCAGTTAATCTTTGGAAATAGAAATTATTTTTAAAATTTTATGATTATATAAGAGTAAATCCTAGAGGTCTATTAAACTCATTCATTCAAATTAAAACTAATTTAATTCATAACACATACCTCAACCCTAGAAGATCTAATAATATTAGAATAAATCTTTATGAGAACCATGGATAATCCTTGTGAATCATCCCCTTATTTTTTAAAGTCCTTTGTAATCTCAATATATGGAATAAGTTGGTCTATTCTATAGTTTTAGAAAACTAAACTAGAAATCATAACAACTAATCTATTGAAATAAAATGTAGAAAGTAGGAAAGATTAATCCTAGAAAGTAGGAAATCTAAACTAGAATGTAGGAACTTTATTCTATAAAACATGAAACCTACTCTAATATACATCTACATCTCCACTATCTATCATTATTAACATCTCTAGTAGGACCAACCATGAAAAATTATTTCAAAAAATGTTCATTGACTAGAAAAGTGAGATTATTACCTTGGAGGTCTTTCAATTGGAAGTAATTATTACCTAAGATATCTTATATATAATAGTCAAATCCATAAAGGAGTGAATTTATCATGATTTTGTTTCTTCTCATGTGCTTTATCCCATAAAAGTACTAGGTGATAAATCCTAAAGGCTTTGATCTTAGATATTTTTTCAAACCATATTTTAATAATATATTGATGTTTACTAAAGTTATTCAGTGCTTTAGTTATTTCATCATCCATCTAAAATATGTCAAGTAGTCTATATTGTATTATTTTATTTCCCCCATGTACTCTTGTATGAATTAGTGTATTATTATTTTAAGAGTAATGGGTAAGACTAGCTCTTTCCCATACACTAGCAAAAAGGGTGAAGCCTTGAGGTCTTGCTTATGCCTTATTTTATCTTCACATAGTGCATATTTCAATAAGATATGTCATTCCCTTGTTTTATTTTAAACTGATGTAAATATTCCACCCATCATAATTTTATTGTTAGACTCATTTAATCCATTCCCTTACGGATAATAGTTCAAATAAAAATTGATAGTGATTAGATTGTCATAATTGCATTATGTATATTCAGTACACTAGAATGTTGTACCATTACCATAAACTAAGTAAATGTGAGTACCAAAACTAGTTAATAAATTATCTTCCAAAAAATCTATGACATGAATCACTATGGAATTATTTTTAGCTATAATTCATGTCCACCTGGTGTGGTACTCAATGTATGTTAGGAGAAACATATGCCCTATAAAAGTGTTTGGGTTTATCACACCAATAAAATCAAGGTCCCATTGGAAAAATGGAACCCTTTAATGAATACCTATAGAGGCATGGCATCATTCACTATTCTTATCCCAAATACATGGCACTCATGGTAGGTCCTAACATGATTGTGTGCATCATTGAAGATCATGGGATAGTAATATCTCATTCACAAAAATTTATGAGTTGTCATGTGTATTGAGGGATGTACACTACCTATATTCTGATGTAAGATATCTAGGACGTCTATATATTTTTATTTTGAAATACATCTCATGGAGATGCCTTCATAGTTGTTTCTATATATGAATCCCCTATTGATCATATAATGAGCTAATTTTATCATGGAGGCTCATCTCTTCTCTTTGTTTACTTTATGAGGACATGCACCTATGATAAAATAATGGATTATTTGACTGTAACACTCACCAAAAATTACTTGAGTCTCATTAATTTATTCAATATTGATGTGTGGATCGGTCTTAGTTATTATCTAGATAATACCATAGTCTCTTATCATCTTTTTTGGTTTAATCTCAATATTAAACTCTTAAAAAATTTCCATCCATTTGCCTCTTCTTTCACCCAACTCATTATAGCCAAGTGTGATATTGATGGTTGGTTCTAGAATAATGGAAAATGTATAGTTTTTAAGAATATAATTCTCTAATTTATTTATAACTTTGATTGAATCATACATTTTTTTATTTATCATAGAGTACTTCAAATCTCACTCTTTATATTATTTCTCATTAAGGAAATATTACGTTCATTATCATCCACCTTCGGTAAGTACAATATCTATATTATGTTATAAAATCAATGAATAAAGATATAAATATTTATTTAATTCTAGGCTAATCAGAATTGGGGCTTGATCAATAGGAGTCTTTATGTCTTGAAAAGATCTCTAAACCTCAATTTTCCATTTTATCTTAGTATTTTATTTCATCATGCCATTTAATGGTTGAGAATCTCTATAAAACTAGATATTAATTTTATTTCCATGTTTATCTTACCAAATGACATTATCTCCTTATTTTTATTCAGAGGTGCTAACATGGAAGGGGATTGAAATTAATTTAGATCAATGGAAATCCAATATTTAGTGATGATGTGGCCTATCAGTTTTCCTTATGTAACTCTAAATATACTCTTCTTTGAATTAGATGACACTCTAAACCTTCTACATTTGTCAAACACTTTCTTCAAATGACTTACATGATTAGCTCTACCTTTTGAAAATATTATCAACTCATCCATGTATATGATGATGCATTTACTAAAAAGTCCCTAGAAATCAAACTACATGGCTCTCTACAAGGTGTCTCCTATATTGATTAGGCCAAATTACATTCTTTTATATGTAAAATTTCCTTGTTTAGTGGTGAATTTAGTCTTCATTATATTATGTACTTATACCATTACTTTATTTTAACTTGAGAATCTATATAAGAAGTAGATCATATCAAATATAATGACCATTTGAGTTACTTGATCCAATCAATCTATGGATAATTATACTTTTATGATTCTTTATTCAGGTTCCTAAATTCAAAAAGGAGACTAATTTATCCATTCTTCTTCCTTACTAGTACTATATTGACCACCCATGTCGAATGCCTAATCACAAAGATAATTTAGGCATCTATTATTTTATGTATGCATGTCTGAATGAGAGGTTATATAATTATATTTATAGGTGTCTATATCTACCTAAAAGGATTATTAATTGGATACAATGGGATGGTATGATTGATGACTATGAGTTAAAATATATTCATATCCTTATATATCCAAGTGATCACATCCTTGTATTATATCAATAGACTCTTAAATTTTCATTTCTTAATTTCAATACAACTTAAATTTATTGTTAGTTAGTTAGTTCCCATATTATCTTTGATGAAATTGGACTAAGTTGATCTAGATTAATTTTTCTATTGAACTTGTGGATTTACATCTAAATCACATTCTAGGGAAACCATTCCTAAAGGGATGCAGTTTTCCTTTATCTATAGGACACCATCCTCTCCCAAGTTTGAATATGCATGGGATTCACATTTTTCTCATATATCAACTAAGATTTTAAAGTCCCATTACTCTAAAAATAGAATATTCTAATAATACTCAAATAACTACAAATTATCCATGTTAATTGAAATAGAGGCACAAGGAACCAACTCCATAGAAAATATCTACATTTTGGATTCCTAGACTAGTGCTAGATTGGTAGCTAAATATTTTAGAGAATTTATCATATGATTTTACTCTCTTATGATGTCTTTGATGTTGAATCCTTAAAAATACTCATTGATGTCCCACACTCGATGTTTATACTTCTTTAATTAAGTGAGCTTACACTAATATTTATTTATAATATAACTAACATCTAGCTCAAAATCACCAGATATTTGTATTTGCTTGACATTCTGCTTCATAATAAATTTCATACCAAGGATTATAACTTCATAATTAACTCTATTTTTGTTGTAAGTAAATTGTAAGCTACATGCAACCATCTATTGCTTACCATTTGGGTTTGTCATGGTTATGCCAACATCAAAACCTTCTTTTGATCTAGATTCATGGAAATGGAGAGTCCATAATTGAGGGGGGAATCTAAATTATTGTTAATGAAGATCATATTTGGTATTATTTTTGTATACTATCACATGTGGAGATGCGAATTCAACTTTCTCATTTGTTTCATTATACTTGATAATTAAGTAATTCATCTTTGGTTCTCTATCCACATTAATTTGATTGGATATTATTTTTTAGGGCAATCACATGTGAAAAATATATGTCCATGTACTCATTATAATTGTTATGTTCACCCTTTAGATAATTGGTTTCAAGGCTTCTCCCTTCATCTAATACAATGAAAACACCCTCAGGTTATGGGTGACTTTATGTGAGGGGTGAGTCTCTAGAGAGGGTTGGTTACCCTAGTGAATAACCTAAAATAAACATATTATATTCCTTTATGGGAAAATATAAAATAAATAAAAATAAAATCAAACATGAGGCTATGCACCAATGATTTTATGACCCCTATGCTTACATCTTGACAGCATAATAAAATGAAACAAGGATTTAATTTATTTTACACAATCTCCAAACTAGGCTCCTCATACATAATTACATCATATGGAGGTCATGATATATGCATAAAATTTGAAGGGATAACTTAAAGGGTCTATACAAGACACAATTAGCAAATATTCATAGTAAATCACTAGCGTAATCAACTTCATCATAGCATATAACCTATATAAGATCATCTTACTTGTAACAAGGTTAAGGAAAATGGACATACAAGAGGAAGAATGAATTACACCATAGATATAGATCAGCAAAGTAATATAATCACATAATATTAAAAGTATGAATAAGGTAAATTCAGGCTTATATTACTTCAATGGATTGAAATTCAATTGTACAAATGGGTAGAGTCTTATCATACCCAATAGAGGGATACAAAAAAAGGCATTCTCAGCCCAATTTAGAATTAAATGATGTAAGAGAGGAAAAATAAAACACTACTCATATCCATGAATGTAGCTATCACAACATATTTGAGGTTGTTAAAGAGAAAAATGAACTAAAACATTAGGCCATTATTCCTTCCCCAATGCCTTCATACTTATCAAAATGAAGATCATATGAAGAGACTTGTGTAAAATCAAAGGAGAGGGCATTATGCTTGATAAATTTATTTCTTAGAGTTCTTGAAAATGAATGGCTTGGTCATCTAGCTACTCCACACTCTTGAAGCTCCTGCTTGTAACCTTAACTCTTCCCAATTTAACCTCCATGTGCATGTAAAAATTTTAATAAAATGTTAACTTAGGTTGACCATCAATTTACTTCATGGGAGTTACCTCTTCCAAGGAAATTGTTCAGAGCCATTTTTGGGTCATAATCATGGTTAAATTGTATGAATGCGCACATAATAAGTAGCCAAATCTTGGTGGGTTCACATTTCTAATTCCTTGAATCTCCATTATGGCCTTAAATGACCTTAAACCTCCATCATAATCATGATTGACCATGAATATCATATTTATAATTAATCTAGTGACCTTAAATAAGGTTAGAAGGGATGATTCTTCTTAAAATATTTGAACTTGTATTCTCAAGCTAGACCATCTCCATTTTATGCTCATATATTCTTAACAAATCTTGAAAAGGTCATGTTAGCAACCTATGGAGATCCTTGAAGTTCTTCCTAACTTGAGATATATTTGGAATTCTTCTTAATTTTGATATGATTATTTGAGTTAAGTTCAACTTCTCATGAAATTCATATTCTTAAGGACACTTTAAACTTTAATAAGTTCTTGAACATGGACTTTAACTAGCTTCATTTACTAATTATGTCTACTCCTCTTCATAAGACCATGCTTAAGCTTTTAAAGGTAGTTTTAGGTCTATTATATTTCTTATAGAGTTCCAAAAACTCTCATTTCTCTATTTGAATTGTAACTTTATTTTTGAGGCCTAAAACCATATTTGTGATTTGAAGTCCTTATACCCATTCCTCATTTCTCATGAAACTTATAGAATCAAAAACTAACCTCCAACTATGTATTGAAGTAGGTAGAACATAAATCTTAACATACATAATTATTATAATATGAAATAGGTTAGATGGGGATATTAAAGAGAATGGTGCTATAACTAAAACTATAAGTATCATCTCTTTCATGTTCATAACTCTACAATATTGACTTAGAGTCTCTTGATTCTCCTTTTATTGTCACAATGCCTATTTGATAACTTATGACAATCAAGATATCCTACAAGACTATTTGTTTGGTTTTAAAGGCATAAAACTATCTCTTCTCCTTGTTATGAATCTTACTTGGTAGATATTGAATACCAAGGCATCTTACAAATCTGTGAGTTGGGTATTGAGGTACCACAACCTTCTCTCTTAACTTGCAATCTTGCATGGAACCATATTTCATGTCTTTCCAACTTATGATGTTATTAAAACTATATTATCTACTTCAAAAACATTTAATTCTTTTTCCATACATATTTTACTACATATTATAGGATGATTTTATTTTATTCACATTACGATTAGTTAATTATCTCTTTTTCTAAGCTCTAAGGACAATGTGTTAGTCTCTCCCAAGTGAGAAGTCTTGGTGTACCCTAAAACCTACTCATGACTCAAGGAATATATATTATTAAAAGTATAAAAGTATATTATGAGAAAGAGTGAGTCTCATTTTTGTTTTAAGACTCCCTATGTGAATATAGCAAACTAAAAAACAATGATAGTTTACTTTTACCATGTAGGCCTATATATACTCTTCCTAAAGTTCAACCCTCCTTCAAGATTCTTAAGGATGGATCTATTACCTTGAATCATCAAGATCTAACATGGACATATTTTTTGATAATTCTCTAAGTTTTTTATGATCTTTAACCATCAATTTCTTCACCAAGACTTCTTGGTATTCTTTCCTTGATGCTTTATTATTCTAATAGAATATGAAATATAAGTCTCCAAGCCATGTTGAGGTCTAAGACCTACTATCTCTCTGTCCATAGCCTTCAAAATAATATATAGACCTTGTGAGTCCTTTTCAACACATTATTATGTCAATACAATTAGAATTATATCTATAGACTATCTTTTTGTCCTTAGATGGACCTAAAATTAACCATTGGTAGGATCAAGAATTTATGCTCCTTGTTTGTAGGATGGTAACTCACCTATATTTATTAGTAGACACCCTATCACCTTAAAATAACTTAACACACTTCTAAAAATATACGCACTAGCTTTTCATAAAGTTTAATCAAATTTAACTTGTTAGATCAAAAGATATAATGGTTTCTTGGCATATAAAATCCTAGGTAAACAATGTATTTGAACAAAGATTGATAGAAAACCATTTTAAATATATTTTCATCAGTTCATTTCTATGAGGAGATCAATGATGATTTTGAACTAGGAATTTGACTCAAGAAAGGATGGTTAGTATAGTGTTAGTCCCAAAATGAAATAAACACACTAGCATAACATCTTTAGGCCTAGTTACTAGGGGGAGCTTAGTTAACAAGACTAAAATGGAGAACATAACTAAAATGAAAAAGAAACCTTCTTTCACCTTACTTTTATGCTCTAAATAGCTTTTTTAAGTGGCTTTCTTAGTTTTTCTAATGAAGTCTAAATAAATGAAATGTGGCTACCTCCATCTCTCTTTGGCACCATGTTTGGCTTTGGGTTGGCTTCGATTCACTCAATATTTGGGCATTATAACACTAAAATGTAATTATTTTGAATTCATTTAGGCATTATAAGTTTGGCATAAAAGAGCTTAAAATGATGTTCATGGCCTCTCTATTTATAGATTTTCAAAAATGGTTAAAAGCAACCTGAACCATCCATATCAAGATGAAGATGTGTGACTAAGGATTAATTTAATTATGTAATTAAAATTCATAAATAAGCTCATCAATATTTGGGATAGAGGGGCACTGAATAGGAATGGAAGATCTTAAGAAGCATGGGAGGCATAAATATTGATATTTTATGTATTTATGGCCTAGGGATGCCTTCCTAAAAAATGATGTCATTTAATGATGTAGATATTCAATATTTATTTCCAAAAAGAAATATTCAAAAATCTCCATGGAATTATCAATTAGGCTCATGATTAGATTTAACTATATTTAAGCATGATTAGTCAATTTGGTGTAAACCTTGGCTCTTTGGTGCACAAATTAATCAAATTGGTTAGAATGTTCTATTATTGGCTCAAAATTTGACTGGAGTAGAATTAGAAGTTGTCGTTAGATGTATTGGATCCACTATCCCATTTAGGATGTTTTCAACACCAAATAACAAAGGAACATGTGTCATGTAAGAGATTTGATAGAAAATAGAAATCCAGATCACCCAAGTGCAAAATTGATATTTTGACTCAAAATAATCTCATGAAAGTTAGCTACTTCATAAATTACATTATCCCATTTATTGATACCCTAGTTAAAATCAACACTTGAATATATCAATTTCAAATCTTTTAATTTGTTTTATTGTTTTAGGCCAAATTTTACATTTTGGTAGAAATTGGTCAAAAGCCTAGTTGGAGGTTATCAGTGGCCAAATTTAGGTGTCTATAGTTTTCCCCTATTTTGTAAGACATTACAAGCTATAAGCACAGTTATGTCTTCTCAAAGAATTAAAATGTCATATATGATTACAACTTCAATGATAATTGATGAATTGTGTGATGCCCCCTCAAGGGAATGGTTGGAACAACTAGGTCATAAAATGGTCCTTAAAAAAAAGTGAAACGAGGGGACCAAAGATATAAAAATGATGGGGTGAAAACATAATGAGTTTGAAAAATTAGTCAAAATCATTGATAATACAAGTGGGATGGTGTACAATGGTTTTCCCTAAAGTGGTTCTAAGCATTATACCATGATAATGACAATGTGGTATCATAACAAAATGATTTACCCAATGGTGTTTATAATCACTAAGAAGATTGAGTTGCCCCAGTTAAGATAGATAAATATGATAACAACATGCCCCTATTAGGTTAAAAATAAATTAAATTTGATGATAACACAATGATTTTCCTAAAGGTAGTTATAATCATTGAGAAATGCAAATGGCATGGTGTAAAATGATTTTCCCATAGGTAATTATAATCATTATACCCTAATTATGGAAAACATGATTGATTTGGCTGATGATTGAAGACATGATGATTATAACCTGATACAGAAGATAATGATGAATTAGATCAACTTGCTAGTAAGGAGATGCTCATTTCAACTAACAAAGGTTGAAATTCATTCATTGTTTAATTCCACTATTTAGGATATGATTGGGATACCGATGCCAAGGAGATGTTGATGTCTCTATTGCTAAATAGACTTATTAAATATGATTTTTTTTGTAGCATGTAATGGTAGGCATCATGGTAGAACATCAGGAGGACTTAGCTAAAATATGCATAATGATTGACTCCCAAGATCCAATACTCAAATGATAAACAATGCACCAATGATAAAATCCATGATGATAATGTAAACACATGAATATGGATGGATTCAAGTATACATGTGCAAGGAATCACCCAATGAATGCACATGGACTGAATCAAGGCAAAAGTGTTGAAAGTAAATAAACAAACAATAAAACAACCAATAAAAAAGCAAGGAAATAAATAATAGTTAGTCCTAATTTTAATAGAAATAACATGACAAACATTTCCCTTAGAAAATATGTGAGAAATTAGCAAATAAACATGATTGGTGGAATAAAAAAGGAAGGGATGGCTATTATATCTCCATATGCACTAGGCAAGTGGACACTACCTACATAGTTCTATGGATGTAATATCCAATAGAAACTTCAATAAAAATGTAGTTCTCCTAGGAAATGGGAATAAAATGATAACTAATGAAAATAAATATAATGGATGTGATAGACGAATAGGAATGGTCTTAAAAAATGACAAGTGCATGGGAGAAAAGGCCAAAAAAGGATGGGGAAACTAAGTGACAAGTGATTTGCTTGGAGCTTAGTAAGGGTTCCCAAAATCCTTAAGGTAGAGAAGTGGTCAATGTTTTTGGTATTTACTAAATGGTTTAAAAATATTTTTGGAATTTTGTAGTATCTCAAAATAATTTAGAATGAAAAGATACTAAAATGGTTCAAGCTCATAAAATGGAGAGAGCATAGCTTAATTTACTCACAATATGACAAGAGTGTGGTGTAGGTTTCTCATAAAATAGAGAGAGTATGGATTAAGTTGATATAAAAATGGTGAAAGTGTGGCTTAAGTTTCTCACAAATTGGTGAGATCATGGTGTAGGTTTCTCACAAAATGGTGAGAACATGGCTAGAAATGATGACTGAGCTAACCTCAACAAGTATCGAGCACTGCATACATAATCCCAAAGTAAGACCTCAAGTCATTGTAGTTCTACCCTATAGTGGAGGAATCTAATTAGTATAGTAGCCAATTCAAATAAAATAAACAATTTTTGGCAAGGCATATAATGGTATAGAGAAAGGCTAATTATTATGATCAAGGCATAATAAACAAGTTTTTCTCCTAGTTTTCCCATAGGCAATTATAACTAGCATACAATGGCATAATTCAATAATACTAATTTGCCCATAGGTAGTTATAATTAGGATCAAGATAATGAGAGAGAATAAAACAATAAATGAAGGATGCAACAAAATATCTATCATACTAATCCAAAATATTGCCTGTATCTAGAATGTGTGAAATAACTACTAAAACTAAATGTGAATCCTCTTAATGAAAGTGGTGATGGAACCAAGGTCATAGGGCTAGGGAGGGAGGTAAAAATTAACTTGGTTGATGGGGAAGGTATGGTAAAATAGACATGTGTTATGAAAAGTGATAGGTTAGGAGGATGATAGGTCAGTAAAAATGGTATTATACAAATAAGATTAACAAAATGATATAACTTGAAATTGTCCTTATAGATAATACACCAAGTCACTCAAGTGTATTACTACTTGAGGTGGATAATTTTCATCAACTAATCAAGTTCATGGTTGTCTAGTGTGGTAAGCCTATGTGCTTGAACTCAAAAGTTTTCTATAATCATGAAAGGACCAACCTAATTGGGTTTAAACTTACCTTTATACTTCTTTTCATCCATGGTATTCTTTTGGTTTTATTTAAGGACAATATCACCAAGTTCAAATTATCTATGTTTCATGTATTGATTGTAGTGGCCTTTGAGTCAATTTTGATATGCATGAAGATTGTTGAGAAAAATTATGCATTTTTATTCAAGTAGGTATATCTCTTGTAGGAGAGCTACTCAATAGTCATGATCATCAAGGACATGATTGAAATATATGCATAGAGATGGAAACTCAATTTCAATGGGAAGGATGGATTTAGTATCATAAACAAGTGAGTATAGAGTGGCTCCTATGTGGGTATGGTGATTCTTAAAATATGTCCAAAGGGAACAAAATATTTGAAGGTGTCAGTCACAATCAACATCATTGACAATCTTTTTGAGAATGTTGACAATGGTTTTGTTCGATGCTTTGGCCTAGCCATTACCTTGAGGGTAATATGCCATTGAAAAATGTTGTGTGATTTTATATTCAACACATAGCTTGTTAACATCATTATTATTGAATGATACTCCATTATCAAACATAATGTTAGATGGGATACCATAGTGTCAAATGAGATGGTTAAAGATGAACTTGGAAATTTAATTTCTAGTCATATAAGAGAGGGGTATAGCTTCATCCCACTTAGTAAAATATTCAATGGTAGTAAGGATATGTTTATGGCCATTGGATGAGGTGGGATTGATCTTCCCAATGAGATCAAGGCCCCATGTATCAAATGGTCAAGGTGTCAACATTAGTTTTACAGTCTTTGCTAGGGCATGAATGAAATTACCATGTTGTTGACATTTATCGCACTTCTTTACATATGTAACCACATCCATGTCCATTGTGGGCCAATAATAATTAGTACATAATATATTTTTGTATAGGATGGACTTGATAGTGTGGGTTCCATATTTTCCTTCATGAACTTCTCATAATGCTAACATAGATTTTTCCAAAGCTAAACAATGAAGCAAAGTTCCATCAAAATTATGACGGTAAAGGGTTGATCTGCGTAAGGTATAATGAGTGGTTTGGTAGATGAAGGATTTGGTTTATTTTCTAGATAGGTCAATTGGTAAAACTTGGTCATGGAGGTAGTTGTAAATGTCTAATTACTAGATAGAACTATGAACAATAATATCACAAATCATCATGATGATTGAAGGCTCATGAGCTAGTGTCAACAAGTTCTCAAAGAGGAAATGATACTCTCTAGATTTATCCATTTGTAAAATCAAAGAGATGATAGTAGCCATGGAATGTGTAATTATACTACTTACCCTTAGTAGATGCTCAAACTAAATTTCAATAATCTATTGTTTGAGAGTGTCAACCATGGCCTTATATGGAACCAACTTGTAATCTTTGGTCTAAAAAATTTTTGTAACTTGATTGATGATTATCTAAGATTCATCATAAACCTTGAGATGAGATACATTCCAATGTACCACTTGGTGAAGCCTTGAAATAAGTGCTTCATACCCATCCATGTTATTTGTATAAGTAAAATTGATTCTAAAAGACTTAGAAATTAGATCCCTCTATGGTGTAATATATAAGAGGCCTACTCCTGATCCATGTGCATTGAATGATCCATAAAAATATAAATTTTAGGACTACTCCTCAAGAGGTGTGTCCATGATGGTAATTATGGATTCATCAATAAATTGGAATGTGAGTGGCTCTGTATTAGCAAGGGGTGCTTTAACAAGCTACTCTGTAAGTACTTACCGCTTAATGGATTTTTGATTGATATATTCAATGTCAAACTCATGTATAAGCATGATCCATTTGACAATATGGCCTTGTAAAGACATTTTATATAGTATATAATTTAGTGGATCTAATTTTGAAATAACCTTAGTCTTATTATTTAACATGTAATGTTGTAGTTTATGAGCTGTGAAGACAATGGCTAAAAAATATTTTTCTATGGGCCTATAACTATGTTCATATGTGACTAGTGTATGCCTTAAATAGTACATGGCATGTTCCTTTCCCTTGTCATCATTTTGAGAAAAAAATTCCCCCAAGGAATCATCAATAGATGATATACACAATTAGAATGGATTTCCTAACATAGGAGGCAACAAAATAGGTGGATTCTTTAGATAGTTTTTTAATTATTGAAAATCTATTTGTCATTGATCATTTCAATGAAGTATGACTAATTTATTTTAAATATTCATAAAAGGATGTCACTTATTAGATAATTGAGATATGAAGCATCCAATAGATTGGATCTTGCCCTGTAAACTACGGAACTACTTCAAAGTAGTTGGTGGTTTCATCTCTATTATAGCTTAGACTTTGGCCACTTCAATTTCAATTCCTCAATGAGACATAATGAAGCCTTGAAATTTTTCTGAGGTGACTCCAGAAACACACTTCTTAGGATTAAGTCTAAATTTTTACTCACATAATCTTTCAAATATTTTGTGTAGCACTACTAGGTGATCATCCCTAGTTTTTGATTTGCTAACAATGTCATCAACATAGTCTTTTACAATATCATGCATCATATCATGAAATATGATGGTCATGGATCTTTGGCAGGTGGCCCCTACATTGTTAAGACCAAATGGCATAATGTGATAATAGAATGTTCCCCATGGAATGGTGAACATTGTTTTATGTTGGTCTTCTAGTGTTACTATGATTTGTTTGTATCCTAAAAATCCATTTATGAGTGAAAGCATCTCATAACCCACTATGGATTCAATGATCATATCAATGTTTAGGAATGGAAATTCATCCTTAGGGAAATATTTATTTATATTATGGAAATTAATATAAATTTTGATTCTTTTTGGATTTTTACTAACTGGTAGAACATTGGATATCCATTTTGAGTAGTCAATAGATCGAATAAATCTTAATTCTAAGAGTTTTTCTAACTCTTTCTTTACCAATACAACAATGTGAGGGTGCATCTTATGCATCTTTTATTTTACTAGTTTAACATTAAGATTTACCACAAGGTGGTGTATAAACAAGGCAAGTTTCAAACCTAGCATGTCAAAATATGTCCATGCAAAAGTATCTACAAACTCACTCAAAAGGGCTATAAGGACTTCATGCTCTTTCTCAGTAAGGGAAATGCCTAGATTGATCCACTTTGGGTCATCTGGGGACCCAATGTTAACCTATATTTTATATTACATTACAAGGGTAAAACAATCTTCAAGGATAGTGGGAAAATATTTAAACTGGCTAATAATATTAGATTCCTCTCCTAGGACTGGCTCATCAAGTTCCCCTAGGCATGACAAATTAGAATATCCTAATGGAAGGTTTGGACATGTAAAAAAAACTCTTAAAAAATCTTAAATGATTCAATCAAAAGCTTGTTATTATTCAAAATTAAACTCAAACTCGTAGACAAGTTTTTTATTGGTGGTCTCCTAAGCTATCGTTGAAGAAGGTTGAACACCCCTATCAAATGGTGCCTGAAATAGGGTTTCACCTCTAGACTAGGCTTTTTATTTACTTTTAACCTAGTTATAAAGTGACTTAAAGAGGTTTTCACTTTGGGACCTCAATTTTTAGTTATTTTATTTTATCTAAGGGTGTTCACCCACTCTAAAAAATATTATATAGGATCTAACTTGATTGAGAACCCTGATTTTTGGTCCACCAATGAAATGTTGTCTCTAAGGCCTATAAAATCAAAAAAATTGTCATCATTTTGAAACACATCAATCTATATGTTGTAATCTTTCTATCCTAGTTTATTAGTTGGGGATAATACAATGACAATGGGTTGTGATGAATGACTAGGGTAAGGGTACAAATGGAATGAGGGTTAAATAGGTTGGTTTTAGCTAGGTCATCAGAAAGGTTATGATCAAAATTTGCTTCACTATCAACATGTTCATCTTTAGTTGATGGTGATG
Source organism: Torreya grandis (assembly GCA_037957365.1). NCBI lineage: Eukaryota > Viridiplantae > Streptophyta > Pinopsida > Cupressales > Taxaceae > Torreya > Torreya grandis. The sequence goes on from JARHVA010002327.1 coordinate 2,211,111, forward strand.
GAACATGAATAATTTATATGGAGTCACCCCCAGGTGGTTTAAATCTAAGTCCATAGGGTCTTTCATATTTGGTCATGGAAATTAGGTCAAGTGTTCCTTCTTGATTAGGTCTGAGGCCTCCTCTTTCATACTCTTGGTTCTCCATGATCCTATTGGGAATATAATACTTTGAAATTGTACAATAATAAACTTGGTTATCATTGTATAACCATGGTTCATCTCCCTTGAGAGGTTCAGGTTCTGGGCCAAATGTTGGAAGAAATGTGATAGATGTTTTACCATTGCTCTTTTATTTCCATTTTGGATGAAGTGACTTAGATTTAGATATTCCAAAGGAATTTGTATTCTATGGAATGTTTAAAATATGAAATGTATAATGGGTCACATACTCCCCTAGGCCATTAGTTGAGATAGTAAAATGATTGGATAATTTAAGAGGTGGCATGTGGGAAAGGTAATCAAGGGTATTATGATAAATGGATCAACGAGTATTGTTTTTCCCTTATCCTACTTATCCAATAGATTTATGACAATGTGATAGTTATAACTCTTGAGCTCAGCCTCTAGTTGCTTCTAGTGATTATATGGATTCAAGTCTCCTAGTATACAAACTTCTATCCCTGAATGGGAGAACTTGATACATTGGTATAATGTTGATAGGAATGCATGAATTTTATGTAACCAAGGTCTTCCCAAAATCACATTTTATAACAAATTGAGATGAAGCACATGACAAAGTGTTTCACGGGTCAAAAGCCCAAGGATAACTAGTAAAAAAATGGTGCCCTATGATTATCTTTCCTCATTTTCATAGGCTTTGATGGTTATTATATCTACTTGAAGATCTTTAATTGTATACCTAAGAAGCTTGATGAGATTAAGAGACACTATGTTTAGACCTAATCCATTTTCTATAAGGACATGTTTCAATTTATGCCACTTTATCAAAAGTTTAATGTATAACAGGTTATTATGCAATGGGCTAAGGGATCAAAAGTTTAATGTATAATAGGTTATTATGCAATGGGCTAAGGGATGACATATCACTTTGGTTGAAAGTGAGTTGTTGAGATAGAGCTAGGTGTGTAACCAAAGATTGGAATTTATCAGGGGATATGTCACTTGAAATAGTGGATTAGATTAAGAAATCATTCAAAGTGTTTTTTTCAATTGTTGGCGTATGTAAAAAATCTAAAATAGAGATTTGTGTAGGTGTATTTTGTAATTGTTCCACAATATCAAACTTATTATCTTGGAAAATGTTAAATGGTTTATTTCAAGGCCAAATAATTGGTTGTATAATGGGTGAAGTGGTAGATGGTTGTGGGCTTGGGATGGTTGTATTTGACCTCCAAGTTGTGACTACACAATCAAGATTGAATATAGGACCATGATTTATAACAAATGATGGTGATGGTATGGGACCAAATAGGACAAGTCTCAGTTGCCAATGTACTTGTATATAGTCACAAGGTAAGGATGAGTTATCATTATAATGTCTAAAAGTGGGAATCCCTATTTTTTGGTTTGCTTGTGTGCAGTCCTAGGTCAATGAAGGATTATCAAAGTTATTAGATTGATTTGGTATGGTTAACAATGGTCTCATCTAATTAGTATTCGGTCTAGGATTAATAGAGATGGTATTAATGCTACCTCCTACAATATGGCCTATAAATCTATTATATTCAAATGCAATTCCATGGTAGGTTTGTTAGTTTTTAACGTTCTATCCTTGGTTCTATCTATTATTTTTGTATTTTTTATTTTGTTGTTGGTTTTACTAGTTTTGTTAGTTTGGCCTTTGATTTTGATACTAATGGTTTTTTTGTTATACTAGCTGGTGTTGTTGTTTCTATTATTGTTGGTTACTATGTTGGGTAAAGGGGTTTTGATAAATCCCAAGATTTTGATTGGAGGTGGAAGCACCACCATCTAATGTGATCTATCCATTTATAACATATTATAAATCAAATTCTTTAGTTGAACACATCATAAATTGTGCCCATTGGCCTAATGATATTCACAAAATTTATTTTCATGGTACCAATCAAGATAAGGAATGCCTTGTAAATAATACATTGGTATAGGCCAACTAATCAAATTAGTGGTAGAAAGTTTATGAAACATAGATTATATAAGCTCTCCAAAGTCACTAAAAGTAAGATGTGTAGGTATTGTTATCCTTGAAGGAAGAACATGCAATGGCAAAGGTGGTTACATTTGTTGCACAAGCCTAGGCTATTATGCTTGGTGCATTGGCTGAAGAGGTTATTAGGTAGGAGTAAGTTGAAAAGGTGGTATAGGCTGAGTAGATGGTGTTTTCACCATTTGGACATGGTGTGACTTATTTACTCCGTTTCCCACAATATTCTTATTATGGTTTAATTGTTTTAGTTTATCTTGGTTATTGGCCTATGTTGATTGTGATGCTTGCATTTGGTATTGATTTTGATTTTGGCCAATTTCCTAATTGGTACCTTGATTCTGATTAGTTGAAGTGAGATTGATTATTCCTTTATTAATAAGGGCTCACTCAATCAATAAACCTTTATCAATGATCCCTCTAAAATTATGCACACATTGTAGTTCTAGATGATAAGCTATCTCACTATGCCAATTTTTAGTAAAAATAGTGGATAATTATTTATCTAGTAAACTATGGGTGAATCAGATTTTAAGGGATCTCCATCATTGTAGATAAATCAAAAAAATATCACCATATTTTTTTATTTCTTGCATCAAGTTGACTAATGAAATCTCATGTTTGAGATTGTAGGAAAAGTGTTGCATAAACTTTTTTGAAAGGTCATTGAAATCTATTACTGAATTCTTGGGAAACATTAAAAACTACTCCAAGGCTTGTCCTAATAGTCTCCTTGGGAACAAAAATAAAATTTATATGTCACTATATGCCACTGGATGGCATGTGATAAATAATTTTTTTAAATAGGCTTTAGGATCACCTTCTCCCTTGTATTTATCAAAATTTGGGGGCTCATATCCTAGAGGAAATGGAATCTATAAGTAGTCCATGCTAAAAGGATAAAAACATACATCATCTAACTTTTACTTTTTACCTTGTTTCCCAGCTTGGATGGTAGTGATTGCATCCTTCATTTATTGTAATTCTTTTTCTAATAAACTTATGAGAATAATGGCTTGAATAGATGGTTGGATAGTCTCAAGTGGAGCACTTAGAATAGGGCATAATGGAGATATTTTTTGGTGTATGATGGATTCATTAAGAAATAGACCAATAATATGCATATGTTGATTAGGGTTTGATTTTTAGAATTATGGATGTTATGGTGCAATGTTATAGTTAGGGTTGGTTATGAAGGTATAATGTTGAGGATTTTGTGGTTGGGATGGAGGGAGATAACCATATTATGTTTGATATGGTTTAAAAGGGACATGGTGTTGACTAATCAAACCTTGCTATTGATTGGAAACTTGTGAACCAAGACCTTACTTTTTGAATGAGTGGCACACTTTAAACAAAAGGTAATTTTTACCCAGTAGATACTTGAAAAACATTAGAACCTCCTTATTGCATGAATCCCTATTGGAAAGTGAATGCATGTTGAATATTTAGCATTTGTCACTGACCAATATTTATATGTTTTTGGTTAGACATCATTTGGTTTTGAATTGTCTAGCCTATGACTAAAGAAGTATGTTTGTTACTACGTAACATGGTGGAATATTAGTTGACCCCTATTGAGGTAGCAACATATTTAACCTCTATTGCATTGGTACACTAGATTGTGATTTTTTTTGTGGAATACCACTATCTACTTGTTGAGGAGTAGGATTCATCACATTTTAATGTTGAGGCATGACATTGGTTGTTGACTAGCTTCCTAATCCTATCAGTATGCTTGAAGAAATGACTAGTTGAGGAATATAAGTAGTTGGTTGAGATTTGGATGTATAAACTCTTACTCCCTAATTTTGAGAAGCACTTATAGTTTTAATGAAAAGAACATTTTTTTGGCTAGCTATTTGCATATTAATAACAATTTGGTTTTAATAGGATGTTGCTTATGCATTATCCACTATGTTTTTGCCACCATTCTACGTAGCAGTAGAACATACTTATTCAATGGTTGGAATATGAAATAAATTTTAAATTGAAGTGTTTTGCATGAATGGTTTTTCACCCTGATTGTCCTAACTAGTCAACTCTATTAACACTCTAATTGAGGGAACTAAATCTATGGGAGGCCTACTAGATATGGTTATCTAGTTAAAATTGCATGCTAGGTTCAAGTAAGTTTGGTATGTTATTTGTATTTGTAAAAAGTGATCCTCCATTGGGTCCTTGCCTTTGAAAATAATAATACTATCCTAATATGTTTTTTGGACAAAAGATAAAGGATTAATAGAAGAATCCTATTGACTGTACAATATGTTATGAGGCATTCTTAATAGACTTGGAAAATTCTCATGGGAGAAGTCTTCTACAAACTTGGCCCCTACCTTGATGGCTATAACCAAAATCTCATCTTTGTTATCCAATAAATTATGCTCAAATAAATAAGAATCATACATGGAAGTTGCATTAACAAAGTATGATTGTTGACGACTTAGACATAGACATAGACATCGCAAATGAATTTTTGGATGTATATTTTGATCATATATATCTTCTTATTAATTAATAATATTTGTAATAGTATACTTCTATCCATATCTATCTTTGTAATTAATGTTTAAGAATAAACTTTAAGTTTTGAACGTGGTTTGACATCCATTTGAGAAACATACCGCTTCTTGGGATTGGTTTATAACAGGCAACCCACCCATCTATCTATTAATCAATTTTTGTTTAAGTGTGGTGAATTATAGGCCATTCCTCCCCAACCAAAGAGGTGTTCTCACAATAAATATTGATCAATGGTGTTAAACCAACCATCCATATCCCCAAGTAAATCTTAAACCTTGCTTATACTTTATTTTTAGTAGTTAATTAAATCACATTGAAGAAATGAAAAAAATATTAAAACATTCTGGTACACCTAGTGGGACACATAATGTCTCATTTTATTACAAATTCATTCTTGAATTTTAAAATCTCTTCTCCCTTTGTTTGTTTTATCGTTCATTCAAATAAATCTAGACTTTACATTTTTTTTCCTCTTAAAGTTAAAATAAATTGCATCCATTTTCCTTGCTTGGGCTCTTTCACATAGAATAATCTAGGCAATAATCTATCGTAGTCATCACTTTATCCAAACACAAACCAAATCACTATCATAAATAACACATGTAAACACTTGACATAAGGAAACTGATGGGGATTACATCACCTCATGGCAACCTTTTTCTAGTGATCATACTTGGATTTCACCACCAAGAGGAGGACCAATTCAATTCTCTAACTGAGTATAGTCTCTAGACCATGGATAAACTATTGTCTAAGCACCTGCACTAGCTATGGGATTGTGAAGTGAGGGGAGCAAGCCCCAAGTACTAGGCCACATATCAATACCAGTGTAAACTTCTTTGAGAACCAAAATAAACTACCTAAAACCATCTTTAGATTGCCATTTCTTAGGACCTTTTTATCCATTTATTTTATGCCCTTTCTTTCACATCTCAAAAGTAAAAAAGTGATAAAAAAACTTCTTTGGAATGACTTTTAGTGTGTGTATCTTTCATTCATGCTTAAAACAAGATAATTCAAAAAGAAATTTTTGTTTTATTTATTTATCTTATCTTTGCATTTATTTTTTATTTCATGGTTTTGACTTGACAATAATAAAAAATCAAGAATTCGATGAGGGTAATGCATCTTCTCCTATGGAGCATACACCTAGTTTTGTTTCTTCCCTTAAATCCTTTGAGAATCTAGTATTTCTATAATATTATCCTCAAGGATATCCTTCCTTTATGGAAATACTATAAAATAACCCTTTTTTTCTTAATCATTATTTGAATAGTTAAGCAATACATATTTATCCTTCCCCCCATGCCCAAAATTATCCACATAGGTTTGGAATGACTTTCAAGGGAACTATAAAAATTGGAGAATTTACCATAGCCATGGTAACCTTTTCCATTAGATCTCCTCAACCTGACTCTAATGCTAAGATTTCACAACCTTTAGAGAACCAACCATTCATGGTATTTACAAGTTTTCTAACCATTACTTAGGTCCAAACACTACTCCACCTATATCCACCATACCTTCATAAACATTGGTAGGTTCAATTCCTATAAATCTCCCTCCAATTAGAATAATTGTAGCACATAGATCACAATAAATCCTATACATTCAACCTTCCCAAAATTATGTCTCCTTAGCTACCCATCATAAAGCCTCATCACAACCAACCATAGCCATTCAATTATAGTCCTTCCCATAGTATAATGTTCTATTATAAATCCCTCAATATGTGGTGGTGTATCAACCTATTATGTCTACCATATTAGGATATCTTCCTTTACATCCCATGTTGACCATTTTACCAAATTATCAACCCCCTCAGTAGAATGTCTTAGGAGGTGTGCCTTAGAGTAATACTCAAACAATCCTCATGAACATCTTTATGAATATAATGGCTAGTTTGGAAGCCTATGCCTCTAGACATAGTAGTATGCTCACATATGACGAAATATATAATGAGGCAATCCATCCCCCTCTCCCTATTCGACCATCCCCTCATAGTGGGAACTTACTAAATTCACTAAATTTTAGAATTAAAAAAATCCCTAGTAGCATCTTAGAGCCTTTAGAAATGCATGTTATCTTATAGTACATGATGATGCCCTCTTACTTAGAACTTTTCCCATATCATTATTAATATCTACATTGGATTTGTACAGTTTCATTCCCTAACATTCCCTCTTTTCCTTTGGATAGTTAGCCCAAATTTTTCTAGAACACTTCTCAATTAATATTTCTCTAAAAGTGACTATCACTAATCTTTATTCTATAAGATAGTTTGAGGATGAATCCCTATTAGACTTTATAGCTCAATGGTGTAACTTAATCAACCAACTTTTCCCTTTCCACAAATAGAATTAATTGAATTGTTTTAACATTCTTGTGCAAAACATTTATCATCCATGTTACAAATTCAAATTTTTAAGACATTTGATGAAGCCTTTACCATGGCTCATTAGCTTGAACTCTGTGTCATTGAAGAGGGAAAATTTAACTTACATAATAAGAACTTTAAATCTGACCCACCCAAAAGAAATATCAATAACCCTAAACCAAAAGGGGTAGCAAATGTAGTTACTATGAAAACTTTTTCCCCTCTAGCATCCAACTAATCTAGAGATTCCACCTCTTAGACACAACAACCTAGGGGCCTTACTTGTTTTCCCTCTAAGAGTTTACCCCCTAAAAAATATACCCATATAGTATAACCTTATGCTTTAGTATTAGATAAAATCTTACAAGCAAATGTCATTGAACTCCCTCTAATTAGACCAGGTGATGATATGTGTCCTAAACCCACTTGGTATAAATAAAATGATTTTTTTAGATACCATAGGGTAATAGGAAATGAAATAAAGTAGTGCCAATCCTTCAAATGATTAGTGCAAAACCTTATTGACAATGGGGATGTTTAGTTGGATAATCCCAATGCTCCTCCTAACCAATCTTTAGATATTTTTAAGAAACCATTTCCTAACCATTCATCCTCATTAAAAACCATTCAAGATAACCTTGGGGAGACACCAAATCAATGTCAACCCCTAATTAGTACAATCCATTCTCATTTATTGCCTAAAGAAGTCCCAAAAGAACCTTTTGTCTTAGATATCATTATAGGAGATGGTTTTGATTTGAGTCAACCTAAGGTCATTAAAGCTAGTCTTATAATTCTCATAGAACTTCTTGATCTTATTACATGGGGCCATTCACATGAACCATCATCTTTTCCCTCTCATAGTGAATCTCCTAAAAAGGAAAATGAAATTACTCCTTAGGATGTTATAGATAAACATCTTGACATTTCTAAAGTTGCACATGTTACTCCTTTAATCCCTAGTAAGCCTTGTCATGTCAAACTTATATTGAGAGGCGATCCTTTTACCAAAAACCTTGACCCTTTAAAAACATCTTCTATCATAATACCTCCTTAAACTAAATATACAAAAGGAAATAGTAAAGTCTCTCACATCGATAGCTAGGATAATTGTCTTGGCATTCCACTATAGAAATTTGCAACTCATCTCCAAGTTAAATTGGATATTTTTCAAATGTCAACATATGCAAATCATAGTATAAATACCCCCTATATTTTTAACACACAAAATATCAAAGGTCCTATCCCTTTAATACCATCTCCATCATCTATTTTAGGACCTCATACATCTTCTACCTTGGTCATAGGTTCTTCCATCCAAACACATGGAGGGACACAAAATCCTTTTTCATTTAGTACACCTCCATATACCTCTTTCTCCATTAAAATACCATTATAGAAGCCTAAAATAAAATATCTTAAAATTATCCTTCTTGTAAAGGATAAAAAAAGAATCAAATAAGTAATACCTTACCACAAGAGCTTATTATTAAAACCCCTATAAAACCACAACATGACCCTTTGAAAGGATCTTACATTATTATTTAAAAAAAATTGTTGGACACCTCCCTCATTATGCTACCACATATATGGACCATTAACCTTCACCCTAAAGGGAATCTATGGTATAAAACTCAAGAAATTTGTGTGTATCATAGAGTACCTAGGCATGATATGGAAAATTGAAAAGTTCTTAAGACTATAATCCAATAGTTAGTCCATAATGATGACTTCTTATTTTATGATCTCCAAGATCAAACTCCAAATCAAAAATTTGTTATTCCATCCATTCCACCCTTTCATGATCCTTCTAGTCCCATAAGTGATAAAGAGTTGGTAGCCTCTTTAGATCCACCTCTATTACACATTAATGTCATTCATGTAACTACTAGCTCTCAAAAACATAATCTTAATAAAGCTAATGTTTTAATTACAAGTGACTTTACATCTAATATTCCTAAACCAACTAGCCAAAATCCTATAGTTTTTACTATAGGAACTACCCCTACTAAAGCTAAGGACTTAGTACAAATCTCTATATTAAAATAACTCCACCAAGTGCCTATTAAAATGTCATTATACAAGCTTATCAATAACTCTCCACAACATCGATAAGCAATGATAGATGCTCTTTAAGCTATTTAAGTCTAACTAGATGAACCATAACCTTTTTCATCTTTTATAAGAGCCTTATGAATGGTCTCAACTCTTAGTTTAACTGATTCTAAGATTATTCCTTTATTGCTTGAAGATCAAGATCCTACACTTTTTATTATATCTTAGATAAATAAAACTCAAATTAAAAGAGTTATGATTGATAAAGGGGAAAGAATTAATATTATCTCCTCATATGCTTTCTAACAACTACAATTGCCAAAAACCATTATCTCCTAGTCTATAGTAATTCTTCATGTATTTAATGACATGGTAGCACCCATGGTAGGAATAGTCATCCTCCCCATTTATGTGGGTCATCACACCATTCATGATCTCTTTTATGTTATAAGAGGAGCATTTCAATAAAACATTATATTAGCACATTCATAGATTCATGTGATGTGATGCATACCTTCCAACATTCATCAATGCCTTAAGTATAAACATGAAGGTCAGGTACACATCATCCCTATTTATCCTCACCCATTTAAATCATGAAGCTTCACCTTTAGGCTAAATGATGTCACAATAACCTCACTTGACATAATTCCATCTTCATCTTCCAATCAAACCTCGACAAGAATGACCATCTCTGCTTCAAAATTACCTCATCTAGAGTCCATTGACTCTATGATGTAGAAAATTTTGATGGAATAATATAATTTATTAACTCTTAATACTTTACCCACTCCTAAATAATATGGTCATCATAATAAGCAACCTAGGTGTTCACCCAGTCTAGGTCAGACCATTCCCTTTGGACCACCTTTGTTGCATACTCACTTAACATATGGTGGGATAAATCAAGCTACCTCAGAGTGTGATGAAAATATTTATGCAAAATAGTTTACATTCAATTTCTCTATTCTTATCAATCCTTAGTTTTTTAAAAACTATCTTCATCATTATGCCTAGAAGGGCTTCAACATGGGTAAATATGAGCATGGTCCTCACAATGTCAGATTGGGAGATTTAGAAAGCCACAAAAAAACATGGATTAGGTTTTAATAAGGATTTTAAGTCTACCCCTGAACCCTCTCTTTTACCATCTTTGGAAGAACAATAACCATCTTCCCCATTTGATACATCTTTCTTGACTAGTGATACCATATCCATTCCTTCTAACTTTTTTTAGTCAATTTTATCTTCTTAGAAGCCCTTTTATTTTATCATGATAATGAGTTCCAAACCATCCCCTTATTATATCCTAATTTAATAAGATTTTATGCATCATTTATCCCTATATTTTAGTGTTAGGATGATGAGTTAATCTTGACCCATCTAGGTGCTAAAAACTCTTACTTATGTAATTGTTTTCCATCCAAAATGTCTAGATTATTAAATGAAACTACTATTGATATTAATATTGGGTCCCAATAGGTCCCAAGGATTATTAAAAATATAAATTCCTTAAATTACTAATAAATTAAATATTTTACCACCTTTTTATCAATTCATAGTAAAGCCTTTTCCTGGTCTTATAGTGATATGCTTGGCATTGATCCATCAATCATTATCCATAACATTGTAACCTTTTTTGATGCTAAGTTGATAAAGTAAAAGCTTCAAAAAAGGCATCCTTGCATTACACTCCTTGTAAAAGAGGAATTACAATACCTTTTATGCATTAACATCATTCAATCCATTAATTATCCTTAGTGGATATCCAACATTGTTCCAGTCACCAAACCCATAGGGGGACTTTGCATTTGTACTCACTTTCATGACTTAAATCTTGCTTGTCTAAAAGATGATTTTCCCCTTCCTGATATAGACCAACTGGTATACTTAATAGCTGGTCATGAAATATTATCTCTTATGGATGGTTTCTCTAGTTATATTCAAATTATTATTTTACCAGAAGACTAACATAAAACTAAATTTATTACTCCTTAGGGAACCTTCTACTCAAGATATAATGGTGAGCATTGCAAGATAAAGACCTAGATAATCCAAAGAGATTAATAGAGCATGGTTGTTCTAAATTACTAGGAAGTAGTGAGATGATAACAAGTGTTCAATGTTTGACAGTGATCAAAGGTAAAGACCAAGCTAATCCATAGAGATCAATAGAGTATATTTGATCAAAATTACTAGGGAGCATGAGATGAGGTCAAACTGATAGATGTTTAGCATAGTTAAATATCAGGATACTTTTAAGGGAGATCAATGATGCATATTCATTCAAACTATGAGAGGGCATGAGATGTTAAAAAAATGTTTGATGTTTAATTTTGACCATTGGTATTTGAATTTAGCAAAGGGAAAAACTAGTGCTAAGATTTTGAGATGTAACTTTTGATCCATGATGAATTTCTTGATGTAGTAAAAATAAACATTGTATAGGAATTCAAGGTATATCTAGTGAATCTATTTAAAAGGTTTTAATATTTGTAAAATCAAAGCTATTGAGCTCCAAAGTTAACTATGTGTTTGACCATATTCTATAAGTGACTCAAGAAGGTTATTTTGAGTTGTTTTGATGGTTTTAAGATGTTTTAATGGGACTAAGCTATTGGAGTGTGTTATATAATAAATTAGGATAATCTATATGGATTTTAGAGGTTTGACCAATCAATATTAAATATGAACAAATTCTTATAAGTTGATTATGTGTTCATTCATGGTGGTTTTGTATATAAGGTCACATATTGATCTATTTGGATTTAACATAGGAGTGTTTTGATGACTATAATCATTTAAGGATGTCAAAGGGGTCATGTGGAGTGGACATATATATTTGTAAGTGGCCCTATGTTTCTAATTTTATTTTTGAATTTCTAAAGGGATAAATACATCTATATGAGACCTATAAGGGTTACTAAGACCTAATTGAAAGGTGTAGCTACTTAAGTATGACCCATAGTTGTTATGTCTAACTTGTAAGGATAGTATTTATCTATGTAATATGTCTTAAGGGTTATGTAAAGTATAAAGGCTGAACAAGAAGTTAATAATCATGAAGGCTCTATAAAAGGTGAAATCAAATGTGGTGATATATATACGTGAGAAAAGAGGTGCATGTGAGAGTCAAAGATAGAAGGAAAGAATAAACAGTGTGTACCTAGTGGATGGGTCATAGAGTAAAGGAAGTTAATGAATATGTGTATGACCTATACATTATATTTTTCATGTCAATGATAGTTCTCTTATAGGTTTGAAGATTGAAGATGAGCGAAGAGGTATAGAGTGATCCAAAAGGATGTTTTATATGCCTTGAGTGTGATCAAAGGATAGATGATGTCTATGTAAACTCAATGGTTGATTTGAGAGGCACATCAGGGTGTGGACTATTTATATAACCATTTTTTCATGTTCTTGTAAATATGATAGACTTATTATTGAGAGGTGTAGAGTGATAAAAAATGTGGGTTTGGATGTTTGTGGTTATGTGAAGAAATGAAGGGGGATGATATAAATTTTATCTCAATTATATTGATAGGAAATCAATATTCAAGATATTTTCATATCATAGGTGTTGGGAGGGTGTTGAACATCTAGGTTGGAAGTACTTGACCAACCTAAGAGAATGTGCTCATGATGGAAGAGGTGTTTCAATAAATTCTAGTCAAAAAGACTTGACCATCCTAGGGGTAGTTACTCCTTATAGAATAGGTGTTTCACAAAATTTTGGTTAGGACTTGACCATCCTAGGGTTAGGTGCTCCTTATGGAATAGGTATTTCACTTAAACTAGTCAGAAGGACTTGACCATCCTAGGGGTAGGTGCTCATTATGGAATTGGTGTTCCACTAAAGTCTCATGTTTTTAATACCTTATAAGATAAGTAGTCCATGTGTTTTTAGGATTGAGAGTTGGTTATATTAACCATTAGGGTTTATCACATTAAATCTTGTGTTATGATTTGGTTTTTTTATTCATTATTTGATGGAAATCTTCTTGCATACTCTTTTTATGTTGATTTATGAATTTCAATGAATTAATGATAAGTGACTTGAAATTGAAATATTGGTTGACTAATTCACCCCCACCCCTTTAAGTCATCTTGTACCTCCAACACATGAAAATTTCATCATCACATGAGAAAAAATTTCAAGAGTTTTGTATCTTGATTAAGAGGCATGATGTGTGAGAGAGATTGTTATAATTTTTCATGTTTTCCTTTTGAGATATCAACATTTTGAGGCACTCAGAGAATCCACTCTTTGGTTGTAGACCTGTAGGTGTTTTCCTTTGATTGGAACACTGGTAATAGGTCTTGGAAATAACCTCTATGATATAACATCATTTTTTTACAACATGAATAGAAATAAATAAGATATTTACACTTGGTTTGAGGTTTTATCCTAAAATAAACACCTCAAAATCATTACAAATTATCATTATTTCCTTGTATACTTGTGTAAGTGTATTTAAGACTCAATCCTTCCTAAAAACTTAAAAACTAAGGTTATTATCGGCTTGATGCATCATCCACTTTAATGGATAAAATGAAAATAGGATCATTGGGTTTATTCAAGACTTTTTATTAAGTAAACATGACCTTACAATTCCCAAAAAAAAATCACTTTTAGTTCATGCAGGCCTATATAATCCTCCTTATTTAAAATGTCATTGGGAGTCCTTGAAGGTGGCTTTGATAGGTACTCAACTCCATTAAAATAAATTTTTATTCAAATTAAATCATTACCTAACTTGTGTGAGGCTTCATCCTCCATGGGAGTAATACAATATATTTAAAAACACACACCTCTTGGTTTGCAGTCATGTATTCTTCCTTCAAGCTTAAAACACTCTCAAAACCCTTGGTTGGATATCATGGCTTGTAATATATTAGAGGATGATTAAATATACATTTACATCATCTTATCAATCTTCTATTTCCATGAACAGTATTGTAATGATAACAAAAGCATCAAGAAACGAGTTTTGTGCATTTGGGGTTTTAATAGGGTTTTGAATCCATCAATGAATATTTAATTAGATATATGTTTTTGAAGTTTCTTATACTTGTTTCATGCATCCAAATTATTCTTAATAAACCTCCTGACTTAACCTAGGTTTTTTCCCTTACCATGCAATAGCATAAATGAGATCTCCGTCAAAACCATGCCTCTATTGAGTTTTTTTAGGACTATTTCAACTTCTAAATGATTATTCATATCCCTCCTTAGATATTTATCTCCACTAAAACTTGGTATGATCCTTTCATTACCTCTTCCCCTCTATACCATGGTTGTAAAATCCCATGCATATTCATAGCTCTTTTTTATGTTCTATAAAATACCTTGTCTAGGTCTAAAAAGGAGTTCCTAGGTTGGTTTTGAGATTGTTTTAGGTTTTTGAGCATGAATTTTCTCCTATAAGACATGTATGATTTTATCATGAGATGAGTGACTTCCCATGATTTTTATCTACACCAAAAAGTGGTCGTGTAGTTTTTAAAAATTGAAGAGGAGCCTTAAGAACCTATAAATATCATTTAAATATTATTTTTGAAGACTTTTTCTTCTTTTTGCTTGAAATAAGTAGCTTTCATCAATGAATGAATCTATATGACATTGAGTACCCCTAAAATTTCTTTTAAAACATGAAATATGCATAATTATGTTGGAACTAGAATAATTTGTGTTTGATTTTGCATTTTCCAACCTTGAAAAATGAATAAAAGTTATAAATTATAGGAAAGAGAGGTAAAATAATGCATTTAATGTAATTTTCCCTCTTCTATATGTAATTATGGAGAATATGGAAGGGTGTTTTGGCATTATAAGGCTCTATAGTACATTATAAAAGGTCTTTATTACCAAAATTCACTTGAATGGGTTGAATAATAAGACATTATGACCTTTTGAACCTTATTATTCACTTTTAAGAGCCTTTTGAATGTATTTATGACTTTTTTATGACATAAAATAACCTTTTATGACCCTCATTTATATTAAAACCCAACTTTAAATACTTTTGTTTTGTTCATATGATGTTGTAGTTGTATTTTTAACACATAACTATATTACAGTCAACTTGAATGTTTCTAAGTATGGAGTGAGGTATTAAAAAGGTGAATAAAGACTTGTACAATGCTCTAAGACCTAATTTGTGCATTACAAAATCACCTAAAAACTTTGGCACAAAACATAAATCATGACAATGACCAAAAGACTCTTTTAAGATAGTTAGAAGTATAAGAACTCATGCATACTTAAACTTGAAAATACCTAACTCTCATGAGATGCATATAAGGAAGATCATTGAATTTAATTTTGAAAATAATTACCCTCTCAAAATGATTAGATGTTAAATTACCCATGTGTGGCTAGAAGAAAAAACATTTTGGTGACATCTTAAGGGTATTTTCATGTCTAAACACTTTGACCAATTACCTTATCTAATCCATTGGTCATGGAATGAAAGAGGAACTCAAATAGAAAGATATAACCTATTATAACAACTTCAAGAATACTAAAAATTTCCTCTAAAAAGGAAAACAAATAAGGAATAGAAACCAAAACATGTGTAAAATAACATAGGGAAATTGAAAACACAACTAGATTAATAAAAAATGTGAAAGTAACACTTTGAAGAAGGATAAAATAATATAATACTATTTACATGTTAAAGGTAGGACTTTTATCCACCTAGGTTAAATGAGAAACCTATGATATCTTTGTGACTCCCTATGAGCATAAAACCATGTGACTGGCAAGGGTAAGTTCAAACTTATTCATGAGATTGAAAACATAACTTACTAGCTTTCAAGGGAATGTATTTTATGATGAAATGCACCTCATAATACCTTTCTTGGTTAATTAAATCCATATGGTTTCCTGGTAGTTGCTCAACTAATTTAATAATGCTCTTTATATTGACAAAGTCTCTTGTTAACTTATTATAACCCAACTATATAGTTTGATCATCGCCAATATCTTGTTCCTTCCCTCTAGGTCCCCATGGCTTTAGAGAAGCTTCAAATTCCTTAATAGTCTCAAAACATTACTTCCATGCTTCATTAATACATTATTAAGGCTAGGAGATACTATAAAGAATAATGTTCTTGAAAATGTGAAACTAATGTTTATCTATGCAACCTCATTCATGTCTTCATCCTCCTTATTGATAGCCTAGAATTCATCGAGGAATTTAAAACACTACTACCACACTTCATCAAGTCCTTATTTTGACGTCATGTAAGATGTTATAAATGTGTCTTCCTTATGCATACCATAGGAACCTAAACATGCATCCTCTATATAATCAAATATATCAAATTCATAACATACCTTTTCTCAATCATCAAATGATCAATCAAGAACCTCCTTAATAAAATCAAAACCCTCACAACTAAAACAACATGTTTTGTGGCTTATGAACCGATATTTGGCTTGATATAGTCCACCTCCTCATAAAATTAGTAAATTTCCAAGATTTTCCCCTCATTGAGATTCATGATCCCAAAATCAATCTCTACCCAATTGAATAGAAGTGGATCAAAATATGTTTATTTATATTCTTTCTCCTCTTATGGAGCTAATACAACTTGATTACCTTGAATTTATGATACATGTTGAACCATGAGAAATTTAAGAGTGACTATAGGAATAGAATTTTGTACATTAGATGGCCTAAGACATGAGACCTGAGATTGGACTTGTGCAGTAACTCAGATGGGCTACCTATGAGAATGATAAGATTTATTGAGGGGATGATAGGGACTATTTTTCTATACTTATTACTTCTTGATGGCTACTAGTTAATTTCCAAGTCTTTGTATGAGGATTTTAACTATATATGATTCACTAGGAGTGACTAAAAATTAGACTGCTTGGTTGACCATTGCATGAATAGAGGATGAAATGGGATGATTGTATATAGGATCAAGTAATATGTATATTAGATGCCTGGGTAAAATTTTACCAATGTGGACTAAATAATTTTCTACCCTTAGATTAAGATCATATACATCTAGAAAAGTGTTCCCACATATTTATTAAACCATGATAGCAAGATTACTTATAGAGCCCTTAAGAAATATAGGAAGGAAATATGGGTTGAGGGTTTAACCAAGGGTCTAAATCTAAAATTAAAGTCATTTATAAGCTCGTGTAAATTTATTGTTATGGCATTGATATACTTTATGAGGTAATATAATCATTTTTATCTTAAAATTATTTACACAAGGACTCCCCTATGTCATCCCAACCATGGATAGAATTTGGCCTTGAAATCCTAAACCATTGGATAGACTTACCATTTAATTATGATGAAAGTCTACTAAGTGATATGTTCTCCTTTACAACATTGTGGATTACACATATATTTTTCTATGTGTTAGATGTATTCAAAATGAGTAGTAACATCATCACTAGTGAAGTATGTGAGTATCTTAAGGGTTACAATTAGGATGTCATCATACTAAGAAATGGATAAGGG
This sequence comes from Torreya grandis, assembly GCA_037957365.1. Classification (NCBI taxonomy): domain Eukaryota; kingdom Viridiplantae; phylum Streptophyta; class Pinopsida; order Cupressales; family Taxaceae; genus Torreya; species Torreya grandis. The sequence continues at coordinate 2,228,704 of JARHVA010002327.1, forward strand.
TATAATTAAATTTAAAGAAAAAATTCATAATTTCTTGGGATAGCCATTGAAAAAAATAAGAAATAGACATCTTTTTAGAATAACCATGTAGAACTGACATAAAACTGGGATTATTAGAGTCACCAAGTACTCATTAAGTGTCTCCAAATATTATAATGAGTGAGAATAACATCAAATTTTTAAGGTAATTTTTGGATTTTGTGCCACCAATCATGGTAAAAAAATTATCATTTTTAAGTGCACCCTTTAGATAATAAGTTTTGAGGCTTCTCCCTTTAGGTAATATAATGGAAACACCCTTTAGGTTAAGGGTGACCATATGTGAGGGGTGAGCCCATAAAAAGGGATGGTTCCCTTAGTGAATGAACTATACTAAACCTTCTCTATTACTTGGTCATAAAAGAGGAAAGAATGAAATTTAAAATTAAACATATGTAAATGCACCAATGATTTTATGACCCCTATACTTTCTTATTCATAACACAATAAAAATAAACAAGGACTATATTTATTTTACACACTCTCCAAACCTAGACCCTCATAAATAATTAATTCATATAGAGGTCATGATATATGCATATAAATTTAAGGGATAATTTAAAATCCCTATACAATAAACAATTAGTTAATATCCATAATAAATCAATATCATAATAAAATTTAACACAACATATAACCTATATAAAATTATCCTACTTGTAACAAGGTGAAGGATAATGCACATACAAGAGGTAGAATGAATTAAACCATAGATTTATATCAATAAAGTATTATAATAACAAAATAATACAAGTATGAAGATGGTAAATTATGTTTTATATTACTTCAAAGGATTGAAATCTAGTAATACAAATGGGTAGACTCTTGTCATACCTGATATAGGGATACAAAAAGAGGAATTCTCATCCTAATTTATAAGAAAATGATGCAAGAAATGAATAACAAATCACTACTCAACTACATAAATTTAGTTTTTATAAATTTTTTGATCCTATACAAGAGTAAAACCAATTGAAACATTAGGATATGATGCCTTTCCCAATACCTTCATACATGTCATAATGATGATCCTCTAAAGAGAGTGGCATAGGATTGGAGGAGATGGCTTTATATTTTATAAATTTATTTCTTAGAGTGCTTGAACATGGATGTATTAGTAAACTAGTTGTTACACATTCTTCAAACTCATACCTCTAGCCTTAACTTTCCCCATTTTCTCCTCTATGCGCATGTAAAAGGTCTATTTCATGGGTGATTTGGGATAGGAATCACCTTACTTCATGGGAGTTACCACTTCTAATTAATTTTTTAAAATCCATTTTCGGGTCTTATTCATGGTTGACTTGTATGGATGAACACTTAATATTTAGCCACATGCTAGTGGGATTACCTTTCCAAAGCCTTCAATCTTGATTGTGGCCTTAAATTACCTTATACCTCCATCATGGTCATGTTTGACCATCCTTATTAGTAAATTCAAACTGAATATCAATTTTTTAATTCATCTAGTGACCTTAAATAAGGGTAGAAGGTTTGATTGTTCTTAATAGATTTGAACTTGTATTCTCAAGCTAGACCATCTCCATTTTATGCTCCTATCCTCATAACAACAATTGAGAAGGTGATGTTAGCATCTTATGGATATCCTTAAATCTCTTCTTATCTTATGTGTTTTTTAGAATTGTTCTTCCTTTTGATAATATTATTTGAGTTAGGATTCACTTATCATTACAATAATATTCTTGAGGAACCTTTCAATTTTAAAAATTTCTTGAACATGGACTGGAACTTACTTCGTTTACTAATTTTTTTAGCTCTTCTTCATAAGACCATGATTGAGCTTTTTAAGGTAGTTACAAGTCTACTCTATTTATTAAAGATTTTTAATAACTCTCCTTTCTCTATTTTTACTTACAACTTGATTTTGGAGGACTCAAACCATATTTGAGATTTAAAGTCCTTGTACCCATTCCTCATTATTAATTAATCTTGTAGAATCACACACTAACCTACATTTGTGTATATAAGGTAAAATAAAAATCATATAATACATCATTTTTATTATATGAAATAGGTTAAAAGGGGATATTTTAGATCATGGTGTCATCCTTAGAACTAGAATTATCATCTCCTTCCTCTTCACAGTTATGCAATATTAACATAGAGTCTCTTAAACCTCTTTTTATTTTCATTAGGCTTGTTTTATAGCTTATGAGAGTCAGGGTATCCTAAAAAAAATTGATTGTATTTTGAAGGCCTAAAACCTCTTTTTTCCTTGATATGAAGCTCACTTGGTACATTTTGAAGATCAAGGCATCTCACAAATCTATGAGTTGGGTTTTGAGGACCCAAAACCTTCTCTCTTAACCTTGAATTCTTGAATGCAATTCTATTCATGTCCTTCCAACCTTTGATGTTCTTAAACCTACATTCTCTACTCCAAAACCCTTTGAGTATTTTATCATCACTATTTTAATATAGATTATACATTGGTTTTATTTTATCCACATTAGGATTACTTAATTATCTCTTTTCATGAGCTTTGAGGACAATGTGTTAATCTCACCCATGTGAGAAGTATTCTTGTATCCTAAAACCTACTTATGACTCAAGGAATATATATTATTGAATCTATATATGTCTATTAGGATCAAGAGATATTCCCTTGTTTGTTTTAAGACTTTCTATGATAAGGTAAAAAAGAAAACACATTGATAATTTACTTTTACCATATAGACCTATATAAAATTTTCCTCAAGTTCAAACCTTCCTCAAAATAATTGAAAATGACACCATTATCTTTCATCATCAACATATAAAATTAACATTGTGTTCCATTATTCTCCATGTTTGTGATGAGATTGAACCATATCTACCCCAATACATCTTGGTCTTCTTTCCTTGATGTTCTATTACTATGTTGAAAGAAGAAATATAAATCTCCAAGCCATGTTGAGCTTTATGACCTACTAGCTCTATGTAATTTCCCTTAATAATAATATATAGTCCTTGTGAGTACTTTTGATCTCATTATTATGTCAAACCACTTGTAATTATATCTCTAAACCATCTCTTTATCATTGGATGGACCCAAAATTTACCACTGGTAGCATCAGGAATGTGTGTTCCTTATCTTCAAGCCTATACCTCACATAAATTTCTTAGTATACACCTTATCACCTTGAAATCAGATCACATAGTTTGAAAATTGTGTCCAATAGCTTCCCATAAAGTATCTTAAATTTTGACTTTGTATAAAAAAAGATACATGGGTTTATTTAACTTCTAAAACCCTAAGAAAATAATGTGTTTGAAGAAAGAGTGAGAGGAAACTATTTATAATTTATTATGAAAAATTCATTACCATGAGGATGTCAGTGATGATTTATGGTATTATACCTTCTCTTCTTACTCTTTCAATAAATTTACCACTTGGGTCAATCTTGAATGATGGCTTAATACTCTTCACAACTAACAATCGTAACCTCAACTTAGAATGAGACATGTACTTAAGAAAACTTGTCAAATATTTATCTCTTGTAAAATAACATGTTAAAAAACCTACATTATTTATCTTGAATTTCATTCACTAATATTAGGTATTAATACACTATTTGATATTACTTGTCATGAGTGATGATCCATTCAAGGTCATTTGAGGATTACGCTTGTTCTTGAGGGGATCAAGAATCATGACCTTAGTCTTTAAAGTTTATAGTTATAAATAAACATAAAAAAATCTATTGGCACTATCTATTACCGACCTTTACTCGTAGGCCATCTTATTTAGACTTTGAAACTATCAAATGACATGGTTTGACATGAGAGAGAACTCTTTCAAGGTTACTCAAAATTAGGCATGTTCTTGAGGAGCTAGAGAACATGATTTATTTTTGGAAGTCTTTATAAACATATACTTCCATTTAAAGGGGCCTTAAGGATTGGATGAAACCTTGTCATGATGAACTAGGGAATGCCTATATCTTTTACAACCTTATAAATCATGTTCCAAGCTAATAAAATGCTCTAGAGATATTGAGAGGTAATGCAATTATTTTGAACTTTTCCCCTTATCCAAAAACATATGAATGACTTAATTCTTATCTCTTCTACCTTATAGCTTAACTTGACATCATCTTGGGCTCTAGGGTAAATATATTAACTAAATTATTCACCTTATATCAAGACACAAACACTTTTAAACCAACTTAAATATTTTATCTCTTGTTGTAACCTATAGGGTCTCTCAATACATATTGAAACTCATCAAAACCTTTCTCAAGACATGGAAACTTGTGCTTATATGAATCTATGCTTATGAATGAAAGTTATTTAATGTGAAATGAGTGTTTTTGATTTCATGAATTATAAATTTAGGGTGAAAAAATCATTGATGTATTCATAAACTTACCATTTTTGGTTTTCAAGCATGTGGGTCTTCTTTCTATATTTAACACCATTATTCTATCTTGAAAGTAACCTCTATGAGACCAAACCCATGTCTAGGAAACATGAAGAAAAATAAATAAGATGTTTGTGATTGGCTTAAGAGTCCATATTCAAGTATATACCTCAAAAATTATTTAAAACCTTCATATAATATATGGTAGGAACATTCAAGGCTAAAACCTCCTTTAGAATCCTCCAATGTGAGCTTATTGGTTTAGATGCATTATTGATACTAGTTCTCTCCTTTGAGAACCTTATCTTCTTCATGCAGACTATAGGGCCTATCCATTAGTCTTGGGTTTGTTGAATCATTGTTAAATCATCAAAACATTGACCTATATTGAGCAAATATTTCTTAGAGTATTATTAAAATTCAACTCTATACTTGTTCATGAGATTTGTATGTTTCCTCAAGATGAAAAATTCACCACCACCTGAGAGAAGATTTTAAGAGATTTGTATCTTTATAAAGAGGAATGAGGTGTAAGATAAATTTGTATACTTTTTCATGGCCTCCATTTTAGAAATAAACATCTTGAGTCACTCAAATAATCCATTCTTTGGCTCAAGACATGTAGGTGTTCTCCTTTGATTGGAAAACTAATAATATGTCTTAGAACTAACCTCCATGAGATAAAAACCCTATTTGTGTAAAATGAATAGCAATAAAAAATATTTTTAGAATTTTTTTAAGGTTTTATCTTTAATTAAACACCTTTAAATCATTGAGAATTACCATTATTACTTTAAATACCTATGCAAAGGTATTCAAGACTCAAACCTTCCTAAAACCCTACAAATTGTGATTTTTATGGGAATAATGCATATACCACTTGATTGGACAACTTGAGGAGTTAAATTAAGATATTTTAGTTTTTTCAAGACTCTTTATTAAGTGAATAACACATTATAATGCCCTAAAAACATCACTTTAGTTCATGCAGCCTTGTGTAATCTTCATTTTTTGAAACCTTATTGTGAGTCCTTGAAGGTAACTCTAATAGGTCTGAAACCCCATGGAAATGGATTTTTATTAAAGGAAAAGGGTTACCTAGATTGTGTGATTCTTAATCCTCCATGGGAGAAATAAAATATATTTAAAACCCCACACCTCTTGGTCTACATTCATTTACTCTTATATAGAGCTTGAATCACTCTCGAGACCCTTGGTTAGCTCTCATAGCTTGAAATATACTAGAATATTTAAGAAGCATTTTAAAAATATAAAAGAATATTCTATCTCGATTAATAATTTTAAAATGAGCCCAAAATCATCAGAAACCAAGCTTCATGGGTTTGGGGTTTTAAGATGGTTTCGAGGCCATCAATGAAGCTTCGATTGGATATAAATTCTTTGAATTTTCTCAGTTTGGTTTAATGGATATAAATGACTCTTAATATACCTCTCTAATTCCCATTATTTCCATACCTTACCATGCAATATATGAAATAATATCACCATCAAAACCATGCTTCCATCGAGCTCTTTTGAGGATTGTTTTAGTTTATAAATGATTGTTCGTGACCCTACTCAAATATTACTCTCTAATAACACTTGGAATGAACCCTTTTTGAGCTATTCCACTCTATCCCATGGTTTTAAAATCCCATGCATATTATTAACTCTTTTTAACATCTTATAAATTATCTTGTCTAGATATAACAAGGAGTTTCTAGGTCGGTAGTGACCTCTCATTATTCTATTATGCATTGTAAAGTGGTTGTAAAATTATGAAAACTTGAATAAAACCCCTTAAAAACATGTAAATATCATACAAATATTCATCTTTTAAGGTTTTTTATATTTTTTTTATTGAAAACAATATCTTTCATCCATGAATAGATCTCCATGACATTGAATAACCATGAATAATGTTTAATAAACTATGAGACCTACGTAATTATGTTGGAAATGGAATGATTTTGGTTTTATTTTTCATTATCCAACATTTGAAAATGAATAAACAATATTTAATATAGGTAAGAGAGGGAAAACAAGGGATGTAATTTACTTTAACAACTTATGTATGGAATGATGAAGATTATGGAGGGCCATTTTAGAATTATAAGGCCCTATAAGGCTTTATAAGGCTCCATGAGACATTAGAAAAGGTCTAAATTTCCAAAATCAACTTGAATGGGTTAAATAATAAGACATTATGACTTTATACACATTTTTATGCACTTAAGAGAACCTTTTGAATATATTTATGATTGGATGATGACTTTAAAGAACCTTTTGTGACCCTCATTTATTTTAAAACCCACATTTAAACACTTTTATCTTTTCATATGATGATATAATTGTATTTTTAATCTAGAATTGTATTAGCCTCAACTTAAATGTTTTTAATCATGGAATGAGGTCTTAAAAAGGTGAATATATACATGTACAAGGATTTTGGACATGATTTATGAATCGATGAATCACATAAAAACTTTGACACAAACCATAACTTTTGACAAAGAATAAAAAATTCTTTAAAGGTAGTTAAAAGTACAAGAATTCATGCATACCTAGTCTTGAACATACCTAACTCTATTGAGATGAATATAAATAAGAGCATTGTGTTATCCTTAGAACTAGAAGTATCATCTCTTTCTTATACATAGCTCTATAATATTAACTTATAGTCTATTGAATCTCCTTTTATTTTCATGAGGTATGTGTCATAACTTATGAGAGTCAAGATATCTTACAATAATTTTGATTGGGGTTTATAGGCCAAAAACCCTCTCTTCTCATTGCTATGATTCTCACTTGATATATCTTGGAGATTGAGTCATCTTAAAAATATGTGAGTTGGGTCTTGAGGACCCACAACCTTGTCTCTTAAACTTAAAATCTTACATGGAACCTTATTTCATGTCCTTCCAAACTGTCGTGTTCTTAAACCTACATTCTCTACTCAAAAACCTTTAGATTATTTTCTCATTACTATTTGAAGACATATTGTAGGTTTGTTTTATTTTATTCACATTAGGACTAGTTAATTATCTCTTTTGAAGAGATTTTAGTAAAATGTGTTGATCTTACTAAAGTGATAAGTCTTATTGTAGCTTGTAACCTACTAATGACTCAAGTAATATATCTTATTGAAATTATAAAACTATATTAGGAACAAGAGATAGTTTCATGTTTGTTTTAATACTCCATATGAGATGGGAATCAAACAAAACACAATGATAGTTTACGTTTAATTTATAGGTATGTGTAGACTTTCCCTCAAGTTCAACCCTTAATCAATATTATTGAGGATGGCTTCATTACCATGAATAATCAAGATCTAACATGCACATTATATTCTCAAAACATGTTGAAACTTTATTAATTATTAATTCTTTATCTATTACAAAAGCCTATTGAGTCTCAATCTCTCTAATTACATGCCTTAAAGGGTGCACTGGGAAAAGGGTGGGTAGACCATTGGTGCTTTATGGGTTTGTTATACACTATAACACCACTTGATATCTACAAAACCTTCTTCTATACACTTTCCTAATCTTTTAAACCTATCTTAACACCTCCTCTAAGAATTTCACAACCTTACTTAGCCCCTTCCTAAGCCTAAAACAATTTTTGAAAATTTATACTACATTGTTAGCTTGGGACAATAGTTTATACAAATTTTTAAAATAACATTATGGGTCTAGGGTTAGATTCATATTTTAGTACACACTAATTTTTCCATTTATTATAGAGAACATAGTTAATTATTCATTTGTGTTTCTTTACAATATCCTCTTTGACCATTCTAATTGAGGAATTATTACTTAGCATTTATACTTGGAGAAGAATATTATCTTATGGAAAACTCTTAGATGCTTAGGAATTTCTTAGTAATCCTTAAAAACCACAAATTTTTTTTGATAATCACCTTGGCCAAGGGAGATATTGAGTCTCGATGGGTTCATCTTCAACGTAAGTATCTCTAACTTTACTCTTGTATTTTAGTAGATAAAAGTAGAATAAGTAATGGCATTTGAATATATGGATATTTACATGCATTAGGGTTATATTTATATATAGATTAATTATAATTATTATATGCATGTGTATTTTATATATTTATTATCCCCACTTTGTGAAAATGTCTTTTATGAGCACTAGATTAGATTTTACTTCACTTTCAATATATTTAGTGAATATGAAAGCATGGGACCTAGCTAGGGTTATTACATATTTTTTCTTGAATAGAGACTTTGTAACCCTCTATAGTGATGTTATTGTAGTAATATATCCCTTGGTAAAGTATAGAGGACCCATATTAGTCATGACCTAGAATATCTAATGTATCAATAATCAGAAGTCTAAATAGGATTTATCTTCTCTGAGCTAAGATTAATAAATAGGTCAACTATGTTTTCTTTTGTATACATTATGATAAACCCAACATGAATCAAACCCTTTTAGGTTTTATTTTATACTTTAATTTTATCATAATATGGTATACTTATAGTTTTTCATTAGTATATCAAACTTATTGGTAGAGTTCTAAGAGTTTGTGCACAAGTTAAAAACATAGTCTCCCCAAAATGGCTATGTTCTATCTGTGAAGGTCTTCTCCAAATATAGATGATTTGATTGATCATATTGACATAATATTCTTATTATTTATAGGATTTCATATATATTAAAACTATTCTACTCTATTCACATTTATTATTTTTTAACATATAGGTTTGTAGACATAGTCAAGTCAGTTGACTTTGTTCGTAGCTTCTTTTCAACACACAGGTTCTACAAATTTCATAAAACCAATTGAATCTATTCATAAAATATTTTAATTAATAAATAAGAATCACAACATAAATTTTTTTAATCAAAAAATATTCAAACCCACCAAGGTTCATTCTTACTCTCTCCATCATTTCATTTTTTCCCAAGTTTGTAGTCTATAAAATTCCAACCTTACAACAAACTGGGTCCACTAGCTTTACATAGTTCTATATCATGATTTATAACTAGAATACATAGTTAACATTTTTTACTAAATTCTTATACATATTTATTTCACAAAATAGTATCAGCTGAATCAACTTTTTTCTAAATTTTTTTCGTACATTATTTCCTATACCAACTATATACTCTTCAAAGTCAACTGAATTAATGTGTTTTTTCTAGTAATTAGTCCACTTTTTATTTAAATTACTTTAATTATTAAATTAAAAAACATATATTTATTAGGTATTATTTAAATTTATTAATTAATTCACATTTTTTTTCTCTTTTGCACACACTTCCAAATCACATTACACAAAAAGAACATTAAACATTTGTCTTCCTAAGGTATACCTAATTGGATTTAATCATCAAGGGGGAATTTGATTTGGTTTTTTGGCCAAGTATAAATAAAAGGTTGATAATATATATTGTCAAATCACCTAATACCCTTATCACTACAATATTATCAATTAAGGGGGTGGACCCCAATACTATGTCAATAACATTGTCAGTATAGATCCCTTTCAACCTAAACTTCCTAAAACTATCCATAAATTATTTTCTAGTTCCTTATATAGCCAACTTCCCATCACATTAATTTAATATTTTATTATAAATTAAAAACACTTAGGAATTATAAGTTAGTTAACATTTACTTTCAAGTTTGTTGATTTCTATTTGATCATTACATTTTTTGTATTGTAAAATGTTCATTAGCTATCATTAGTCTAAGGTTTGTGTTGTGTGTTCTAATTAAATAATCACATTTACCAAATTATTAATATTATTAATTTCATTTACTTAGATATTATATTATAAAATCTTTCTCTATTTTCATAACATTCATCCCTATCAATATAGTCTTTTACAAACTATCAATCTTCCAGACCTTTGGTACAGAGTCACTCTACATGACTATGTATCTTATTTGTAAGTTTAGTTTATTATTTTCTAGTACATATTTTACCTATCCAATTGTGTATCTTTCTCATCTATTTAGTTTATTCATACAATCCTATCCAATAAACCCATAGGAAATACACCTCCTATTAACCCTCCCCCTAATACTAATTAGGGGAATCCTCCTACCAACACCAACCCACCAATTTATACAACTCGATTTATTAAAAAAATAATATAAAAAATAAAAATCATGAAAACATCTATCACCTCTCAAATTATTCAAACACAACATCATTTGATCAACATGGATAATCAGCCTCCCATTTTTCTTCCATAAAATAATCAAAATTGTATTCCTCCACCTCATAAACATGTCATGGGTAATGTCATTCCCCAAACTATCATGTACAATAAGATGCTTCAAGACATTCAAAATGAACCTTTACACCATTTTATTGTATCCATTTATATTGGTAATATATCTCCAACTATTAAATATGATGGGACTAAAGACCCTGCATCTTCTCTTAAGGCATTTGATAATATTTATAACAAGTGAATCCAAACTAATACTTTCACTAGAACTAAATTTTTAGTCAAAACCTTCATAGGTGATGTATTATAATGGTTTAACCAACTTAACCAACATTCTATATGGTAACTTGAGGATATAGTCAATCCTTTAGTTAAATAATTCTAACACAATGATATTTTCAAAAATTATCTTTGTCATTTCATCAATTCTAAGAAATCTCCTACTAAATGAACTAATAATGTTATCAAATGATGTAAATATTTATCTCACAAATATTACCACAACATGATTGATGAAAACTTATTTAAACATTTTATAACAACATCATCACATTCACTCTAAAACAAGGTTTTAACTTTCACTAACCAAACTTTAAATGATCTTCTTGACCAAGCTAAAAATCAAGACTTCATAATGAAATAGTTTATACCTAAAACTAAAATCATCAAGGGATATTTCTATCACTCAACCAATGTGATAATTAGAAATCCTCGTTAACCTAAATTAGGAGTATTTAAAGTATAAAATCCCCAACCTTCTCATATGCCACTAATATTGCAACAAATGAAATAAATTGTATCACCTTATAAACCATTCATGTATCATAATAATCCCCCTAAATGGTATGATACTAATCAATTTTATTGGTTTCATGCTTATATTATTCATTCCCATGAAACATATTGAGGACTTAAAAAATTAGTCATTCATTTTATGCTAGGTGATTCATTCAATCATGATGTGATGATCAAATTACATCAACAATATTATGTTAATACTTCTCAAAAGAAGAAATCTTCAAAAGTTTATTCCTATAATAATCTAGAATATTTTTATGCATCCAACCCTCTACAATAAAACAATGTTATTTGTGAAATTGATGCTAATTATGATCAATACTATACCAATTCCCAATACATAAATTTAGATAATTTCAATTATTGATGAAAACCATCCCACAAAGATTCTGTCACCAAAATAAATAAACCATCATTACACGAGTAATTTATTAAATATAATAATACTAACTTATCTTTGGAAACCAAAGACAAACCACTTCCTTAATCCAAACGTTGAACCACTTCTTTTCCTCCTAAACATATTTTACCCTCCATGACTCATATTAGTTGTTCCTCTCATGGAGTTAGTTCACACCTATCCCTATCATTGTAAATTAATAATGAAACAACTCCAAGAAAATGAAGAATCATCTTCCTTATAAAAGGATCAACCTTCTTACGAGCCTCAATTAATAGAATTTCATACTATTGAATATATTTATCTTAATTCAAAACCTTCTATAGATTTCTTTGAATAAGACATGATCAATGATGAAATTCTCTTTTGAGTTTATGATCTACCTCTATTAATCAAAATAACCATTAATACCACCCTCATTCATAAAGTATTGGTAAACAAAGGGTTAAGAATTAATGTGACATCACTTTGTCTCCTTCAATCACTTAGATATAATAAAGATCATCTCAAGTAAACTCATTTAACATGTTATGGACTTGATAAGACCAATTAAAAACCATTTGGTTTTATTTGTCTCCCTCTTATTATAAGACCTAAAACTATAAATACTAAGATTATGGTCCTCTATTTAACATTATCTTATAATATAGTCATAGGATGCCCATGGACTCATTGGATGAAGGCTATTTCCTCTTCAAGAAACTAATGTATCAAGTTTATTCATGATGTAAAATAATATAAACATGAGACCAATCCTAACCCATGGAGTATTTAGCTTCCCAATCCTAAATCTCAATATCATATTCCCACCATTACAAAAATTATTAGTGTGACTTCACCTAAATTCATCAGTATGAATCCATATTTACATGTCACTTTTGTCAATTTTAATGATGATGAGCCAAATAATTTTAAAAATGCATGCAATATTCCCAATCTATCTCCTTATATTTTAGAGTGGCTTCCTCCTTCCTTGTTACATCATGATCATACCATCTATATTATCAATGAGATCACCAAGTTCCCTCCATGTAATTAACATGAAGCATATTATACATAAGGTGATTTCATGTGTAATGACTATGGAGTGGATAAGTTATTTCAAGACCCTTTAACCATGTCACCACATAAATTTAATGATCTAAGTGTCCCCCCCTCATAATTTCCTTTACATACACAAGAAATCACTATCTCTCCCACCTATGATGATAGCTACATTATGGCCCAAGATCAATCAAGAGTTTTCGATGTTAAACATTATAAAAAAACCTTAGCTTAAATACATGCTTTTAATCATTATGTTCATACCATTTCTATAAATATTAAATTTGAACCTTAAGGTCATGTACATCCAATTAATTCTCCACTTATCGATACTCCTTGGGTGGTTGATCAAATATTACCTCTCATATATTCAAAACTTTAGGAACCTTTTATACCTCCTATCACACCTATTATTTTACCCAATCCTCTCCCTATCAATGTTTCTAGAAATAAACCAATTGATTCTAATCAACCTTCCTCCATAGTTTCACCTACTCCTAAGATAACACTTGATGCTAAGACCATAGATGTATGTTAGATATATTCTAAATATGATCACCATGGTAAAAAAAAATCACCTTGAAGTAGATGTGGGATATTATGGACCTCTACCTATATTACCTAGTGATGAAGCTATCCTTGAATTTCTCCATGCCCAAGAACCTTAACTTCTTCAGCAACATCACAAACTTGGGAAATTCAAGTGAAAGCCACCTTGTTTAAACAATTTCATTATTAGAATTGATCCCAAAACTAAGCCCATTTACTCTCTTCCCATTGTTTCATATCATTTTCAAGAATAAAATGATATGATTATTGAGTAAAATACAAGAATATAATAAAGCACACCCTCATGTCCTATCCCTATAATGTTTTCTAGAGAACTCACATTGACCAAACATGATAACTTTAGTCTGTTATTTGATAAATATCATAAAAATTTCATTTGTTCATATGAGGACATGCATAGCATCGATATTAGTATTTTGGTACATAAAATAATCACATACCCCAATGCCAAACACATTTGACAAAAATCTCAAAAAAATTTGCCTAAAGTTTAAACCCTATGCCATAAATAAATTATCAAACTATTATATTCTAATTTTATAAAACCTATAGAATATTTTTAATGGGTGTCAAATATTTATCCTATTACCAAAAAATTTACCATGGTCATTCCCATTTGCATTGCCTTCTACAATCTCAACCTTATGTGTCCCAAGGATAATTTTGCACTACCTTCAATAGATGACATCATATATTCCACTACTAGATACAAAAAAATTTCCTTCATGGATGTTTTTTTGGGATAAAATAAAATTCATATCACCCTCAAATACCAACATGAGATAACTTTCATTATGGAATAGGGCACCTATTGCTATGTTAAAATTCCCTTCAACCTTAAAATGTTAAAGCTACCTATTAACGGGCTGTGATCCACATATTTCATGACCTTATCCATAATATTATGGAAACATATGGGAATGATCTCATTTATAAAACCAAAATTCATAAAAACCATATTTTTTATCTTTCTAACATCTTTGATCTTTTTAACATCTTTGATCTTTCTAACATCTTTGATCTACAATTACCACCTCCCTCTGTTAAATCACTTCAGGCACAATCTTATTATTAGTTTCTCTTTTTACCTGCTCTCCTCTTTAGAACACTTTGTCCTTAGGGTGAGAGCTAAAATGGATAAGAAGCTGGATATGAACCCTATTCCCCTACACTAGGGCCTAATTTTTTGCTTATACAACTTTCACCATGCCCTAGAGCCATCCAAGACTATCAGAATTGATAGTGGAGACATTCCTTCTAATCTGGTGTTTGGTGATGCTATTGATGAGCCCTATTTTTCCCTTACTCTTGCCAAAACAAAAGATGTTTCTTTCTCCAGCCCAGAAGAGACCCCTGTTGACACCCCCAGCTCCTTTGTGAGCAAGAAGGGTAAGAAGAGAAAGGTTGATGAGGAGGAAGAGAAGATTAGAGAGACCACAAAGGGGACCCAAAAAAATTTGGGTAGGGCCACAGGGGGCCAAGGTGGTAAATATTATAAGTCTTATAAAATTAATAAGGAAGGATTCTCCTCCAGAGTTCGAAGGTTAGGGTGGTTTGCTGGTAAACCTACCTTGAAGGCCAGACTAATTGATTACTTGGAAAGTGCTTCAGAGGAAGCAACCCAAGAGGAAGAGTCTAAGGAGATAGAAATCCAAGAAATTTCTAAGGACACTGGAGGGAAGAAGGAGACTAGGGATTTTGAGGTTACTGAGGAGCATGGTTCTGACACTATGGAAACTACTGATAATAAGGGGAAAATGTATGTCAAGGAAGCTGGTGAGGAAATAGAGAATGAGGCTAATTAGAAATCTAAAATGGGGGCCCTGAAGGATCGTATTCAAAGGCTGGAGCAAAATTTCACCAAGGGACTCCAGATTACAATTCTCCTGAACATGTCTATGCTAAAAGAGGTGGGTAATACTGGGCATGCTGACAACATGGAGAATATTGAGAAACTTAATGATCTTCTCAAATCAATGGTTATGTAAGGAGAGTCCTCTCTGACTCTGGTCTTTTCATTTCTTGTGTTTTGTTTTTATGTTTGTTGTTTCTCAGCTAGTGCCATCGTCTCTTTGAAGGCATATTTTGTTTGATTGCCTTCTTGTCTTTTTTGCTCTGTGAAGGGTTCAGCCCCTATTTTACTGCCTTACCTTATCAAAAACATCTTTGACTGACTCATTAAATATAAAGTTTGACTCAACCCCTACAAATGTGCTTTTGGCATTACATTTGGTAAAATTTTGAGGTTCTTATTATCTCTTCAATATATTGATGTTGATCCCACTAAAATAAATTCTATATTCAAAATGCCTATTTCTTTCTCCATTCTAGACATTCAAACTTACCTTAATAAGCTTAGGGTCATTCCATGATTCATCCCCAAAATGGCTTATCATAGTTATTACGTTAATTCCATTTTCAAGAAATGTAATGCTTTAGGATGGACTAATTCTTATCATAAGGCATTTGAAAAAATGAAATAATCATTTTTTCATATTCATACTCTTTTTCCACATTCCAATGATCATCCTTTGATTTTTTACACTTATTTTACACCCATATTAGTTGAGGCAATGTTTTCCCAAGATGATAATAGAAGAGAGTATCTTATCTACTATATAAGTCAAACCTAGATTAAAATAGAAATGATGACCTTACTATATATTTCATATATTAAAATATTCATCACTACATGTTATACCAAACAACTTATGCCATAGTTCATTCTGACCCACTTCGTCACTTTTTCTCCAAATCCTTTCTACTTGGAGATAAAATTGGCAAGTGTATGGTTATCTTAATGGAATTTTACCTCACATCACATTGAAAAAATATATCAAAGGATGATTCATTGTTAAACAAATCATACTGGTACCCATACCTAGTATCAATCATCTTCAAGATAGTTTCCCTAATGACAACATTCTTTATATTGAAGGTCTCAATTATGATATTTCTCTTATAGATTACTTCTATAACTTCACTACTAACTTAGAATAAAGTAATCAATAAGAATAAAATGTGATTCCTAATAATACTAAATCCAAATTATTTAACAAATAAATTCCCAAAATTTCTGTTGATTTACATGAAAACACCTTGATCCTACACTTTAATGATGTCAAATGTCTCCAAGGAGTTGGGTCAGGTTGTGTTCTAACTAATCCTCATGGTAAAGTTATCCTATTGAAATATATCTTACATTTGATGTCACTAATAACATGGTATAAAATGAATCATTAATATTAGGCATGAGAGTGGTAGTTGATTTAGATATTGCATATATGCATGATGTGGGTGACTCCCAACTCATATGCCATCAAGTTAATGGTGATTATCAATGTAAAAGTGAAAATAATCATGATTATCACCAAATGGATACTATCCTCACCAGATAATTTGATTTTTTACCATTGAGCCCATTTAATGAGATAAAAACTCTATTATTGACTCTCTTACTTCTTTGACATCCTTATTTCATCCACATCAAGTTTTCAATGATTCCCAATTTCTTATTCAAATAATAAATTCCTCATATTATACCCAACCACAAGAGTCACTTATATATCATATTTATTTTTTTATCATTCAACAAAGTCCATGGTATAAATACATTATCCAATTACTTGAACATCAAACTTATTCTCTAGATATAGATTCTTGTGAAAAGACTAGAATTTGTAAACAAGCCTTCAAATATGTCTTTCAATATAACACCCTTTAATATCACAATCTGAAGGTTCCTTAATCTAGTATATAATGAAGTAAGAGGTACCTCTTATTATTTAACAATCACATGGGGGAATTTGCGGTGGTCATTGTAGCATATATGTTACAACACATAAATGCTTAAATATGGGTTACTTCTATCCTAATCTTGCAAAAGATGCTATTGAGTTCACTAAAAAATGTAGTCTTTGTTAACATCATGATGATATAATCAATTCACCCCCATTTGATATCCAAACTATAGAATCTCCATGGCCATTTTCCATTTGGAGATTAGCTCTGATTGAAAAATCACCTTGATCATTGGATGATAATGTTTTTATCATCATGGCTACTACATATTTTAACAAATAGGTAAAATCCATGCCTCTCATCAACATCATGGGAATTAACATTTCCAATTTTATATTTAACCAAATAATTTTTTTATTTTTGAGTTTCTCATACTTTCATTTATAATAATGGTGATAATTTTAAGAACAAGGACATGAAGCAGTTATGTTCTAAATTTAAAACATCCCATAAATTTTACACACCCTACCATCCATAGTGTAATGGCCAAGCTAAGGACACCAAAAAAATTATCAATAAAATAATTCAAAATAACATCCATGAAAATTTCATGAATTGGTAACTTCATATATATCCTACACTTTGGGTTTATCATACTAGCATTGTTGCTACCACTAGGGAAACATCATTTTCACTAGTCTATGGTTCTGAGTTTGTCCTAACCTTAGGAGTTGAGATAACTTATTTATGTATATCTCTTCATGGTATCATACACAATGAGAAATTATGTTATTTTCACCTTCATTCTCCCTATCTTTAAGATAAACATTGTCTAGTCACTCTATAACATAAGTGCCAATACATGTTTCTTATCACCAAGAAATAAAAAGTTTAATGTTTTCAATTTTAGTGTTGGTGATCTAGTCCTTAAATTAGACTATACCCAAGATAAAGAAGGAAAATATGACAATAAATGGTGGGTACCTTATTTGGTGAAACATATTCTTTGTCCTAGCACTTATTGTCTCCAAACTAATGAAGGTCATGTTTTCAAGGAGCCCACCAATGCACTTTTATATAAAGAAATACTTTTCTTAAGATATTTATCTTATAATAATATTTCTATATGCTATCCTACTAAAAAAAGTTATGTGATTTATCAATGGGTATCACCCTCTACAATAGTCTTCTATTTTCATAAATGTTGGTTCCTTCTTTTGGTCCTTTGGTTTACTTTTCTCATGACTTGCATTATAAAACCATTGACAGGACCTTGTCTTCCTCATGAGTTCATTTTGATTTTATTTGAATTATTATTTTCCATTACTTTTTGCATACTCTTGGTTTTTTATTTTATGAGTTGCAGTGTAAGCTCATCGATAGGACTAGGCCCTCCTCACAAATACCATTTTTTGTGTGCTTTGTTCATTATCTTTGATTTATATTTTGTAAATTTCAACATAAGACCATGGATAGGACTAGGACCTCCTCACAAATACTATTTTTTAATTTTTTTCAACCTCTTAGGTCATCTCATTTATGAGTTTCAGTGTAATACCATGGATAGGACTAGGTAGTCCTCATAAAATCACTATTTTATTCGAAAACACCTTTGTTCAACCAAGTGTTGCTTTTCTAGAATGTTAATAAATGGATACAAGTTTGTGATCACAATTTCTCAACTTTGGTGTTTGACCTTTTTGTAGATAAAACTTCCAAAAAAACCTATGCTAGAATGTTTCCATACACTTTTATTCATTCTTATGATAAGGAATCATACTTACCTATCATTGTATCCCTTTTACCCCTTTGTCACCTTTTTTTTTTGTTTGAAGCAATTCAAATTATTTCATGACCCATTTCCATTTATTTTCATTCATTTCATTCCAATTTAAATAAAATAAAGTAAATTTATAGATATCACTTTTATTTTACATAAATGAATAAGAATCTTAGACACCATGTTATCTAAGTTATCTTTATTAGCAAACAAGTCGAATGTTTTCAAATGATAGTCATTTTTAACATCCATGTTTGGTTCTCTTAATTTTTATGGAGGAATAGAAAAATACATCAAAATTTAATATATAAATCATTCAAAAATAAAATGTAATGATCAAAGGGTAACATACAAAGTCAAAAGACAAAATCATACCAAAAAACATTATCAATAGCACATCTCCTATCTCCAATAAAAGCTTAATCCCCAAAGTTAGCCTCACGATAGAGTCGAGTTCCATTGGGGTATGGTTGGCCAATATATTGGGATAGGAAAATTTAAAATCAACTATGATGCTACCTATTCTCTCACATAAGTACCCAATATTATTAGTAGACAAATGGTTTTGTAAGGGGTCCTAAGGAAAGGGGAATGTGTTGTGGGAAGGTAGGTTCATTTAAATTTTCATGCATATAAAATTCATGGGATGATATTGATACTACATTTGATGATCTAATATTTATCTAGATAGGAAACGTTCTTCAAGTTACTTAATTTCATAAATCCTCTTGTTTTGAGAACCTTAATATAAGTGTCTTGACTTCGATAGAGTTTCTCTACCTTTATTTTTCTTTCATTTTTCCTCCAGCCATTTCTATTCCCTCCTTATCAAGAAATTTTGATTCTTAATATATTTTTGCACTTCTATATTCCCTCTTATTCACTTCTTGAAAACATGTTAGAACTACTTTAATTTAATTTTATTTATCTTTAGAACAAAAAAATATGCTTGAGTCACTATGGATTATACTTTTTACACCATTGCTTTACATTTCTAGAGTTGCTCTGATTTATTTTAACATTTTCCATTATTGTACCTCTCTTTTTAGATAACTCCATACATTTATACATTTTTGTTTTACCTCCCCTTTTTTGGACAAATACTTCCATTTTTACTTTCATGTGCATTTTCCATTGTTGAATGAGGTTACTTGTTACTTCTCACTCATTAATGTTTTTTTTACCATTGCTTGCCCATCTTTGTTTAATGATTGTTACTACTTTAAAATTGATGTTTAATTTCCATTTTTACTTGTATCCTTAGTTTGAATTGGTTTGTTTTCCTTTCTTACACAAGGTTTAATTTTTGGAGTTTTTTAGTCAGTTTAGTAGCCTTGGCTTTTTAGTTACCCAATTTAATATAAATTTTGACTTGGTAATTTAGTCTTAACTTAGCATCTATCACCTTAGATTACCGAATTTCAAAGTATGTCATGTCTACACCACTTTAGTTATCTTGGCTTTCTTGCATTTGTTTGTTTTTTTCTCTTTAGTTTTTAATCCTTGGCTTTTTCCAAATCAATATGTGTCCTCTATGATCAAAATTATAAGCATAATAGACAATCATCCCATGATAAAGGTAAGTCAAGGTATGCATAATTTGATTTAATTTTTAGTTATTTCCTTTTTCAACCATTTATGTTTAGTTATTTTATGCTTTAAAATACTATAATTTATTTAGCTTCAACATTGTGTGTTATTATGTTCTTTTCTCAAAGCACCATCCCTTATTATACCTGAGTGACACATGATGAGATTTATGTGGGGAATATGTATACACATAATATTTTAATACTTTATCAATTTTTTATGCTTCCCCTCTTATAGGAACCCATTGAGTGTAAATCTCTCTGATTTCATGCTTTAAAGTGTGCATCGGGAAAGGGATCATAAAACCATTAGTGCTTCACAAGATTGTTGTCCCTTATACCACCACTTGTTATCTACATAACCTTCTCCTATATAATTACCTAAAATTTGAAACCTCTATTACCACCTACTCCATGTATTTCACCACATTTCCTAGCTCATTCCTAAGCCTAAACCCATTTTTATAGTTTATAGTATACTATCATCTTGGGTTGATCTGGCTTCAAATTGTTAAAAGCACATTATGGCTCTAGGTTGGCCTTGACTGACCTAGATTGGGACCTAACTTATTTTTATCAAGTAATGATATAGAATTAAATTGGGTGACCATATCAGTTAAATGTTAGAAAGGTTTAGGGTTACACTTATCTACATATACACATTAATTTATCCATTTAATTGAGATAACATAATTAATTATTCATTATAATCTACTCTTTGGCCATTATATTTGATGAGTTATTACATAGGGTTTATACTTCGGTATAAATATAAGATTGTGGAAAAGTATTAGGTGATTATGCCTTTCTAATTTATCCTTATAAACAATAACAATATATTTCAA
Organism: Torreya grandis; assembly: GCA_037957365.1. Lineage (NCBI taxonomy): Eukaryota > Viridiplantae > Streptophyta > Pinopsida > Cupressales > Taxaceae > Torreya > Torreya grandis. The sequence goes on from JARHVA010002327.1 coordinate 2,250,083, forward strand.
ATCAATTTTCACTAAGGGAGATAATAAGTCTCGATGGTTTCATCTTCAAGGTAAGTATCTCTAACTTTACTCTTCTATTTTAGTATATAGAAGTATCACACGTAATGGATTTTGAATACATTACTCTCTATGAATTAGGATTATATCTATACATATCTTAATTATAATTATTCTATGCATGTTTAATTTTTATGTTTATTACTCCCACTTTGTAACATAAGTTTTGGTGAACACTAGATTAGATTTTTCTATACTTTTCATATATTTACTGAATATGAAAACATAGGACTTATCTAGGGTTATTCCATAGTGCTTCTTAACTATAATTTTTGAAACATTCTCTAGTGATGTTATTATATTAAGATATACCTTATTTAGGTCTAGTAGACCCATCTTTTTCATGGCCCCAAATATATAGTGTGTCAAAAATTAGAAGTATAAGTAGGGTTTATCTTCTCAAATCTAAATTTGATTAATAGGTCAAATGTATTTTAATTTTTATATAGACATAATATAAAATAATTATGAAAGTTTTAAATGATATTTAATCATCACTCTCTTCCCCATATATCTTAGTTTTCCTTCCTTGATCTATTTTTCTATTCAAAGAGGATATATAAGTCTCTAAGCCATGTTGAGGTTTAAGACATACTAGTTATCTGTCACTGGCATTCATAATAATGTATAGGCCTTTTTATTAAAATTTATATCATTTTTATGTCAAATAAATTATAATTATATATACAAAACATCTCTTTATCCTTGGATGAACCTAAAACTTTCCACTAGCAGGATTATGACCATGTGTTCTTTGTTCATAGGCCTGAAACTTATCTAAATTTATTGGTAGACACCTTATCAACTTGAAATAACTTCAAATAATTTTTAAATGGTATTAAATATATTCCAATATATTTTCGTCAATTTTTACTAGGTAAAATAAAATATGCATGGGTTTATTGGATACCAAAACCCTAGGCAAATAGTGTATGTAAACACAGATTGAGAACAAGCTTTTTTGATTTTATTATGACTAGTGCATTTCCATAATGAGCTCATTGATGATTTGAGGTATTATACCTTATTAGATTACTTTTTAAAACATTACAAAACTTAGGTAAATATTTAATGATGGCTTAATACTCTTCACAACTAGCAGTCCTAACATCAACTTAAAACTAGGCCTTTACTTAAGAAACCTTGTCAAATATATTTTTGTCTTGAAAAGTACCATGTTAAAAAACCTCCACTCTTTATCTTAAATTTAATTTATTATCACTCAAGTTTTAAAACCCTATATTTAAATTTATTGGAAGGAGTGATGATTCCTTAAAGTTGATTTAAGGATTACGTAGGTTATTGAAGGGCTTAAGAATCATGACCTTGGTCTTGAAAGCTTATAGCTCTTGGTAAACCTATAATAGTCTCTTAGAACTCTCCATTCCATACTTTGACTATTATATCATCTTATTCATAATTTTAAAATATTAAATAACATGTCTTGACATGATGAAGACCTGATTAAAGGTTACTAATAATTAGGTATGGTCTTGAGGAGCTTGAGAATATGATTTAGTCTTGAAAGTCTTTGTAGACTTACAATACCATTAAAAGAGGCCTTAAGGTCTTGAAAAAACCCTATCATGATGTAATATAACATTAATATATATTTTAAGACCTTATAAAACATGTTCCAAGATATTAAAATGCTCTAGTGACCTTGAGAGGCAATGTAATTCTTTCAAACTTTGCCCCTTCCCGACAGGCCTATTAATGACTTAATTCTTCTCTCCTCTACCTTCTAAACTACCTCAAAAATATCTTAGGTTATAATTTAAATATATTGACTAGTTTAAGGACCTTATATAAATACACAAACACTTTCAAATCACCTTGAATTTCATATCTCATATTATAACCTATAGAGCCTCCCAATCCATATTAAAACTCATCAAAAACTTATTCAAGGCATGACACCTTGTCTTTCTATGAATCTACACTTGTGAATGAAAGGTAATTAATTTGAAATAATGAATGTTTTTTATTTCTTTAATTCCAAATTTAGGGTGAAAATATCACTTATGTATGCAAAACCATACCACTCTTCATATACAAACCTGTAGGTCCTATTTTGGTTTGAACACGATTGTTATGTCTTAAAACTAACCTATATGAGACCAAACCCATGTCTAGGTAACATGAAGAGAAATAAATAAGATGTTTGGGATTTTTTTAAGACTCCATATTCAAGGAAATTCCTCAAACATTTTTTAAAACCTTCATCTAATTTATGGTAGGCATATTCAAGGATAAAACCTCCTCTACAACCTTGTCTTCTTCATGCAACCTGCAATGCCTATCCATTAATCTTTAGCTTATTGAACCATTATTAAATCATCATAACATTTTACTATATTGATATAGGCATTGTTAAAGGCTTATTAAACTTCAACTATATGCTTGTTTATGAATTGTGTACATTTCCTTAATATGAAACTTTCATCACCACCTAAGATAAAATTTCACGAGTTTTGTATCTTGCTTAAGAGGCATGACGGGTGATAATATGAAAATTTTATCACCTCTCATGCCTCTTAAGCAAGATAAAAAACACTTTTTCATGTCCTCCATTTGATATGTGAACCTCTTGAGAGACTTAAAGAATCTACTCTTTAGATGCAGACCTATAGGTATTCTCATTTGATCTGAATACTATTATTATGTCTTGAAACTAACCTCCATGAGATGAAACCACTATTTCAATAATATGAATCAAAATAAATAAGGTTTTTAGGATTGTTTTGAGGATTTATCATAAAGTAAACACTTCTAAATAATTGAAAATTACCATTATTTCCTTGAAGGCCTGTGTAAGGCTATTCAAGAATCAACCCTTCATAAAACTGTAAAAAATTGAGTTTTTTATGGGTTTGATGTATCTACCACTTTCTTAGATAACTTATACAATTAAAGGATGGTAATTTAATATATTAAAGACTATTTTTGAAGTGAATAACACATTATAATGCCCTAAAAACTTCACTTTAGTTCATGTAAGCCTATATAATCCTCCTTGTTTGAAACCTCATTGTGAGTCCTTGAAGGTGGATCTAATAGGTCTAAAACCCCATGAAAATTTATTTTTATGAAATTAAAATAGTTACATAAATTTTATGAGGCTTCATCCTCAATGGGAGGAAAATAATATATTGAAAACCCCATAGCTCTTGGTCTACAGTCCTTTACTCTTCCTTAGAGATTGAATCACTCTCAAAACCATTAGTTAGCTCTCATAGCCTGAAATATACTATAATACTCTTAAAAAAATATTTAAATAATATTAAAAATCTCACATATCCATTAAACCTATTGGAATGAGCCCAAAATCATTATAAATTAAGCTCCATGGGTTTGGGGTTATAAGAAGGTTTTAAGGCCATCGATGATGTTTTGATTAGATATACATGGTTTGAAGTTTTTCAGTCTAGTTTGATGGATATAAATTATTTTTAATATACCTATTAACATCCCCTAAGTTCCATACCTTACCATTCAATATCAAAATCATGGTCTCCATCAAAACCATGCATTTGTCTAGCTCTTTTGAGGATTATTTCAGCTTCTAAATGTTTTTTTATAGCCCTACTTCGATATTAATCTCTAATAAAACTTTATATTATACCTTTATGACCTATTATAATCTATCCCATGGTCTTACAAGCTCATGCATCTTCTCAATGCTTTTGTTATGTCTTATAAAATAGGTTGTTTAGATTTGCTAAAAAATTCTTAGGCTAGTTTTAGCCTTGTTTTATCTTTTAAAGCACGAATATTCTCTTCTAGACCTGTAATAGATTTATCATGAGGTTATTTACCTCCAATTATTATTATATTCCTTGTAAAGTGGTCTTAAAATTCTAAAAAATTGAATAAACCCCCCTTAAGAACCTATAAATACCATACAAATATTTATTTTTGAAGGCATTTTTTTACTTTTTCTTAAAACTTGTAGCTTTCATCCATGAATGGATCTCAATAACATTGAATAACACTTAAAAATGCTTTAAAAACTATGAAAACTTCATAATTATGCTAGAAATGGAATAATTTTTATTTGATTTTGCATTCTCCAACGTTGAAAAAGGAATAAAAGCTATTAATTACAGGGAAGAGAGGGAAAACAATGGATGTAATGCACTTTAACCCCTTTTGTATGGAATTATGGAGATTATGTAGGGGTATTTTAGTGTTATAAGTTTATATAATATATTATAAAAGGTCTCAATTTCTAAAAGTGACTTTAATGAGTTAAATATTAAGAAAGTATGACCTTTTGCACCTTGTTATGCACTTTTGATACCCTTTTGAATGTATTTATGGCTTGATTACAACTTATCAAAACATTTTAGGACCCTAATTTATATTAAAAGCCAAATTTAAATAATTATTTTTTATTTATATAATGACATAGTTGTATTTTTAACCCAAAATTTTATTACCCTCAACTTGAATGTTTGTAAGCATGGAATGAGGTCTTAACAAGGTGAATCAAGACTCGTAAATGACTCTAAGACATGAGTTATAAATTAAGGAATGACCTATACATTTTTACACAAACCATGACTCATTAAAATGACCAAAAGACTCTTTCAAGGTATTTATAAGTACAAGAACTCATACATATTTAGTCTTAAACATACATAAATCTCATGAGATGTATACAAGAAAGAGAATTTAACTAACTTTTGTAAAAAATTACCTTCTAAAAGTTAGTATATGTTATAAGACCCATTTATGGATAGAAGATAAAAAAATATCCATTTAGTGTCTTTGACCAATCCCAACTTAGTAACAAGATGTAATCTTATGAAATATCAATGAGTAGAATATCTATATATTATTGTACATGTGGATTTGATGCAAGATGGATGTGTACATTTATCGGTTATCCAACATATGGTACATAGTAATTATAAAACTATAGGACCTATATTTTTGCTTATGTAAGGTCAAACCTAGCTTTTGAAACCTAGATATCTACATCATGTTGTCCAGGGCACCTGAGTTAACCAAATAATTATGGATATTATTTCAAACCATTTAGATATTTATCAAAAATGGTATTACTTTAAGTTCATCCTCAAATTCCATTATGTTTGTGTGCATAACTTTCAATTTACTATAATTATATGGTCTCCAAGTTAGGTCTTTACATAATAATTCACTTTGTTCAGTGATCTAAATCAGTTCATGCAGGGTGATATTGGCCTTGATCTTCCTCATGTCCTCAAGAATGTTTTAACTAGATTTTCTTTGTAGTTATGTACTATTTAATTTATCATCCCTCTTGGTAGAGGTGGATTATTTATGGATTAATAATATATAGGAGTAGTATAATTATTATTAATAGGTGTCAAATTGGTAACTAGATCCTTGCTACTCAGATTCTAATTGTTCCTTTAGATTTGCTAGAATTCATGGATCTCATCTATATTATCCTCTGGTTCATTCTCATCTTCTATTGGGAATTGGAGACCATAAGTGTCAAAAACCATGTTTTTACTAGAATTTTCTAGGTTAATAGAGGAAAATTACCCCATTTGATTGATAAAACCTTCATGTTTGTTCATTTCCTTATAAAATACATTGAAAGCAGTGTAAAACTCTGTGCAATCCATCGATTAGAATTAACCTTTATTTAGGATAATTTTTATCCTAAGTTCCCTTTTTGTGTGCTTAATTTTTATTAATCTAAATTATAAATTCACATAAATCCATATTTTATGAGGTATCACTTAGCTCTTTGTTCTCCTTTAGTATTTGGGATTTACTTTCATGAGTAACCCCTTCCACCACTTGGTACACACATCCTTTCACTATATAAGAGACCAGGCCACAAGTGGCACACACATAATAGGCTTGTAAGGTAATCATGTGATTTATTTTAACTCTCGTTCTTTTCCTATAGATCTATAAAATATTTATTCCTCTCCTTATTTCCCCATTATAAATTCATATCTCTCTCTTCTTCTCATTATTCTCTTGATTTGATCTTATACTTGTGTATATTTTGGTGGCAAGGATTATAATAATATCACATGGTTTTTTCTTTGATACATTTGATTTCAAACATTAAAATTCTTATCTTATTTGTTTCTTTCACCTTGAAAGGTGACTTTGTCTTGTAATTTATTTATTTCTACACATTCATACTTTGGGATTGTTGAATATACTTGGGATAATTACTTCATGGTACTAAAGATAAGTTCATCTTTTGACATTTGTTTTGAGAGTGTGAAGAATTTTTTGGATATTTTTTTGATTTTTTTTGCAAGGGCTCCACCCTTGATTATCATTTAAATATATCACTTTTTTTTGCTTCAAATTTTTCATCTCTAACAAGTTATTACAAGTTTCTCCCAAGGAGTTTTTCCAACTCTTTATCTAGTTTAGAGGTTCCCTCCAAGTACATTTTTTGTTTTTTATCAAGCTCATAAAATAAAAAAATAAGGATTAAAATTTAATGTTTGTTATGTTTTTTTTTCAAATTTATGTATATTAATTTATTATTTTGGTTATTCTATTCTAGTTTAAGAAATATATATTTATTTTAGTTTTTAATATCTTAGTTGTTTCATTTATAAGTAAGTTTTTCAAAATTAATTTACACACACACACACACACACACACACACACACACACACACACACACACAATCATTTTTTTAAATTATTGAGCAATTATCTTGACCATAGATTTTAATATCTATATTTTTTTAATATCCAATTTTTTTTGGATACTCTTTTATGGGTGTAAGATGTTCAAATATAGGTGTGTCACATATATCTTATACCTATGCATATCCTTGATTTGTGTAGCACTTATTTTCCTTATTTGATTCATTTGCCTTCTAGTGCATTGGGATTTTTTTCTTTTTTGTATAAATTTTCTAGATTTTGTGTATTAGTGTGGTTGAATTTTATTCATAATTTTTTTAACCTATTTCAAATATCCTTCCTCTTGTATCAAGTCACCTTCCCTCTGTATCTAGTATATTTCTTCTTTTATTACTACATCTTTCCTTCTAGTTTGTTCTCTATTTGGGGTAATTTTTTAGGTGTTTGCTCAGACCACTATCTCTTTGTTTATTTTCTTGGCATTTGAGTCGCCTTTAGTGGTCTTTTAGGTTCATTCAACATATCATTCCTCACATACCTTTTTGGGGATCCTTAACTATACTATTATGGAATTTTAGTTTTATTTATGCCTTTTGTGCCATCTATCCATATGATTCATTCTCTTCTTTTTATTTTGAGGGGTGTTTCAATTTTTATTCCTTTTTTTGTAAGTTTTATGTCTCCTTGGTAATAACTTTTTTCATTTAGATTTTGTGCAGTAAGTTTATAATAAAATTCATTCACATTTCCCTTCCTCATTTCTTTTGATCCATCTAAAAGCCTAAAAATGATTGAATTTTTGAGAATCAGAGTTCTCCTCTGAGGTCAATCTTTAAGCACTTATGTTATTTTATAGTGGAGAATTGGAAAGATTTAATTCCTAAAGACATAGTTAATATCTCCCCATTTGGATCTTTAGTTATTTATTCATCAAATTTGTCTCAAATGGTCGTAATGGCACCATCAGTGGTGGATCACTAGGAGACTAAATGGTTATATCCCCTTTTTGGGTGGATTAAGCTCAAATTCAGTGGCACCTCAAAAGGTAACCCAAGGTTGGCTAGGTTGTGATTCAAAATAATGATGGTGTTGTTATTTTTATTTATATAGGTCCTTTGGGACACCAAACCAACCATGTGGCAGAGGCTATGGCTACATTTTGGGTCAAATAACTTGATTCCTACCTCTACATTCCAAACATCATCATTAAATAAGACTAAGTTAATATAATTCATTCCCTTGATGGTAAGGTGACCACATACCATACCATAAAACCACTAATTACTGACACTTATAATAAGTTAAGATCTTTTTCACATGTTTCCATAATCCATGTGTATAGGGAACTTTGTAGTATTTTTCCTTCAAAATGTTGGCATTGGTGTAACCAAAAGTCACATGGTATAGTCTTAATAATATCCCATTCCATAACCTATTCATCCTCAATAATGATTGCACCTTGTCTTTTCCTTGAGTTGGCCTAAGTAGTCCCATTTGATGTTTTAATGATTACTGTGTGAAGTGAGAGGGTTAATTAATTAAAACCCATTATTGCATTAATCACCATTGGGAACTTCATTTTTCTTGAATCATCTATAAGTATTATAGGAATTTCGCCTTGTAATCAAATGATAACAGTGGGTGAGAGAGACTAAGTGTAACCCATATCATGTTTAAGTGTTTAGAGTAATAAGAAGGTCTGTAATAAACTCTATAAATGGGGTTTGTCATCTTTTATGAAACATATCACTAGCCACAATTAAAACCTATTGAAGGAATTTGTTCTTGAATGAAATAAATGAATTGTTAGGATGAAGGTTATGTGCATCAAATTTTGAAATGAAAATATCAAGGAGGTGACAGGTATGCCATGGACTAAAATAAAAGCATTTAAATATAGTATTGAGAATCTAAAGCTCATGAAAAAGTTTTTAAATATAGATGAGGAGATGAAAACCTAAAATGATGGCTCGATATCTACCTATAGGTGATGAAATATATCACCTTATAAGGTAATTTTAAAATCATACTCTCACACCACTTCCTTCTGCTTAATAATTTTAAGGGATATAAAATTAGTTTTCCTTTTTACTTGTTAAAATCATTAGAGAGCTTAAATATATCATACAAGGTTATTAGTAAGAATGAAATCATACACCATGGATTGATATATTTTTTAATTCAAAAATGATAATATATTCTAAGAAAACCCCTTCCCTCTCTTTAATACCCCTTGTACAAGATCACCCTATTGAAGACCCTAAGCCTATGGCCAAAAAAATACCTTCCCCCATCCTGGGTGCCTTTTCCCCCTCCACCACCATTTTTCATACTCCCCTCAGCCATTTGAATTCCCCCTTCCTAACCCTTGGAAAAAAAATACAAGCTCATCTCCTCTCCCACCAATGAAACACCCACCCCTAATGTTACTATTACTTTCTCCTCGGATGACTCTTTAAACTAATGTAGTAGTGAATTGGGGGTCTTTTTAGACAAGATGGAAAAAGTTGGTATGGATATGTCTAACCTCATCATGAATTGGAATAGACTAAAAGTAGCTATAAATAAACTCGAAAATAACTTGGACATTTTTTCTAAAGATGAAAGATACTTTCTGTAAGAAGAAAATAGACCACATGATAATATCAAAAGAATCCCATGAGTAGGATGGGACCAATATAAACTCAGATGAAGGCCCATATATGATGACTTTGGGTAGAATTATGAAGACTTTACTAAATTAATATATCCTAGAGATTGAGGAAGAGAAGGAGACCAGTTAGGAAAATTCAATCTATAAGGATCTTTGTTAGTCTAGTAGTTAATTAGACTATGGTCATTTTTGTTTAGTTTATTATTATTATTATTATTATTATTATTATTATTATTATTATTATTATTATTATTATTATTATTATTGTTGTTGTTGTTATTATTATTATTATTATATGTTGGGTTAAATTCCTTATGTATCGAGATGATACCATACATCATTTTTTATTTCATTATACTCCTTTTGTAATGTTAGTGGTTGCAGGATCCCTTTGAAACCTACTTGTTTACCTTATCTTATAAAAAAGTAATTTGATTTTTTAGCATGCTCTTTATTTCAAATTAAAATAAAAATTTATTCCTTTACAATTTATAAATTTAAGCACAATATTATTTATTTTATTTCAAAAGGATGCCTACGTTAGTTTAATAACACAATATAAACAAAAAAATTCACATTGTTTTATAATACAATTTTTTAATATGTTTAATTATTTTAATTATAAATGTTTTTTATGTGAGGTTAAAATTAAAAAATAATAAAAATAATATTTTCTTACTTAAGACAAAATATTTTAAAAACATTGTAATTATATTTTCCATGACAACTTGTAAGATTGGTTTATCCATCTTCTATTTGTTTTTATGCAATTCTTAATCCTTTCTTGGATCATATTTCTTCTTTGATATCTCTTTTGTATTTTGACAAAATATTTTATTTGGATTATTTGTCTCTCCTCCACACCTCCTTTATACAAGTGATTTTTTATTTCCTATTCATTCTCTAGGGATTGGGTGAGCTTTCATGAAATAATGACTCAATTGTTTACCAAATTTAAACTCACATCCACTAATTACCATTTATGGAAATCACATATGCAATACATATACTTTTAAACATTTTGTGTGAATATTAGATGGCATACACCCCAAACCTAATACAAATACTAAAACCAATAAAATTTAAAAGAAATTACAAGCAAAAAATGATGAGGACTTAGGATTGAATGGGATAACTATGAACCTTGAATTACAAGTGCATATTGACGGTTGTATTATTGCATCTGATGCTTGGTATAATTTTAAATATGTTTATGATGTTATTAATGAATCTTAAAAAATTCAAATTCAATATCAACTATTTTATTTAAAGTATAATGAACTCAAACTATCTATGATTTATTAATTAAAATTCACTATTTCAATTATTAGTTAGCTAGTTTAGGTGTTAAGCTTTAAGATTTGAATTTAATTCATATTATCATGAAAAATTATTTTCCTCAAAATTTTTATCAATTTATTACTAATATTAATTGATGACTAGATTTTCCTACTTTATCTACTCAAATATTTTTTGAATTAATTTTTACTTTGTTACATCAAGAAGAAAAATAGTTGATTCCATTTGGTAGTCTTAAGACTAATGAACATGATTTTATTTATAAACACCAACATACAATTTACAAAGACCATGATAATTGCAATAAGACACATGAAAAATATGATCAAACATCTAACTCCAAACCTAATAAAAAAAGTTAGAGTGTAATTATTATGATAAAAAAAACTAATGATGAAGACTACTACTTTAAGAAGAAATGTGATATCAAAAGTGGAAATATTAAGGTCAAATATAATGCTATAATTAGTAATACTAAGACTCAATCTAAACAAAATTATAATACTAGAGATATTTTTACATTTGATTTATGTTTTTGTCTTGTTGAATGGATTGTTGATTCTGGTGTTACTCAACATATGACATATAATGCTAAGTTATTTAGAACCAAATCTATATTACAATAATTTAAGTCTTATAAATCATGATTTTTTCAATGTTGAATTCATAGAAACTATTAAAATCCCTAATGGTTAATTGCATAATATCTTTCATATTCTTCATTTGAAATTGAATTTTCTTTTTGTTCCTCAATTATGCAAATATGACTATAAAGTAGAATTTTCTAATGACACTTGTTATGTTAAATCTACTAAGAAATATTTTCAAGTTGTTGTTACTAATTTTTTAGACAATAATAATTTGTTTAAGTTTATCAGATTCTCTTCTTTTTCCTCTACTCATGCTATAATTTATTATATTGATGTTAACTTGTAGCATGAAATATTAAGAAATATTAATTAGCAAAGTATTTCACTTATGAAGAAACTTAATATGGTGCAAGGTTTGCCTAAAATTCCTCCCACTAATTTTATTTATAGTGGTTGTATAGTTGGTAAAATTCATAGATAATCTTTTCCTAAGAATCACTCTTGGCTTGGTACTAAAAAGCTTAAGTTATTTCATAGTGATCTCTTAGTCTCTATGTAAACTCCTTATATTAATGGTGAAAATTATGATTTAACATTTGTTGATAATTTCACTAGGTGAGTTTGGATTTACCTAAAAACTAAATATCAAGTTTTAAACACTATAATTGAGTTTCATTCCTTTCTTAAAAAATATCTCATTATTCTCTACACATATTATGAATTGATAATGGTAATTAATATGTTAAAAATTATTTTATTTCATATTATAAGCAACATGTTATTAAAAATGAAAAAACTATTTTCTATACACATAAACAAAATGGTGTTTTGAACGTAAACATAAGATTATCACTAAAATGGCTAGGTGTATGTTGCATGCTAAAAATATGAATTATAGATTTGGACTGAAGCTGTGTATTATGTTTTCTATCTCATAAATATGACTCCCGCTAAATTTTTTATAAATATTACACATAAATAAGTTTGAAGTGGTAGAAAATCTAATTTGAAGCATTTACGAGTTTTTGGTTATGATGCATTTATTCATATTTCAATAAAAAAAACGTAAATTTATATTATAAAGTAAACATTTTAATATTTTTTGGTTATGATGAATCATATAAATATTATAGGTCTTCACACTAACAAAATCAACACTAGTAGGGATGTTACAATTGCTGAAAATAGTGTACTTGATTATGCTTCTAATTAAGATTCTCTTGATATAATTTCTTCTTCTTTTCCTTTTAAAAAAAGTGATGATCATAATTATTTTGTTCCTAAATTTATTATCATTATTAAAGTCTTGATGCACCAACATATATCCCTAAGTTGTTCAAGAATACTATAGAATATTCCATAATTGATGTAGATCTTAATGATAATCGTATAAGTAGGCAACAATTTTGTAATTATGATTTGATGTCTAAACTTGTGAACAATAATGATCATAAAACACTAAAAAAACTTCAAGTCCACCCTCATTTCGAAAAAAAAAATCATGATGAATACAACTCTTTTATTTCTAATAACACTTGGGACTTAGTCCCTCTCCCTAAAAGACATAATTCGGTAAGTTATAAATGGTTATCTAAAACTATGTTCAATTTTGATAATCAAAATAAAAATATAAATTTAGATTAGTTGACAAGAGTTTTTTTTATAGATTTAATGAATGAAACATTTTGTCATGATGCTAAGATGCCAATAATTACAGTTGTTTTAGCTTTAGCTACTTACATGCATTGGACTATTTATCAAATGGATGCTAAAAGTGTTTTCTTAAATGGTGAATTTCATGAAAAAAATTACATGTTTCAACCCCCTAGTTTTATTAAGAGATATAATTAAAAAAAAAATCAAGTTAAACAAATCTATTTATTATTTTAAACAATCTCTTATAGAATGGCACTCTAAAATCTATCAAATGCTTATAGCTCAAGGCTTTACTTGTAGTTCTAATAATCCTAATATTTTTGTCAAAAGAAATCCTAATGGTATAGTTATCATTTTTTTGTATGTTTATTACTTAATAATAATTGGTATTAATATTTAAATGGTTTATTTAACTAAAAATAATTTGTATAATACCTTTGAAATGATTGATTTGGTTCTCTTACATTACTTTTTAGGCATTCAAATTTGGTAAGAACAAGATAACATTTATATTTCTCAATCTAAATATGCATATTACTTATTATTTAGGTTTAATATGTTATATTTTAAACTTATTTATATCCCTTTTTAATATTATTTAAAATTACTTAATGATATGTAAACATAAACTATTGATGCAACTCTTTATAGATAAGTAGTTGGCAATTTAAATTCTCTTAGTCATACTTGTCTTGATATTGCCTTTTTTATTGGATTGGGTTCCTATTTTATGTATAAACATCAAGATACTCATTTTAAATATAATAAAATAATTATTAATTATATTGAATTTACTCTATATTTTATCCTCGAGTATACCTTGAATAGAAATTTATCTTTGGTAGGATATTCAAACTCTGATTGGATTAGTGACACTAATGATCATAGTACCACAAGTGGTTTCTATTTTTCATTGGGTTTCAACATAATTTTATGTAATAGTAAAAAATAGACTATTGTATCTTTATCTTCTATTGATTATGAGTATAAATCTTGTAATCATGCTACAAAGGAATCTATTTGGCTTCAAAGACTTCTTGTAGATTTGGGCCACCGTTAACATTCAGCTACTCTGATTTTTGGTAATAATTAAAGTTCTATTTATTTAATACATAATAAGGTTTTCCAATAACATTGAGATTCAACATCATTTTTAACGTGAACTTCTTGAATGCAATTAAATTCTTCTCTCTTTCTATCCTACTAAAGAATAAATGGTTGATATCTTCAATAAACCATTATATAAATACAAGTTTATATTCTTTTGTAAATTATTAGGATTGAAGGAATTTCTTATCAAAGAGAAGAGTTAGTAATGTTTCATCCCTTATTATTATTTTTAAACCCCTAAATAAAGTTTAAGGGGGAGTTATAGAATTACCCTTTATTTAGGATATTTTATTTTATCCTCAGTTCCATTTTTATGTGTGTGGGATTTTTATTTATTTGAATTACGAATTCACATAAATCCAAATTCTATGAGTATCACTCAATTATTTATTCTCCTTTAATATTTAGGATTTAATTGCATGATTAACCCCTTCTCCCACTTGGCACATGCCTCCCTTCACTTTCTAAGGGACTAGGCCACATGTGAAACACACATAAGAGGCTTGTAAGGTAATACTAAGATTCCTTATAACTCCAATTATTTTCCTTTAGATATACAAAAAACCCTTCCTCTCCTCATTTCCTCACACTAGACTCATATCTCTCTCTCTCTCATTCTCATTGTGTGCTTAATTTAATCTTATATTTGTGGAGATTTTAGTGACAAGACTTTTAATAAGATCACATGGCTTTTTATTTGATATGTTTAATTTACCACTTGAAAAATCTAATTTGTGGTTTTCACCTTGAGAGGTAACTTTGTCTTATGATTTATTTATCTCTACACTTTCATTTATTATCATTGATGAATATTATATAGATAATTCCTTCACCATATCACTATGTTGTGTTGTGTTATGAACTTCACATCTGTTAACAAGGGTTATTTCCATGATATTTACATCTCATGCCTTATTAGGTGGTTATTATTCTATATTATTTATAGGACTATTGAAGGGATTATTGTACCTTTGAACCTAGAGCTCTAATTGGTATTATGTCCTCCACTATTACCAATGTGTTTATACATGTTGATAAACTCATTGCTTAGTTTTAGTACCATCCTCTAAATTTATTCTAATTCTATTTTTATGGAACCAAAATTAGTACCCTATGTAATAGAAGTATTGACTAGTATTAGGGACTTGTTCTAGTTTTCTTGGTTATGTGAAAATGTATTTAAGAAGCTAAGGTGTTTATTGAGTGGATCATGGGTCCAAGTCAAATAGGAGTATAATTAGTACTATTTTTGGGACATAATATAATAATTTATGTTTGGGATTGGGATGCAAGCTAGAGAAATAGGACATAGACTAAGTGGGGCTAATGATTACATCAAAGGGTTCAATAATTTATTCATGTTGATAGCTTCAACATAAGATAAAATTAATGTATAAACACTAATATATATATGTAGGGAGATAATAGACATATGGTTGAGGTAATTATTTTACATTTATAGCATCAAAGTCTTAGAAGGTTTGTAGGTAGTTTCAAGTTGTGGATGCATCTTATGTAACCTATCATTTAAGGCTCATATTATCTCATTCTTTTCCCTTCTCATGATTAGAAATTGTTGATAAACAACACTTGTGTTAGTGACTTAGAAAAACTATGAAAATAATGTATTTTGACATTGATCTTAGGATGTAAATGATCTAGAATATTAAGAAACTAGTCATAGGTAAAATTTTATAATGTGAAGGGGCGGGGTGATAGCTCATTTGGTTAGGTATTTCCATCGTGCTCTGCCGGTCACGTGTTCAAGACCCCCCACTCCCGTGGTACCGCATGGTTCGCTCCTCACTCCGTTCCATCGGTCACGTTAAAAAGTTTATCGGGCGGGGGACCATCCGTGGTTCAAAGTGGATGGACATTTTATAATGTGAAGGGAAAAATTATGCATGCCACATATTTGTGGGTTACATTTAGTAGTCTCAAGGTAATATTTAAAGCTTTTATATGTTATTTATCAGTCCTACCTCTCGAGGGATAAAAGGAAGGAAGAGAATTCTTAATTTTTATGTGTAAATCATTCATAACCCTAGTGATGATAATATTAGAACCAACTAGCTAGGTCAGAAGTTGGGCCATTAGGAATAATAGAAGACATGGTTATCTACCTAGAGAGAATGATTGATATCGAGGTCCTTTTCTAATCCCCTTATTATACCTAACTTTTTTATAGATTTACAATGGTGGATACATAGTTTTAATGTCATATATAAAACTTTTTAATCTTTTGAGTGCTTTAATTACAACTCAAGTGATTTATTTTCAAAAAAATAGAGGTTAAGGTGTGATCCCTCCTCTTATAAATATATAAAATAATATTAATGTGGATTTATGCAATCCCTATAAACCTTGTGAGGTAGTCTATAACATTTTAGGATCTATGAATTAAATTCATTCCAAGGCATGAATTGAAAGATATTTAGTTTTATAAACAACATGTTGGTAAAATAGTGATGAGTGAAGTAATTTTTTTATCATGGATGGGTTAGTTATGGATGAATATAAATATAATTGGTATGGGTGGAATGATTATGGATCTAACCTAAAGTGGGTAGTATTTCAAAATAAAACTAAAAAATAGGGAAAGGTAATGCAAAAAAGGACTCTTGTAGACCATAGAAGATGAAACATTTCTAGACCAGTACTTGATACTTAAACTAAAGGTTGGACAAGGAATTAAGGACATAGGTCTACTATAGGATAATATAGCACACCAAAAATCAAACATAGGTAGAAGTTAAAGGGAACTAGAATATAGAAAACTTAAGCACATTAAATCAAAGGTTGTCACATTTTTTATATTACATTAACACATTTACAAGGGGAATTATGAATAATATGTAAAATACATTCAAATTAATAATATATCAATATGAATAACTATATATTAAAATAGATAAATTTTCATAACTAGAAGACTAAGAAAATGAAAATATAGAACTTCTTACATAATCTATGAGTTGGGAAAATAATCAAAACATTCACATCGATATCGAGCACATAACTTTCCTTAAATTTTATTATTAATTTAAATAGCCTCATCCCTTTAAAACTTTAAGGATATAAGTATATCTAATATTGGTATGGGGAAGGACTCATCTCATAAATGAAACCTAAAAGTGAAAATAAAAATTATCAGTGTATACCAATTCACATGAAAATCACGCATGTATAATGATTACTACTCAAAATAAAAATCTTCATCTAAAATACAATATATACATGATAAATAAATTAGGAAATAATAGTTCCATATAAACTAGAACATGAAAATACATATGTATATTTAGAAAGGTGTAGATGTGGCATTCCTAGAAGAAGAAAACTATATCCTATCCATTGTAGAATTCAAAGTGGATGGGACTGAAGTTATAACTTGAATTATCACTATAATGAGAACTAAAACTATAGTTATGCTAGAAGTGGCCTCCAATTTAGTTATGGCAGTAATTATTGGAAACTTGGAATATAGATGGGCCTAGTTTATGCTTTACTAGTGTGTATCTAGTAAATTAAGTACCTTGAGGTGGATTATGCATGGCCCTTACTATTGAATTTGTTTTCTTTATGGATTCCATCTATATATATAGGGCATGGATTTCCTGGAAATCAATGTCTATGGTTTTAAAATAAAAGTAATCTATCTTGAATAACTATGGGAGATTATCCATCAACTTCTTATGTGTGCCAAATGTAACTCTAACCTTAGCATATAGTTCTTTAGTTCCTAATTTTATCTATTGAAAAAATCACTAGTTTCATTATTTCATCATCAATTCTATAAATTGTGACCTTAATTGTAGATCTAAAACTATCAAGTTATACTTGTGGGATATTTTTAAAAATTGATCTAGGCACTAATTACCTCTATGGATTACCTAATTCAGTGACTCTTAGGGATATCAAGATAGATACTTTTATTTCCTAATTTCAAAACTATTGAACTAAAGCTCAAATCTACTGATGACACTAAAGTGTGTTGTTATTTTTGACATTAATGTAGTTTTATGGCCATATAGCCTCATATATTGTTATTAAATTTAAATGGCATAAGCATTATTCCTTGTTTCTTGACTTATGATGTATAGCTTTCCATCGATATCCTTTATTTTATTGAAAATTTGAAGAATATCTCCCCACTTGGGTTAGGATGTGGCCTTTACATACCTTATTAAACCAATAGTTTCAAAAACTTTCCTATCCATCCCCTACAAGTTGCCCAAAACTTCCTTAAGAGCCTATATGGTGCTCCATTATAGTTCCCTCTAAGGTCGTTGATCAAAAAAATTGAACATATCTTGTATAAATCCTCTAGTAGCATCAAAAAAAGTGTAGGGATCCTATTTATATCTTTCTAGGTTTGAGGGATTTACTTTACTCTATTTTGTTGAAGATAATATGCCTTCTCTTTGTTCCATCTCAACTTGTTGACCTTTAGTAAGCATGGAATTTTTCTTAACCATTCTTAAGATGTTAGTATATATATATAAATTAAAATTAACTATGGGTTACTTGGTAATATTTAAATCACGTGTTCCTAATTTTTCATATTATAATTTCTAAATAAATGAGGGAGTGTTTAGTGAAACTATTGGAAATTTGGCCTCCCAAGGCCAAATTTCAATCCATATAACCAAAAATATATTTTAAATATATGGTGTACTTATTCAAGCTTGAAAATATACATTATATACATTTTACAATAGTTTCATCAGAATTCTCAAGTGATTTTGTTAGTTTCAGTGCTGAAGGGGCTTATTTTGAGGCCATCCATATAATTCTCAAATTGAAGTTGAGATTTAAGGATATTAAAAACCTTACTTGTCCATGAAAAGATAAAACAAGTGGTTTGGAGGATTTTTTAGGTCTTAAAATGAAGAAAACCATTTTATTTCCTATATCAACCTCCTTGGCAACTCTAGAAGGGCAATTTTTAAATGCTCTATACAAAACTAGGAGAGATAGTT
Organism: Torreya grandis; assembly: GCA_037957365.1. Classification (NCBI taxonomy): domain Eukaryota; kingdom Viridiplantae; phylum Streptophyta; class Pinopsida; order Cupressales; family Taxaceae; genus Torreya; species Torreya grandis. The sequence goes on from JARHVA010002327.1 coordinate 2,269,050, forward strand.
ATGAGATTAAAATTTGGACATTTTTAGGGGTCAAATTAAAATTGTAATCAATTTCATTGGTTTCCATAATTATATCTTATTATTTATGAACTATTACTAAGACTGATAGGAGGTCCTTATGGCCTATTCATTCGACAAGGGTCTATTCTTGCACCTGCTTCTCAAGATCATAAATAGATAAAGAGTAATGGTTTTTAAGGTTTTTTTATAGGTATTTAATCTACATTTAATGGTGGTCTCATCATCCAATACATCTCTATGAGTTTCTTTCACTTGATTAAAGAAGGTCTTGGTGTATAAGTTGTTTTAATTATTTCTAATGTAAGTTTGGTTTTATCTTCATGATGGTCACTCTTAGAGGTTTATAATAATACATCACTCATTTAATATCCATAAAATTCATGGATTTAATTTTTTTTAAATGACTATCTTTATCCATAATCTCTAAGTAGATTGTTTCTTGAGAGACCTATATAAAATGTGGGTGTTCTTTCTAGGTTTGAACTTAATGTTTAAACTAAATAATAATGAGTAATGTCATGGATCAAAAAAAATATAAACTATTGAGTTATTTTAATTTAATACTCATGGATAACGTAGTCTAAACTTTCATTTTGAGCAAGTTTAGGAAATGTGTGAAGCATTCACAGGTTTTCAAATATATGAAATGTGTTGGAAGACCCAAATTTATGCTAAGAATGTCTTGATATCATAGAAGATGTAAATTAATATAATTCAAGCTCAATAGTCTAATAAAAATAATGAAAAAATCATAAATAAACTTCATTCTCAATGCAAAAAGCTCCATAGTTTTTACATAGTCCATACACCAAAGGACATTTGTGAAAAAGGTGGACAAGATTTGGTAATAAATATTATGACTCTAGAAGATAAGCAACACGATACAAGGTTCTTGAGAATGAGAGAGATAAGATAGGTTTTTAGTAATAATATAATGTTTTATAAAGGCATAACCAAATATAAACACCTACATGTCTGTACAGTTGTGTTAAACCTTCACTTATAGTTAAGTGTTAAGAGGATACTTCAACGTATGGTTAAGTAGTTTATTAGAGATGAAGACAAGTGAGATAGACAAGATTTGTATGGTTAATGATATAAAATTAAAATATCCAATGGAAACCAATAATCCCAATCAAATATTAAACTTAATACACCATTTTTTACTTTGTCTTAGTCTGTATAATGTGGTTAGTAAACTTTTTTAGAGATAAATGGTTTAATGTGACTCAAGCCTTTACTTTGAGTGAACACTAAAAAAGTGAAAATGTTTAAAGTATGAGGAAGAGGGTTTCCTATATTTATCCATGGCTAACCTATCATACATCCCAACATTGAAATAATCCATAGAGAGGTGTCTCATGATCACCTACATCCATGCAAAGAAGATATGAACCAAGTGCATTAGAAGAAGAACCTTGAGATATTAATAAAGATATTGAAGTGAATGGATAATTTAAAACCCATGATTGGAACTATATTTTATCCAAAATCTTCTAAAAAATATCATTAGGTTAATATAAATTAAAAATCATAATATAAATACCTAGAATCATATCTACAAACACACTCAGTCATAAGCCCAAGAAGTGGGGAGAGCAATGATTGAAGACTTTCAAGGTAAGTGAAGCTTAAAATGAGGCTATTAACTGCATGGAGACCATTTAAATGTAAATTATGGATTATAAAAATTCAAAGGAATGATATGACCAAAATTTCATGTTGAAAATATCATCTACATCTAGCATTAAGTGTCACTCGCAGTGTTAGGGTGAGGAACAAAAGAAACCAGATGACTGAGGGTTAGATATTGGTATATATTTAATGAGATGAATTTATGAACTTATGATATGGGATTTTATAAAATAAGTTCCTTTATAATTATTAGATTCCAAAACCATGATCCATTTAAGAACTAGATCCACTGAGTTTAAAATTCACCTACAACAGTGTTAGGCTTGGGTCATAGAGGTATGTGTAACATGTATATCATCCATGTATTTGTGTATGTATTTATGGACTTATAAAATGTGAAAAAGGGTTTATGAATGATTATTTAAAGTTTATAAGTGATAAGTAATTTTTTATTGGATATAACCTATTCCAAGTTTCCATAATGAGACTATTACCTACAACCAGTGGTCGTAGAGTATAAGCTAGAAGGAGATAAAGAGAGATGGTGATTTGATAAGGTGTATAGGACTAAGAAGTAACTAAGGAAGGATGAAAAAAATTTACATAAGGCTCCTATAACATCACCAAATCCATATTTTCCATTTCATACCACATAAACAAGGTGAAATGAAACAAACACGTTCATGGACCCAAAAAGCATAAAAACTCAGGCAACCGACTAGTTAGTTTTAGAAAAAATGAGTTTTGAGCCATTTATAGCCATGATCAAGATATAATATTTGGTAAAATTAGTGGTAATTAGTTTATTTATATTTAAATATTATTATTAAGGTCACACCAATATTTTAAATATCCATTATTTTGTCCTAGACTTGGTCCACTCATTTTGAGGGTATATTCAAGAGACCTAAAGGTTCACTTGAGCTCAAGAACACAAAGTAAACAATATAGAAATAATGAATGGATTTTAAGGTAGGTTAAAAGAAATTTAATGATTTAAATACACTATAAATTGTAAAAACACTTCATTTATTATTCTAAGTTCACTTGAGGGCTTGTAAAGATAAAGTAGTCTTAAGCCCCAAACACCCTAACTAGTGCACCAAATGCATACAGAGGAATTTTGAAAAATTAAATATAATTTATAACCATTTATAGGATTAATTTTAATTTTATGAGCTTATAAAATTATTTTTAATGATTTATGAGACCCTAAACCAATTCTTAACACCTCTCATGCTCAAGGAAAGCTGAGACAACCACTTAAGGAGCAACTTTAGATTCTTGTACCATTGTTCAAAATTTTCATAGGAGTATTAGACTTTTGGGAAAGTTTATGGGGTTAATAAATAAGTTTTTATAAGTGGTATGTGGTCAGTTAGATGTCTCAATTTTATGAATAATTATTAAGACCCCAAATAGGTCTTAAACCCTCCTAAAACCCCAATTATGACCAATTTACAGAGAAGGACATTAAAATAAAATAAAATGACACAAATTAGATATAAAACATATTATGTGTTGTTTTATACTCTTTTAGGATCCTAAAAAGTAAATTTTAATGTACGTTCATTTGTAAAAATGTGTACAAAACCATACTTTTTGAGGTGTTTAGCCTAAAATAGGGTTTTGGGGAGCATGAATTAATGAAAATAAATTGGAGAGGTGGATCAAGACTTATTTTACCTTTAAAATATGAAAAACATATAAAATTTATAACAATTTCCCAAAGGACAATCGTGAAAATGCTTCAAAAGGACAAGCTTGCCAATAGCCATTTCAAGGTTTTCATACTTCCACAATGTTCTAGATCATTAACTTTGACATGAACCATGATGATATTATAATTAAACTTAATAATGTGTTTTTTTTTTTATTTTCACAAGTGTGGGTGGTCCCAAGATCAATATTGTCACTTTTTAGGCCTATGAGGGTTAATTATGCCTAATTTGGGAGAGAAAATGGTCTAGAAAGTACATCTAAACTTATGATATGATCACAAAATATTATGTGGAGATGTAAGAGGATATGGGATAAATAAAAATACTCTTATTTTTCCATAGTCTCTTCTAGTTTCTTTGAATCAAGGAGATTTAGTTGTTTAAGGGCTATAAGGAATTGTGAAGGAATGCAACGTTTGTGAACAAAATCAAGTATATTTGACTGATTTATGGATCTAATGGCCCTTTTACAAATTTGATATGGTATTTAGACACCATCCATGAAGAATTTTTTTACTTGGAATAAAGACCAAGTTTTCTCTTCTATGTCGTAGTGAAGGAGGATTAATTTAAGGAGTGAAAAGACTAAATCAATGTATAATGGTTCCAAATAAGCTTTGGAAAGATAATAATACATATTATATTCCATAATAAAGTTTTGAATAATTCAAGATTTATTTTAAAGGAGCTGAGAAAGGATTAAAAGGTCTTAATGATTCTTCTAATTGCTCCACAAAGTGTTCCTTAGTGTTGATGAACACTTCTCATTTTAGGGTTACAAGAATCGAAGGCATGAGTTACAGTTTGTGACAAGTAGAGTGTCTATGGTGGAATATTTGACAAAGTATGAGATATTCCCACAAATTTTTTTTGATGTGGTGGTTGGGATCCACCAAGTCTAAGTCTTTCTAGTGTTGGAATCTCCCTGGTCAAAATTTCTAACTCTAAAATAATCTAAGTGAATATTTATAGTGATCTTTAAGCTAAAATGAACATTGATAAAAAAAGAATAAAAATTTAGGGTAAGAGAATAAAAATGATTGAAATCATTAGTATCAAACATAATGACATATTTATATTCAATTTGAGCATACATTTAACCAATCAGTGATGCCACATAGCCTAAGCCCAAACTTCAACAAAAATTAGGCAAGATTCAAAGGAAATATAAAGATAATGAGTAAAATTGAAGATTACTTAATGATTATTATATGTTAATCTAAATTTCATAATAATATTCATATGCAAATAAAATAAAATAAAGTAAACTTAGAATCATTTAACTAGTCTAGCACATCACAAACTAGAAACATCCTGAACATGAAATATAGCTCATCCATCTAAGATCCATTCAAACCTAAGACATCCACCTATAATTGAGAGAGAAAAAAATAATATAACACAACACTAGATAATATTTATAGAATTCAAATTTATTAATTGGTCTAGTATAAAATTTTCTCAAAATCCCTCCTTTTACAAATGGTAACACTTGCCTATTTATAGAAGACATAAGTAGTGTACCGATCAAATTTATTTCAAAATTTTACAAGAGGTAAGGATAGATATAATTTTTCAAAGAAGTTTATAGTACATATGGATGTTAGGTGCCTATTAGATAAAAATCCTAATATATGCTAACAAGCTAACATATATAGTTTTAAAAAGAATAATCTTGACTTTGTTCTTGGGTTGGTGGGCCCCCTTGATCACTTAGGCTAAAGGAAGTCTTTCACCCTAGTGTATTATTCTTTGATTAACCCAAAATATAATATGAGCTTCATTATAATTTCTTCTTCCTGTTCAACTAATGTATCATATTCTTTGTCACTTCTAATGGTGACCTCTTGTAAGCACCTTGCTTCTACTATCTGATCTAGTATGGGAAATATTACATTAAGGATATTTGAATTATCATTATTGGATTGGAATTGTTTTACATCCTTGATGCCTTAGATGAAATCTTGGACTCTGTACTAGAATTCCATGTCATGAATTAGGTCTATTGTAGTAGGTTGATAACGGGGCACCAACAAGGCTCTTAGTAACTTCTCATTCTATTCACCAAATCCTTATCTTCCTTTATGAAATCATTGGAATTGTTGTACCATGAACTTAATTCCTATATTTTATCCATAAAGATCCCTTGTATGGAATTCAATTACCTTTCTTTAATGATCTATAAATCTAGGGGCTACTTGGTGATGTGTAATTTGATCAACTCTGTCACTTCATCTTTAGTTTCTTGTCGCTATTGTATTAATGTTTGTGCCTTCTTGGAATGAATTTCCAAGATATTAAGCCTAATTTTGATGAAATTTAATCATTTAAATTCATCTTGGAGGTACCTATTTAACATCTTTAGTAGGTCCTCTAGAATTGATAGTGAGACTTGTGCCTCTAAATCTTTCTTCTCTTTCTCTAAGTTCAAGATCCTTTGCTTCACTCCCTAAATTCCAACCATAACCATTGTTGACTAGGATTGCACTATAATTTTAATATCTTCTTGATGAATGGGGTGTTCACCTATTTCCTAGACTTGGAATGGAGTGAATCCTAAAAATGGTTCCACTATTTAAAGAGTGACTTCTTTAATTCCAATGGTTGCTTTGTTTGTAATGACTATCTCCAATCTAGCAGTATTAGGGTTAAATTGTAACTTGGTCTCTACCTCTAAATTTTTTTAATATTTTGGTGTTTTGAGACCAGCTCCTCTTGATTTCCCTAATTCTTCTATTTTATTATTGATCTCCTTATCAGCCTCAATCATTCTCCTCTCCTCTTGCTCCTTCATGAGCTCTAAGATCTAGGGATGGACTTCATCATTGACCTCAACATTGACAGTTCTAGTCAAAGCCCATGAATGCATCTGAGAGGGTATCTTTCATAACATCCCATAGATGAACCAATTATGGATGACATGTCCATATATGGTAAATTCATCACTAAAAAAGTTCACTTCACTTTTTAGGTGAATCCACTTGAGTTTCTTGGAGGCTCTAGGCTCAAAATCTATATATGTCTCCCTCTTTCTTTTGGTCACAGGGACTAAATCAAAGGCAACTCCTTTTCCTTTATCCAACTCTTTAGTTTGAGGACCTTAAATTAGTGCCATGTCAATTGTGGCTTCTCCTTCCTCATACCCTTCCTTGTCTAATCCATATGCATCTATGAGTTCCTTGAAGAACTTATCCACTATTTCATAAGGCTCTAAGGTAACAATATCAAAGAATTCCATAGCGGAAAGGGGTCTTGAAGGTAGACCTAAGGTAAAGGGTCCATCTCCTAGCCTATGTTATATCTTTTGTTCACTAGGTCCTTCAAGTTTGGGCACTTTTTATTGAGGTAGTTGATGTTAATGAGGTGGACCTTGAGGTACTTGTGGTGGACTTGAGGTGGAAGTTAAGAGGTAGTATTGCAAAGGATTCATTTTCCATATTTCTCTTGATGGTTTTTCTTCCCTCTATAATCAATGTTCTAATTTGAATCCATGTCCCTTAAACCTAGCCAAAACTTCCTCAAAATCGACTACCTTTGTGTATAAGTGGTCATATAGACCTAATTAATGTTCATAAGTCACCTTATGTAGGTTTTTTTATTGTATATGGGAGAACACATTTCCCTTTGGATCCCATTTCTTGAGGTCATCAAATTAGAAGTAAAATGTCTCCCTATTCCTTGTTAATATCTCTAGTTGCTTCTATCCATGAATAATTGTCTTCCTAACCAAATATGGGAAGAGATGTAGGATGCCTTTCTTATTCTCTCTACATACATTGTCTATACCATGAAGGAGTTGATGAGCTATCTCACTCTTGACCAACTTGATTGGGACATGCAATGAAAATCTAAAGGGATAGGTTTGGATTCCTTCAATCCTAATGACTATATCATCAAGGTATAACTAGATATCTCTAATGGGCTCTATAAATTTCCAAATTAGGGGGGAACCTTAGGCATTTGACTTCCTATAATTATCCTAACTAAAGTGGGATATATGCAATCACAAATGAATTTTATGTGATCTCTATAATTGAATATGTGCAATTTGGAGTAATAGTGAGAAATGGTAATATTTATATGAGGGGACCAATTATTGATGGTAGGAAAATATGTTGAGGCCATGAAGGTGTCCAAAAAGTAAGACATCATAGTGAAGATCTTACTTTTTTTCATTTTAATTAAATTAAACTATCTTCCTAGGTGGATACTTATCATTTCTCTTATAGGTGGAGTCAACTTCTCTTCTATCATGAAATATACATATGAGACCCACTTGGGGTCAACATAGGATGTGATTGCTTCTCTAGAAGCCCTATTAAACAAAGTCATGATGATTCTAATCCCTTACCTAAATTTTAAAATTGGGATTTTACCATCATGGTTTCTCATTACATGAGTTCCTCTATCTAGCCATGGTCTTAGGATTTTATCTAAGTCATTCTTAGTGGTCCATTCCTTGATTTTAAGGAGGTTAACATGAGTGATGGGAAGCTTATAGTATCCTTCAAAAGTTATATATATATATACACACACACACACACACACACACACACACACACACACACACACACACACACACACACACACATATATATACATATATATATATATAGATATAGATATGTATATATATATACATATATATATATACAGATATATATATATATATATATACATATATATATACATATATATATATACATATATATATATATACATATATGTTTATATATATATACATACATATATATATACATATATATATATATACATATACATATATATATATATATATATATATATATAACCCTCTTTGATGTACCCTCCTTAATTATCCTGTCTCCATTTACTCTATAATCAATGAACATAGGAGCTAGGATATTGACATAATGGAGTACCTTTGATTTGGAAGCTATGAGGTGAAGTCTAGACATTTGGATTACCATGATATATTCATGCCTCCTTTGAACTACAATAATGTTTTTCTCACTATTAGCCAATGGTTGTATAAGCTTGATCACAAAGAAGATTTTAGACCAATTTTTCAAACCATTATTCAAGGCTCCAACATCTAGTTTAGTGTCTTTGTAATGTCTTCCTTCATTTTTAGTTGACAAGTAAACCTCTACCTCATCTCACCATTTTTGTCTTATTGTATCCATAGTTACTCAGCTAGTTTGATTTCTCTTTGACTATAGGATTTCACTAAGTCTTTCTAGCTTTTCTCAAGGTGATTTTGGCTCTTTTGAATGCAATTATGGCTCAATTTGGAAATAATTAGGGTATTATGTTGATGAGCTATGTTTTTCCCTAATATAATGTTGGAGATGTTGAATTCATAAATTCACTCATGCTACTCCTAAGAAAGTCCTTTCAGAAGTTAGATGTTAGTCTTTATAAGTTTCCTTCATTTTACATCATTAGATTGTACCTGTGAGTGAGCGTGGTCCATTGATCTTAATCTATGAAGTCTTTTCTGATTGGTCACCTTCATTATGATTTATCCTCATTGAAAATTCTTTAGCCATTTTGTACCATTGTATCAAATCCTATGATGAAGCATGGACCATCAAATCTGTAAAGATGCACATGAGTTAATAAGCTTCAAGATTTTATAAAAACTTAGGTTAAAATCTATTATTAAGTTCATGTTAGAAAAGCAAAGGGGATTTTTAAAGGATTGATAAATACATCCCATCACTAGGATAAAACTTTAGACTATTGTAAATTTGATGTCCTCACGAACGTCAAAAATGTTTTTCATAGATGTCAAATGACCGATGTGAGGTTGTCAAATTTAATCTTATCTAATGTAATTAGACTATCTTAGATTTTATGTCCTTACAAATTTAAAAAAATGTTCTCATAAACATCAAATGATGGGTGTGGCGCTATCAAATTTAAGCTCTTTTAATGTACTTAAAGGGCTTAAGCTTAAGCCTTGTAGTCATGTTGTGTTGAAAACACATTATTATTTAAGTTGAAAGCATGTTCATTGGGCCATGTGATTAAGTATTCAAGTTACAAGATCATTTAAGTCCTTTTTTATTAGCTACTTAAACTTTGATTATGTTGAAAGCCATTGCCCAGTTCATACCATTGGATCAAATCTTGTGATGAAGTGCAAACCATCAAATTTATGAAGATGCACATGAATTTGATAAAAACTTAGGCTAAAAGTATGTTTCCTAAGTTCATTTACATTCAAAAACACATGGGGTTCTTTTAAGGGTTGAGAAATACTTCCCTTTGCTAAGCCTCAAGGTTATACTACATTGAAAAGTCTTCAGTGATTTTGCACTGTTAGATTGGATCTATGAGCAAGTATGGACCATTGATTGTGATCTATGTACTCATCAATGATTGGTGCCTAAAAATATTAAATATTATGGTTAGGCATAAAACAAGGAACCTAGAAAGACTTCACGCAGTGGCCCTTAAACATTTTTTGAAGGTTCACTTTCTCGTGAGTGTGTCTTAACCGATTATTCTAAAAGGTAGATTTCAAATAAGGATGAAGCATTGATTTGTTTTGGATAAAATGTCTATAACAAATAATAATCAAAATAATTTCTCTGAAGGGCAATTTCTGCTAAAGTGGATCAAGACAACTTTATCAAAGGGACACTTCAAGAAACTCTAAAGCATCACTTCAAGAAAATATGAAGGGTCACTTTAAGAAAGTGCTTCAAAGTTAAGATTTCAAAAGTTACTTTGAGGTTTAGGTGGGCCCATTTTTTTGTATTTGATTCACACTATCTAATTAGATTGATAAAGAAGACACTGAAGTAGGAAGGGTTAAGAAACCTAAACAAGTCTTCCCTCTAACTTTCAAATTCAAAATTTAGGGCTTTCTACAAGGGAAATCTAGCCTTCTTTATGTAACCTAAAATTCAATATTCAAAGGTAAACCATTAGCAAAGTTAGTCCAAAAACATAATCATTATCATTAAGCATGTATAAAGCATATCCCTTTTAAGTGGATGATCTTAAAATTCTAAAAAAGATAACCTCTTGAAGTAAGTTTTCAAGGTTAATATGGTTTTAAACATTCATATGGATCCCCCATTTACAAAAGAAAAAAATGGGGGTATGTTGATCCAACAAATTGTGACGTATAGGGGAAACATATTTATATGTTATAAGCTCAGGCCCTGGTTTAGACCAATACATAAGTCTTTCATCCATTGGGTCAATAACATTTTCTAAATCAAACCTTGATTGGTATAAACCTCACATGTGTAAAATACAAACTCTAAATGTTGAAACATAGACATGCAGTGTGTGCTTTGATTCCACTTATAATTTGTCATGGAACTTTGGAAGACATCTAGGTCATACCTTTGGTCATAACACTTTGCTTGGATCATTTTGGATATTCATTGAGAATAGTTTATTTTAGTTTAGGGAAGGTTTGGGCATTGCTCTAATTCTAGCTAGGCATCCATAGCCCTGACAAAGAAACATTTGGTCCCACTCAAGGCCTTGTTCCACTACTAGCTAGGCATCTATAGCCTTGATGGAGGTTACCAGAATCACCTTTGCTTTTACTTCCATAGATTTTGTAATAATTTTCTTCCTTTTTGTCTTTTTTAGGTATTTTTATAAAGGTTGGCAACCAATATAGCCTAATTTTAGGGACTTGGTCAAGTTTTTGATTCTTGCGGTAATCACTTTTAGTTGTCACCTCTATCCCAGAAAAGGATGTGTTTTAAGTGATAGCATGAAATGTGCCTCAACAACTTAAGTTTTGTTCTAACACATATGATTCTTATTTCAAGCAAACCTTGATTTAAGATTATGCTTAACACTTTTCATGATAATTATCTTCTATATCAATCTGCACCATTGTTTTTGAGTTGCATCATAGTGCTTTGTGACAATCTATGTTCATCATTACAAGATTCATATTCCAATTTTAGACTACTACAATTCTGAGTAATATATAAAAATCTAAGCAATGAACTATCCATAAGACTTATTGGAAATAAAAAACACAACCAATCAAAATCAAACAAAACAAAAAACAAACACACAACAAAAAGCAACAATAAAATAAAGAAAAGAAACTAGTTAGCCTACTTACTCTAATATAACAAGTCTTACATATTTTACTCCATGAAGACCCCCAATGGAGCATTATCAAAGTAATAATTGAGATATTTCCCATTGGTGGGCAAGGTGAAATCTTCTCCTTGGAGGTCTTTCAGCTTAAAGGTGTTGTTTCCCAATGTCTCTACAATTTGATAAGGCCCAATCCACAAAGGTGTGAATTTTACATTCTTCCCATTTGGCTCTGAAGCTTTGTCCTAGAGGAGGAATAAGTATCCTTTCTTGAATAGTTTGATTTTGGATAATTTATCAAACCACCTTTTCACTATTGTTTGATTCCTAATAAATTTAGCAAATGCTTTGTCTCTAACATCTTCCATCTAAATAATATCTAGCAACCTTGAGCTAACAAGGTCTTTTATTTCTTCCATATACTCTTGTATGAAGGTAAATGCGAGAAACTTGAGCAAGATAGGTAAGATAGATTCTTAGCCATACACCAATAATAATGGTGAAGCCTTAAGATCCTACTTAATGCTTATCATGTCTGCCCATAGTGCATACTTGAGGAGCTTGTGCCATGTTCTTGTTGACGCAAAAGATTGCACCCTTGGCAAGAGTCCGAGCTCTTACCTTCTTCACGTAACAATGGAAACTCCCCTCTCACCTGTGGGACCAGTGAAGCTGGAGGGGAGAGTCTATAGATAAGGGCTAGCTCCATCTGATGTATCATTTAGGCCCTAGTTTCTTTTACTACTAACAAACAAAATGTAAAAAGGGGGGGGGGATGAAAAGGGAGAGAGAGATGATAAAAACATAACCTAATCTTAAAATTAGAAGGTGATACACTATAAAATGTGTGATCTACTCCACCTGAACATACACTTTTCACAAAAAGAAGCACCTATACACTTCATTCATCATGAGAGAACATTTTACATCAGTGGGTTAGGGGTCCATGGAGGTACAAGGAGTAAATAACTACTAGAGGCATTCTGAGACACACTGTAATAGCCTATCCACTTCATCTATACTCCTCTAGGGACACTTCTGATAGACCTGTAAAAGGAAACTCACAAAATGCACTAGACATGCTGAAATCATTCTACAAAAGCATTAAGAAAATGAATTAACATAGAATCAAGACGTAGACACATACTAAAGATGCAAAACTCATAATGGGGGTAAAAATGCTATGTTTCAATTCAAGGTAAAATTTTGGAAGCTCTGCCTTATAAGTCTGAGAGATTTTTGGGCAGAGTTTTGCCTTAAGGCTGAGAGTCTATCCCTTCTCAAAAGAGAAGATTACAATATATAAGAAGAGGAAGAGAAACTTGGCACTTCTTGGGAAATATTTTGGTGCTCTTTTCTACAAGTGGCCCATGTGCGTTCTAAACCTTAGGAAGAGGAAAGCCACTATTAATGATGTCATTCTTCAGAAGAGGCCTACTGGAACCATGTTGTACAATCACCAAAATTGACTTTGGAATTCAAGCATTAATGTAAGAAAATGGCCATGCCTCTTTTCTACAAATAGACTACAGTTTATCCCCTCATCAATGCCATCTAGAGAAAAATAGGTCACGACGCTCATTTGTAATAACTAACCTTCCCTTTGCCACCTGAATTGCTTTGTCTTTTCTACTCCTTGTCACCTTTCTACTCTTTCAACCCTCGAGTGAAATCTTCGTGTAGGTCACTACATTCCTTGGGCTCTTTCCATGCTTGGCACTTAAATATTTCAAAAATAAAATGGCCACTTCATTGTGTTAAATTTGACATTCACACAACCGTCACCTAATAGCTGGTTCATCTCCTTAAATTTGATAGCCTTCAGGATGTCACCGTCCTCGACAAAAGTCATCGGGTCCTTTTTGTGGCTTTTTTCCTTCATGGCTTTGTTTTTGGCCTTTTCCTGTAGACAAAAAGTCTGTAGGAATTGGCCACTCTTTATCCTTTTCTTCAGGCTCTTTGACTTCCCCTGCGCTGGCAGCGTTTCCTTGAATTCCTTCAGGCTTTCTATCTGATGGAATCCCTTTAGACAAAAGTCTAAAAAAATTCAGCCTTAAACAAAAATCCAAACTTACCATTCAACTGCCTTTCCTTTGAAGCATTTGCCCTCTGTAAGGGCTTTTAGACTTTGAACTACCCTTTGCAAGGGCATTTGAACCTTTGGCTTTAGGGTGCTTCATTGAACTGAACCATTAAACCAATCTGTTGAACCAATGTTGGTTTAACAGTTCAATATTGCACACTGAGTTGATTGAACCAAAGGCATTGAACCATTTGCTTTGAACTACTTGCTAAAATAAAGCCCTTAAACCAACTTGTTGAACTAGAAATTGGTTCAATAGTTCAATGGTTCAAGACTGCGCATCGATTCACTTAAACTAAACAAATGATTCGATGATGTTGAATCAAGTGATTGAACTGACTACCACTTAAACTTAATCATTGAACCTGGCATTGAATTGAATGATTGAACTAAATTTTGCTTGAACTTAATCATTGAACCTGGCATTAGACTGAATGATTAAACCAAAGCATTGAACCAGTTCAACGGTTCAATGCTACGCATCGAGCCCATTTGAACCAAGCTCGATGAACCATCCAATGCATCGAGTGTCTGAACCTACCAATGAACTAAGCACCAAAGTGTTGAACCAACTGAGTTAAACCAAGGCTTAAACCAAAGGCATTGAACTATTGCATTGAATCGGTTCAATGATTCAACGCTTCAAGCAACTGTTGAAACAAGCCCGTTGAACTCTTTTGTTTAAACCAAAAGGCATGAAGCAAGCGATGAACCAAGCCTAGAAATTGAAGTGATGGACTTAAAGCTATGAACCAGGCTTTGAAATGGAGTGATTGAACTACCGATTAAACCAAGTCTTGAACCAAGGCCAATTGAACTACCAATTGAATCACGCATTGAACCAAGGCCGATTGAACCAAGTGATTGAACCAAACATTGAACCAAAGCATTGAACTAGTTTAATGGTTCAACCATGCCAACTTCCTTCATGATTATCTTTAGACAAGAGCTCAAAGAAGCCTTGTAGAACCCAGAACTCTCTGAACTGATCCTTCATGTGCTAAAGGACTAACCTATATAGTCTGTAGAAATCCAAAACTTGCAGAGTTCATAGATTTAGACCTACAGAGTCTATAGATTTAGACCTACAAAGTGTATAGAAATTTTGCAAAGTCTGTATAAATGAATAGATTCATGTAAAATTAAAAAATGAAATGGCCTAGAATAGTAGGGACAAAAGGGGACCAATTTTTGGCCTATTGGGCAAAAAATGGTCAACAAATTGGTGACTTCCAGAGGAAGCATGCCTGATATGCTTAAAGACTAGTTGCCTTGTAGTCCATTGGGCATGGAGTTAGATGCAGCTATGAAGAAAGGTTATCAACTACCCTGAAGATCCAAGAATCAAACATGAAGTTTCTTACCCCACATGCAAAGGGAAACACACAAGGTTAAAAAACACTACTTGTGCAACTGCACTTAGGGAAAGTAGGAAAGAAACTGGAAACAAACTACTATATATAGCTAACTAGGAATGTTCACCTCCCTCTTGGATCAAAGGGAAAATTTCTCAAGTCCCCTTCCTGGTAAGAAGACTTATGGTGCCAGGAAAGTAGCTGAATGAAAAAGAGAGTTGGTGACCTACTCCTCTTGCCTATCACCTTGCTTGGCTTGTATCTGAGTGGATCAGAATCAAACATGCTTCTGATATATATGTACTCTACTTGTCCTTAGAGGCTTATTGAATGTTGGTCCTTCATACTAGTGCTTATCACCAAGAGATCAATGGTTGTTGGCTCATCACCATAAGCCCTTTGATATGTATAGTCCCTCTGCAATGCATCATGGTCTAACTTGTTTCCTTTTGCTTCATTAAAAACTCTATCAGACTCATCTTATGCTTCCTCTTGGCCTTCTTGAAGAAAGGTGACTATTGTGATGTCTAAAATGGAATTACAAACTAATTTCTCATCCCATAGAACATCACCTCTTTGTTTGAAGCTTTCTTCTTCAAGGTCTTCCTCCAGGAAAACAAACCTCTCCTTTTCCTCCACAAAGATTAGGACCTCTAGATGTTCAAAGGTATCCTCCTAATCCTCTTCCAACTCAAGCTCCTCAGCATAGTCATCCTCCTCATCGAAGCAATAGGGAATTTCACCAAACAAAGGGGGAGAGATCTCACCATGATTATGTTCCTCATATTTCTGGAACATCTGCATATATGCAAGACCTGCATCTTCTCCATTGTTGATGAGGTCTTCACAAGGAGCATCAATGATGATTTCTTCTTCATTATCACTCATGATAGCCTCCTATATAAATGCAGATTAGATCTTCTGCTCCTCACTCACCTCTTACAGAATAGGTTCCTCTTTGAGAAGGGATGAAGTGGAAAAAACATGTGGAAGAGGAGGTACTCTTTGAGCTAGAATCGAATAATTCTCCTCCTTCCACTTGGTCAACACTTCATCTATATCAGTTATGGCTTGATAGCTCTCTTGGAAATGTGAAAGTGGGGTGTGTTTAAACATGGAATGTGCCATTGGGTCTAAACCATCCATCACATAATGGCTGAGGAATCTCTCTTTAGATTCCAACTCTGTAATTCTCCTGGATAGATCCTCTTGGAAGAACCTTTCTTGGAGGTCACCAGCATCATCATGAGTAGGATCAGCCTCATCTTCTTCAAGATTTTGAGAAAATCCTTGCTTCTCCTCCTTCCTACCCCATGATTCTACCAGTTTCCCCCTGTTCAGGATCTCAGAATTGGAATTTTGCTCCTATGAATAGGCATCAACTTTGCTTTCTCCAAGGTCCTGGGGCTCCTCCGCAAGGTCTAGAAGTTCTAACTCTCTTTCATGGAGCAAACTCATCATAGCCTCTAAATCTTTAATTTTATTGGCTAGATTTTCCTAAAAGAGTCTTTCTTGGAGGTCACCAACATGATCCTCTTCAAAGCTCTAGGCTGGTTCTTGGCATTCCTTTCTCCAACTCAAAATCTGCACATCATGTTGAAAAACTTGGGGAGGCTGAGGAATGCTAGGAAGAGACTATTGATGCACTGAAAGAGTCTCTAGAAGAGGGACGTGTTGGCTCGTGGCATCCCCCCAATTGAAGATTCACAATATAAGTAATTGAGAAGATTAATCTCCATGGGGGTTGTTTTGATGCCCTTAGATGCTAGAAATCTAGGTGCACAGGATTGAGAGTAGATGCATCAGATGAGCTAGAGTGGGTGAGTGTTATCTAATAAAAAGGATTTGGTGTATAAGAGGGGGCTTTCTTTAGAATAGGAGGGGGCACATAAGGTTGACTACCTTGAATAAATGGATTTCTCCATTTTGCTACCTCCTCTTCCATGGATTGCAAGGCTTGAGATTTCCTAAACAAACACTCCTCTTTATACATCAGCTCCTACTGATATCTGTATTGCTCCTCTAGTCTGTCAATCTCAATTGTCTGCTTCTCAAATTCTAGGGCCATTTCCCTTATCATTGTAGGAAAATTAGGAGAGTTTCTTGAGGCAATTATTTGAAAATATTGAGCTTGATCATAGTCATATGAAGGAAAATAAGACCCATGATTTTGTGTAAAGGAATTATACATACCAAAGTGTTTTTTGAATGGCACTAGGACTACTTAACTAGTTGATTCAACTTAGAGTCACCATTGGTGTTGATGCAAAAGCCTCCAAAGGTTGGTCGATTGAAGAACACACCAAAAATTCTTCAACTCTTTTGACACAACTTATCCTGGTTGATCCCACAAAGCGTGCCAAAAACTATTGATATAGTTGGTCCCACTGAGAATGCTAGAAACTATTGACGTAGTGGATTGTACCCGGGGGTAGGATGCCTAACTCCCACCCTTCCACACCCAACAATGGAAACTCCCCTCTCACCTGTGGGACTAGCGAAGCTAGAGGGGAGAGTCTCTAGATGAGGGATAACTCCCTTTGATGTATCATCTAGGCCCTAGTTTATCCTACTGCTAACAAACAAAATGTAAAAAGGGGGGATGAAAAGGGAGAGAGAGATGCTAAAAAAAAACCTAAGCTTAAATGTAAAAGGTGATACACCAAAAAATGTGTGATCTACTCCACCCAAACATACACTTTTCACCAAAAGAAGTGCCTATACACTTCATCTGTCATGAGAGAACCTTTTGCATCAGTGGGTTAGGGGTTCATGGAGGTATAGGGAGGAAATAACTACTAGAGGCGTTCTGAGACACACTGCAGTAGCCTATCCACTTCACCTATACTCCTCTACAGACACTTCTGATAGACCTATAAAAGGAAACTCACAAAATGCACTAGACATGATGAAATCATTCTGCTAAAGCATTAAGAAAATGAATTAATATAGAATCAAGACATAGACACATATTAAAGATGTAAAACTCAGAATGGAGGTAAAAATGCTATGTTTTGATTCAAGGTAAAATTTTGGTAGTTCTACCTTACAAGCTTGAGAGATTTTTGGGTAGAGTTTTGCCTTAAGGATGAGAGTTGATCCCTTAACCCAAGAGAAGATTACAATATATAGGAAGAGGAAGAGAAACTTGGCACTTCTTGGGAAAGATTTTGGTGCTCTTTTTTGTAAGTGGCCCATGTGCATTCTGAACCTTGGGAAGAGGAAAGCCACTATTATTGATGTCATTCTTTAGAAAAGGCCTACTAGAACCATGCTATACAATTGCATTAATGTAATAACATGGCCATGCCTCTTTTTTGTAAATAGACTACAATTTGTCCCCTCATCAATGCCATCTAGGGAAAAATAGGTTGCACCTCTCATCTACAATAACTCACCTTCCCTTCACCACTTGAATTACTTTGTCTTTTCTACTCCTTGTCATCTTCTTGCTCTTTTAGCCCTTGGGGGAGATCTTCTAGTGGGTCGCTACATTCCTTGGGCTAGTTCCATGCTTGGCACTTAAATAGTTAAAAACAAAATGGCCATTTCACTGTGTTAAATTTGATGTTCACGCGGCCATCACCCAATGGCTAGTTTGTCTCCTAAAATTTGATGGCTTTTGGGATGTCACTATCCTCGGCAAAAGTCATTGGGTCCTTTTTGAATCTTTTTTCCTTTGCGGCTTTGTTTTGGGCCTTTTCCCATGGACAAAAAGTCCACAAGAATTGGCCACTCTTTATCCTTTTCTTCAGGATCTTTGACTTCCCCTGTGCTGGCGGCCTTTCCCCAAATTCTTTTGGGCTTTCTATTCAAAGGAATTCCTTTAGACAAAAGTTTGAAAGAATTCAGCCTTAAATACAAATCCAAACTTACCCTTTGGCTGCCTTTCTTTTGAAGTGTTTGCCCTCCGTAAGGGCTTTTAGACTTTGAACTACCCTCTACAAGGGCATTTAAACCTTTGGCTTTAGGGCACTTCATTAAACTGAACCATTGAACCAATCCATTGAACCAATGTTGGTTTAATGGTTTAATCAGTTCAATGGTTTAACACTACATGCTGAGCCGATTGAACTAAAGGCATCAAACCATTTGCTTTGAACCACTTGCTGAACTGAAGTCCTTAAACCAAAACATTGAACCAACCCATTGAACCAGAAATTGGTTTAATGGTTCAATGGTTTGAGACTGTGCATCAAGTCACTTGAACTAAACCAATGATCTGATGATGTTAAACCAAGTGATTGAACCGACTGCTGATTGAACCAGGCATTGAACCAAGGCCGATTGAACCAAACGTTGAACCAAAGCATTAAACTAGTTTAATGGTTCATCCATGCCAACTTCCTTCTTGATTATCTTCAGACAAGAGCCTGAAAAAGATTTGTAGAACCTAGAACTCTCTAAAATGATCCTTCATGTGCCAAAGGACTAACATGTAGAGTCCGTAGAATCCAAAATCTGCAGAGTCCATATATTTAGACATACAGAGTCCATAGATTTAAACCTATAGAGTCTGTATAAATTTTATAGAGTTTGTAGAAATGAACAAATTCATGCAAAATTAAAAGATGAAATGGCCTAGAACAGTAGGGACAGAAGGGGACCAATTTTTGGCCTATTGGGCAAAAAATGGTCAACAGTTCTTAGTTTGTCTTTTATAGACTTCTTTATAGCCTTTATCAAATTCTTATTTATAGATTCAAATACTCCATCTCCTTGGGGATAATGATTGGATGCAAAATTTAGATTGATGCCATTGTTATATGCCCATTTATTCATCTCAATAGAAGTGAAGGTAGATCCATTATCATAGACCAAAGAGAGTAGTGTTCCAAAACTTTCACAAATGTTTTCTTCCATGATGTTAATTAGCTCTTATATCCTAGAATTCTTAGTGGAAATAGCTTCACCCTACCTTGTATAATAGTTAGTGGCAATAAGGAAAAATTTGTGGCCATCAAAATAATTAGGGTTAATCACCCCTACAAAGTCCAACCCCCATTATGGAAAGGGTTTGTCAACTATCACAGGTTGTAAAGGCATGGCTACCTTTGGCTCTTTTGTGTTAAATATCTAGCATGCATTATACTCACTCACATGATTTTGAGCATCTTTGAAGAGGGTAGGCCAATAATACCTATCTCTAAGGATCTTGTGAGATGTGGTTCTTCTTGAAGGGTGTCCACTTCCTAGATTCTCATGGAAGGTAGTCATGATTTGAGCTACTTCTTCTTTGGATACACATATTAAATAAATTCCCTCAAAGTTCCTTCTATGCAAGACTCCATTCTTGAAGAGGTAATGAGCTACTTTGAGCCTCAAGGCTCTCTTTTGATCTCTTCTAACTCCTATCAGATAAACTTCATTGATAAGTAAGTGGATGATAGAGTCATACCACTCATTAGGCTGGAGGTTTTGTTGGTTGACTTGCATGACATAGAGGTTGGGGTTAACATTGGAAATCATTTGAACTAAGCCTTAGCATCTTATCAACTTATAAATATTGATTTCAATGTCATACTCCTATAGAATTAACATCCATTTTTGTCTCCTTTCTCCAAGCTCATTTTGAGTCATCATGAGTTTTATAGTTGGGTCTAGCAAGATAACATGTACCTTATTCCTAACAATATAATAATTGAATTTCTTAACTATTTTTACCAAAGAATAAGCTTGATTTTCAATCATAAAATAGTTTACCTCTGCATTCTTAAAAATAGTGCTCATGAAAGCTATGGGATGATCATTCCCATCAACCTTTTGAGTTAGTACTACAGCCATAGTATGCTTAGAAGAAATTGAATATTGATAGAAATCCTTTGAGAATATGGGACTCATGAAGACTAGACATTTGGTGATTTCCTTCTTAATATTAGCAAAATCCTTCTTAGATTCATCATTCAAAGAGATCTTGGCATCCTTCTTTAGCATGTCATTCAAAGGTTTGACAATTTTAAGAAAGCTTGAGATGAACTTTCTTACAAAGTTAATTTTCCCAAAGAATGATTTCAGCTCTTTTTTGTTGTTAGGAATTTCAATTTTAGAGATGGCCTCCACTCTTTTAGGATCTATGGAGATCCCTTGCTTGGTGCTAGCATGGCCTAGTAGTTTCCCCTCTATGACACAAAATATAATCTTCTTTGGGTTGAGGGAAATACCATATCTTTTGCACCTTTCAAACACTTATTGCAAGTGCATCAAGTGATCCTCTCTATTTTTGAGGAAAACTGATAAATCATCCATAGAGATGATGATACATTTTCCTACCAAACCTTGGAAAGCATGGTCCATTTCCCTTTGAAATGTTTCTCCTACATTGATAAGCCCAAAGGGTATCCTCTTGTAAGGATAAGTTCACCACTTGGTCATAAAATTTGTCTTCATCTTATCCTCTTTGTTAACTAGCACTTAGTTATACCCTAAGAATCCATCCAAGAAGTACATCATAACTAACCATAAAATAGCTTGCATGACTTGGTCTAAATAAGGTAGAGGATAGTTGCCCTTTTTAGAAGATTTTTTCAAGTTCCTAAATTCAATGCATAATCTAATCTCCCCATCCTTTCTTATTGGGACCAAGTTTGCAACCCAAGTGGAGTGTTTGATAAGAAATAAAATACTTGCATCTAATAGTTTCTTGACATCATTTATAGATCATATGCTCTAAAATAGGATTGACTAGCCTTTACTTTTGCTTGAAAGGCTTACATTTTTATTTGAGAGGTATTGTATGAGTTATGAACCTTGGGTCAAATATCTTCAAGTCTTCAATAGACCAAGCAATGACATCATACTATGTGGGAAACTCCCTTGCTTTCTTATTTTCCAGTTTAGTGCATGCTTTCCCTATATTGATAGGTTGAGGTTAGTCTTTGGATCGAGATCGACTAAATGGTATTATTTTCCACTCACTTTAGATACCTTAGGTACCTCCATAAGATTATCGTGATCAAATAGCCTCTCTAAAGAGATCATCCCTTTAGGTATCTTGTTATCACTAAGCTAGATGATCTTACCATTATGCTCCTTTTTAGGGGAGCTTTCATCTACTTCATCAATGATATGGAATTTAAAGGCCCTAGAGTTGGTTAGGAAATTGATGATCTATTGATCATCATTGAAAACCTAGATGTGATTAATTTTATCAAGGATTGATGGGCTAGGTACCAACATAATGTTGAAGTCAATAGAATGTCTATTTGGCATGAGGTTGGCTATAGTAGAAGCAAGCTCATTAGAAGCCTTGTTTTCTTCCCTTGAAATAGCTAAGATGTTGAAGTCATCAAAAGATTGAATCAAATCCCATACCCTAAAATTATATCTCTTTAAGTAAGACAATTTGTACTAGTATTTACTCCTCACTTGGTTGATCATAAGTTTTGAGTCTCCATAGAACATAAGATATTTGACATTTTGATTGACGGCAAGCTATAGTCCAATAATAAGAGCTTTGTATTTAGTTAATTTATTAATGCAAGGAAATTATAACCTATAAGATGCATGGTAGTGTTTGTGTGTAGGGTCTAATAACACGATGCCAACTCCTGATCCTAATTTTCATTTCGCTCCATCAACATGTAATGTCCATAATCTAGGCATTAGAGGGGAAATTTTAGAATCTATATTTTTTGTAATTTCTAAGGTGAAGATTCCAAGATCAAAATCAACTAATTTTAACCTTTCATTAACTACATTTTACTCATTTATCATATATTTCATCCTTGGCTCTCTCTCAACTCTTATTTGATTAGGAACACCCTTCCATGGTAACCACAAGTGAGAGTAATCAGTGGACATGTACCCATTCAAAGCATCAGTCTATTCCCTACTTAGAAGTAACCCATATGCATTAGGGATGTCTAATATTTGAATGTTAATAAACTATTAAATTCTAGGTTCACTTACCAATTGAATATGCACATTAAGTATCTCTCTAATGACTTTGACTTTTGATTATCCAATTGTGTGACTACTCAGTCTGACCTAATTGGGTTTAGGCTAAGTTATTCACAAATTATAGTTGACATGATATTAGTTGAAGCTCCTAAATCTATCACACAATTATGAAAATTCTTACCACACACTCTGACTATGAGCAAAAAGGGTGGAGACTCTACTTTTATCACTTGCATAGTTACATTGGCATTATCAATTTTTAGTGGCTTTTTAGGCTTCTTAGACAAGGATTCCAAGAGAAGGTCTCTTTGCTCAGTTATCTACATTACTTCATGTAGAGTGATATTTTCCTTGATTTTCCTCATGTCTTCAACAATATTGTATCCAGTCTTATTCAAAGGTTTAGCCAAAGGCTTAGAAGAAATACCTTTGGGTGGCTCAGGATCATTCCTTGAAGATGTATCTAGTGGAGTCAAATAGTTATTAGGAGGAGTATAATTAGTCAAGGATTGTCTTTAGTCCCTATTACTTAGAGGGTAAGTCTTGAGGAACTATTCAAATGCTTGGATTTCTTCAAGAATATTATCAGTCTCATTATATTCTTGGAAAGGAAATCAAAAGGTCTCCACCATGTGTACTTGATCTTATGCTTTAGATCAAGAAGTAATAAAATTATTATCCTTATTTTGGATAACCTCAAAGGTCTCAAGCTCTTCCTACAAGGATTTAAAAGCTTTATATAATTCAATACAATCTATCTCACCATGCTTAGAAGTGGCATGCACTCTATAATAATCAAGTAGGGCAATATCTATGAGATTGATGTCCATAGTCTTCTTTCTAGAAGAATAAGGCTCATTGGCTTTGTTGTTATTAAATAAGTTATCATTATAGAATTTATTTCTAGGTCTATTAAACTTTTGTAAGGTGAAGTTCCTTCTAAATTTCTCATTAGCATTACCAACTTGCTTTTGCAATTGTAATAAGTTTTTACTAAGCCTTTGGACCATCTTGAGTATGGACTCATTTTCATTATTTGGAGATTTAGAAGCTCAGGATTGAATATTATTAGTTTTATTGATTGATATTAGATCCTTTTGACCATTTATTTGAGATCCATTGGTAGTTTTATAACCTTAAAAACCTATATTTTTATTGGGAGCAACATGACTAGTAGGAAAGATAGTTATAGTTGGTATTTGATTTAGAGTTGGCACATTTTGATTACTATATGGGAAAAGGTTCAAGGCTGGTGCCTATGGATTGACATTTGGAATTAATTAAGCCATTTTCCCTTAAAGCTAGATTTGGTCACTAATTATCACTGCTTTTGAATAAACTTGAGATAATGTGGTAATAGCTAGGATAATTCTCTATAGAAACATAAAATTCATGAAATGCACATCATCTTTGTAGATCTCTAAGGCCAAATGTTCATTAAGCTTGTAAGGATCTATGGTTATATTGAACATCATTTGAAAATTGGCATTAAAATACCTAATAATCTCACTTGTATCTCTTTTGATGGTATTAAACTGATGATATATGACACAAGGGTTAATGATTTTCCCAAATTCATCAATAAAGATGGTGTCAAAGTTATTACAAGAAGTGATATAATCATCAAGCATGTTTAAGAACCACTCATAGGTAGCATATTTAAAGGTAAAATGGAATAACCTACAAGCTACATCCTCACAAATGAAATTTATCAGCCTTAATGTAGCTTTAAAGGACTTGACATGTTCCTTGGTAGTGACCACACTGGTTAGACTTCAAATAATCAAATATTTCTTAGGATTTCATGGAAAATCATGAACTATACCTGGAACATTGATAAGAGAAATTCCAAGCCAAGACATATCTAATCTAAGGTTGAATTCAAGGAATCCTTGAAGGGGTGAGGAAGGTAAATACTTCAAATGCCAATGCCTTACTTTGTCTCTTCTAGTCTGTTAGTGTGCTTCAAGCACAAGTAGAGGTTTCCTAGTTTTTGAATGAGATATAGTCTTAATTCTAGGTAATTCCATCTTGAGAACTAAGAATCCTACTTTTAAATATGGTGTAGCACATTAATTCCATCAAATAACAACAAATGACATGCACATTAAGCTTATTTTACAAATATTTAAGTATGAAAATGTAAAGGACATTGATATTTAACTAAATTAGATCAAATATATGTTTAATCATGCAAAACTGACCATCCTTTGCATCATTTTGAATAATTATACTCAAAGTTCACAAGATAACATCAATATTTAATCAAAATAAAGTTTTGATAACCTCAAACATCAAGAATTCTCAATTTGAAAGCTATTATTACTAGAGTTTGAACTAAACTTTACAAAGTACAGGGATCTTTTCCTTACTATGTGCAAAGATGAGCAATAAATCACTCACAAAGCAAATATATTTACAAATTACATAAATATCCTCTAATCTTAACCAAGAAAATAATAATACTTATAAAGAAGGCCCTCCTTCTAGATCCAGTGAGAACCACCTCTTGTTGATGGTTCTAATTGCTCCGCAGAGTGTTCCTAAGTGTTGATGAACAGTTATCATTTTAGGATTACAATAATACAAAGCATGAGTTCAATTTTATGGCAAGTAGTGTGTCTATGGTGGAAGAGTTAGCTAAGTATGAGAGATATCCATAAAATTTATTTGATGTGGTGGTTAGGAACCACTAAGGTCTAAGTCTTTGCAATTTTGTAATATTATTGGCCAAGATTTGTAACTCTAAGCTAATCTAAGTGAATATTTATAGTGATATTTAAGATAAAGTAAACATTAATTAAAAAAAAAGCAAAAGGTATGGTAAGACAGAGAAGAAACATGATTGCAAGCATTAGTCTAAAACATAATGATAAAGTTCTATTCAAATTGAGCATACATTTAACCAATCAGTGATACAACATAGCATAAGCCCAAGCTTCACCAAAAAATAGGGAAGATTCAAAGGAAATATAAATATCATGAGTAAAATTCAATATTACTTAAAGATTTTGATATGTTAATGTAAATTTCATAAGAACATTTAAATGCAGATCAAATAAAATGAAGTAAACTTAGAATCCTTCAACTAGTCTAGCACATCACAAACTAGAAACCTCATGAAAATGAAATATAGCTAATCTATTTGAGAACAATTCAAACCTAAGACATCTACTTATAATTTAGGTAAAACAAAAACAATATAGCATAAAACTAGACAATCTTTGTAGAATTCCAATGGTATTAATTGCTTTAGTATAAAATTTTCTCAAAATCCCTCTTTTTGAAAATGGTAACACTTGCTTATTTATATAAGACATATGTAGTGTAATGGTCATATTTCTTTCAAAATTTTACAAGTGGTAAGGATATCTTTCCTTTTATAAATAACTCTATAGTATATATGGTTGTTAGGTGCCTATTAGATCAAAAGACTAATATATGCTAATGAACTAGTATATATAGTTTACAAAAGAATAATATTAACTTTGTTTATGGGTTGGTGGGCCCTCTTGATCACTTAGGCTGAAGGAAGTCTTTCACCAAAGTGTATTATTCTTTGATTAACTTGAAATCCACTACAGGCTTCATTAGACTTTCTTCTTCATATTCAACCAATGTATCATATTCTTTATCACTTTTGATGGTGACCTCTTGTAAGCAGCTTGATTCTACTATCTAATCTCCTATGGAAAATATGACATTAAGGATCTTTTAATTATCCTTATTGGATTGGCATTAGTTTTCATCCTTCATGCCTTGGATGAAATCTTAGACTCCCTGCTAGAATTTCATGTCATGTATTAGGCCAATGGTAGTAGGTTGAGAAGGGAGCACAAACAAGGTTCTTAGTAAGTTCTTAGTTTAGTTCACCAAGTCCTTATCTTCCTCTATGAATTCATTAGCCTTGTTTTACCATAAAATTAATTCCTATATTTGATCCACTAAGATACCTTGAATGGCATTCAATTTCCTTTCTTTAATGATTTTGAAATCTAGGGGCTGCTTGGTGATGTGTACTTTGATGAACTCTATCATCTAGTATTTGGTTTCTTGACACTAATGTATTAGTTTTTTTCCTTCTTAGATTGAAGTTCCAAGGTATTAATCCTAATTTTTATGGATTTTAATCATTCAAAGGTATCTAGGTGGTACTTATTTAACATCTTCACTAGCTCCTCTAGAATTGGTAGTGAAACTTGTGCCTCCAAGTCTTTCTTCTCTTTCTCCAAGTTTAATATCCTTTTCTTCATTCCCTAAATTCCCACCGCAACCATTATTGACTGGGCTTGTACCAAAATTGGAATATATTCCTTATGAATGGGGTTCTCCCCTATTTCATGGCCTTGGAATGGAGTGATTCCTACAAATGGTTCCACTCTTTGGAGAGTGAATTATTTACTTCCAATGTTTACTTTATTTGTTATGACTTTCTCCAATGTATTATTATCAAGGTTAAATTGTATATTGGGCTCTACTTCTGATAGTTTTGAAGATTTTGATGTTTTGAGAACAGCCCCTCTTGATTTCCCTAATTCTTCTATTTTATTACCACACTCCTTAGCAACCTTAATCATTCTCCTCTTGATCCTTCATGATCTCTAAGATCTTGGGATAGACTTCATCATTGACCTCAACATTGGTAGTACTAGTTAAATCCCATGAATGTATTTGAGAGGGTATCTTTTGGAACTTCCCATAGATGAACTAGTCATAGATGATAGGTCCATTTATGGGAAATTCATCACTAAACAAGTTCACTTCACTTTTTGGGTAAGTCCACTTGGGTTTCTTGGAGGCTCTAGGCACCAAATCCATATCTATCTCCCTCTTTCTTTTGGTCATAGGGACCAAATCTAAGGCAACTCCTTTGCCTTTGTCTATCTCTTTAGTTTGAGGACCTTTAATTAGTACCACCTCAATTATGGATTCTCCTTCCTCATCCCCTTCCTTGTCTAATCCATATGCATTTTCAAGTTCCTTGAATAACTCATCCACCATTTCACAAGGCTCTAAGGAAACCATATCAAGTTATTCCATAGGGGAATTGGGTCTTTGAGGTACTTATTTAACATCTTCAGTAGGTCATCTGGAATTGATAGTGAGTCTTGTGCCTCTAAGTATTTCTTCTCTTTCTCCAAATTCAAGATCCTTTTCTTAATTCCTTGAATTCCCACCATAGCCATTACTGACTGGGCTTACACTAGACTTGAAATATATTCTTGATGACTGGGGTGCTTACCTATTGCCTAGACTTAGAATGGAGTGAATCCTATAAATGGTTCCACTCTTTGGAGAGTGACTTATTTAGTTCTAATGGTTTCTTTGTTTATAGTGAATATCTCCAATCTAGCAGTATCAGGGTTAAATTATAGCTTGGGATCTACTTTTGAAAGTTTTGAAACTTCTATTGTTTTGAGAACAACTACTCTTGATTACACTGATTCTTATATTTTATTGTTTCTCTCCTTAGTAGCCTTAATAATTCTCCTCTCCTTTTACTCCTTCATGAACTTTAAGATCTAGGGTTTGACTTCATCATTGACCTCAATATTGATAGTGCTATTCAAAGCCCATAAATGTGTCTAAGAGGGTGTCTTTTGGAAATTCACATAGATGAACTAGTTAGGGATGATATGTCTAAGTATGGGAATTTCATCACTAAACAAGTTCACTTCACTTGTTGGGTGAATTTATTTGGGTTTTTTGGAGGCTCTAGGAACTAAAGCCATATCTATCTCCTTTTTTCTTTTGGTAATATGGACTAAATCTAAGGCAACTCCTTTTTCTTTATCTATCTCTTTAGTTTGAGGACCTTAAACTAGTGCCACCTCAACTATGGATTCTCCTTCCTCATCCCCTTCCTTGTCTAATCCATATACATCTACACGTTTATTGAAGAACTCATCCACTCTTTCATAAGGCTTCAAGGCAACCATATCAAGGTATTCCATAGGGGTAGGTGTCTTTGAGGTAGACCTGAGGTAGAGGGTCCTTCTCCTACCATATGTTCCATCTTTTTTCACTAGGTCCTTCAATTTTGGGCACTTGCTACTAAGGTAGTTGATGTTGCTGAGGTAAATCTTGAGGTACTTGTGGTGGGCCCATAGTGGAAGGTAAGAGGTGATATTTCAAGGGATTCATTTTCCATATTTCTCCTGATGGTTTTTCTTCCCTTCATTATATGTGTTCTAATTTGAATCCATGCCACTTAAACTTAGCCAAAAATTCCTCAAATTTGGATACCTTTATGTATAAGTGGTCATATGGACCCAATTAATGTTCATAAGGCACCTTATGTAGTTATTTGGACTGTAGATGGGAGATCACATTTCCATTTGGATCCCATTTTTAAAGGTCATCTGATTTAAAGTAGAATATCTCTATATTCCTTACTAAAATATCTAGTTACTTCCATCCTTGAATCATTATCTTCCCAATCATATATGGGAAGAGATTTAGGTTTCCATACATGGTTTATATCATGAAGGAGTTGATAAGATATCTCACTCTCATCCATCTTGATTGGGACATGCACTGATAATCTAAAGGGTTAGATTTGGATTCCTTTAATCTTAATGAGTGTGCATGTAGGGTATAACTAGATATCTCAAGTGGGCTCTATAAATTACCTAATGATCGGGGAAACCCTGTGCATTAGACTTCTTGTAATTATCCCAATTAGAGTGGGATATATGCATCCAACTAGTAAGACATCATAGTAAAGAGTTGACTTTTTTCCTTTTAATTCCATTAAACTATCTTTCTAGGTGGATACTTATCATTTATCCAATAGGTGGAGTCAGATTCTCCTCTATCATGAAATAGACATAGGAGACCACTTAGGGTCAGCATAGGATGTGATTACTAATCTGTAATCCCTATTCAAAAAAGTCATGATGATTCTAATCCCTTCCCTATAATATACAATTATGATTTTACCATCATGGTTTCTCATTAAATGAGTTCCTCTCTCTAGCCATGGTCTTAGGATATTATCTAAGTCATTCTTAGTGGCCTATTCCTTGATTTTATAGAGGTCAATGTGAGTTATAGGAATCTTATAGTAGCCTTTAAAAGCTACTAGAGCTATATAAACAACTCTCTTTGATGTACCCTCCTTAATTATCTAATCTCCATCTACTCTACAATCAATGAACATAGGAGTTAAGATATTGACATAATAGAGTACCTCTAGTTTGGTAGCTATGATGTGAAGTCTAGACATCTATATTAACACAAGATCTACATGCATCCTCTAAACTAAAATAATTTGTTATTCACTGGGAGCCAATGGTTATAGACGGTCGATCCCAAAGAAGATTTTAGACCAATTTTTCAAACCATTATTCAAGGTTCCTACATCCAATTCAATGTCTTTGTAACATCTTCCTTCATTATTAGTTGATAATTAAACCTCTACCTCTCTCACCATTGTTATCTTTCTTTATCCATAATTCCTCAAATGGTTTGATTGCTCTTTGATTATAGGATTTCACTAAGTCTTTTTATCTTTTCTCAAGGTGATTTTAGCTCTTTTAAATGAAAATGTTGCTCAATTAGGCAATAATTAGGGATTTATGTTGGTGAGCTAGGGTTTTTCTTTCTTTAATGGTGGAGGTAGTGAATTTATAAAATTTCTCATGTTACTCCTATGAAAGTCCTTCCAGAAGCTAGTTGTTAGCCTTTGCAAGTTTCCTTCATTTCACACCATTGGATTGGATCTATGAATGTGTAGACACCTAAATTGTGTCTAACCCCTTGGTCCTTTTCACACTTCATTAATTTAAAATAAATTACTTATTTTAGATTAATGACATCACCCTCAACACCTCATTGTGGACACATCACCTAGGACACCTCACCTTGGACACCTCACCTTGGACCATTTCTCACCCCATGACTCACCCAAGACCTATTCTTACTCCTCCCCAACCACCTAACCAACTCTCATGCATATATAGCCTAACCTTTGTGAATTCTCCAATGGACTATGCACTTGGCAGATGGAGAACATGCTTCTTAGCCCTTTATCTCATTCTTCAACCACTGACGTCGGTCAACTATCGAAAGACGCTGGTGGGATCGCTGACATTAGTTTACTTAAACCAAATTCTAATGTTGAGTTATGGGCTAGCCTAATCAGGAATCATGAATCACTAATCATGAATCATGAATCGACTTATTCTCAGACTCTCTCTCTCTCTCTCTCTCTCTCTCTCTCTCTCTCTCTCTCTCTCTCTCTCTCTCTCTCTCTCTCTCTCTCTCTCTCTCTCTCTCTCTCGCCTATGGACTAGAACATCAACAGACAGACTTTGAGACATCAACAATGATCAGACTTCAACTAATGCTCCTTTGGCCACAAAGACTCTACACCAATTGCTCCAGATTAGACTAAAGCATTACATGGGACCTGGACATCAGCCATAATAGGTACAAACATTTAGCACCTTGGTTCTTCATCTCACCAGAGCTAAGTATTTATTCTGCCCTTTCATTTCAGTTATTTAGAAAGCATTAATAATTAGTTTTTATATACTATTTTCTAAATACTATCATCTAGATGAGACCTGAATTTCAACTAGACCCAACTTTCAACAAAATGTCACTTCTTCTGGGGAAGGGCTGAAAATCCTTCCTCTCACCCTTACCCTTTTTGACAACCTATCATCTACCTTTGCCCTTCTGCATGCCTTATTCATCTCCCTACAAACCTGCACAGAGCCAGACTCTTTCTAGACCCCTCTGTCTACCACAAACCCATCCAAAACCTATCCAAGGCCATTTCCCTGACCAACATCAACCACTACCCCTAATGACCCAGTAGCCTAACTGACGTCGATAACTTAATCAATCGATGCTGGTAGGACTACCAACATCGGTGACTATGGCAAATTGACTGCAAAGAAATAGGTATGCATTATCTAATTTCCTCTTTGTTAGTCATTTGTCATTTCTTTATTTCCAACACTTTTACTTATAAATAGTGGATTGTCATCCCTCAAGGAAGTCTTTGCAGTTCTGTGATTGAGCTTTGCTTCGCAGTCCACCATATTTGTCTCTAACATTTTTCTATTTAAGTCTTATTATCTACAGGTGTCATCCTCCATAGCCAAAGAGGAGCTCCTTCAATCATCTGGATACGGTGCGTAGCTTCATCTGGGTATCATCTAACCCCTAACCATTAATCTTAGTTTCCTATTTCTTCTAAATATTAAATAGCAAAAATGAGTAGAAACATTATGGCATGCCCGGTGGGACCCCTAGAGTTTTCCTTGGGTTCATCATTTCTTTTCTTAAATGCAAACATTCATATAAGTGCATTAGATTCTCCTCTTTCATCTTTCTTCTATGTTTTTATTTCAAAAGAAACCATAAGCACAAGTTAAAAAGAACATTCTTTCATTTTCTTCTTGTCACCTTTCTTTCTTACATCTTAGAGTAGTAAAAATTCATGTTCTTAAACCCTTTCTCCACTTGTCTACATCTGAACATAACATTTCAATTTGGGTTAAAAGTTAAATGCATTTCACTCCTGCTTGAATGCAAATTTAGCTCATCTAGTAATTAACCACATTATGAATAAATCATAGTGCACATATGTTACACGACCGGACCACATTCACAATTAAACATCTAAACATACCTGAGACAAGGCCCGACTAGGATTTCACCACCTAACGGATACCTTACCCTTCCTAGCGATCCTACTTGGACTTCATAACCAAGAGGAGGACCCACTCTATTTTCTGGCAGAGTATAAACTCTACGGGAAGTATATATTGGCTAAGCAACCTAGCTCGGCTCTGGGTTCATGAAGTGAGGGGAGCAAGCTCCTATCACCAGGCCACGTACGGAACCTAACACAAACTTTTTGAGCACCAAAACTAACCTGAAACCAGCATTAGACTACCTCTTTTATGACCCGTTCTAAAAGCCAATGTTTCTAATGCAAAATTGCTTTCTACATTCAAAGAAGAAATAAGAAACTAAAAGATGGTTAAGGCTAGAAGTACCTGATAAAGTCATGCGCACCGAAATCAGACGTTGAAAGATTCTCCTCTTTTGTTGTGGAGGAATGACACCTGCGAAGAAAAGGCTAAAACACAGAAAAACGTTAGTAAGAGATAGGGTGGGTAAGGCTAGAAGTACCTGATAAAGTCGTGCGCACCGAAATCAGACGTTGAAAGATTCTCCTCTTTTGCTGTGGAGGAATGACACCTACGAAGAAAAGGCTAAAACACAGAAAAACGTTAGTAAGAGATAGGGTGGGTTGTCAGGCGAACGCCCGATCCCAGAAGTACGAAGACTCCCTAGAAGGATATCAACCCACTGATAAAAAAGAGCAGAATATTGGACGAAAGTAGATGATAATGACAGAAATAAATGATAGAAATAAATGACAAAAAATAAAAGATGCGTACCTGATATGCGACACTGTTCTGCACAGTCGCCGGCGTCGGTCTCTATGGTGCCGGCATCGGTTAGGGAAGGTGCCGACGTCGGTCAAGGTGCCGTCGTCGGTCGGGGAAGTGACCGGCGTCGGTAGGGGCAGGTTCTGGGAAAAGGTTCGGGACAGGGTCTGGGAGAGTCGGGACAGGTCTGAATGGAGTCGGGATAGGGTCTGGGAGAGTTGGGACAGGTTCTGAGAGAGTCTGGGGGGTTTTGGATAGAGTCGGGACAGGGTCTGAGAGAGTCTGGGGGGGTTTTGGATAGAGTCGGGACAGGGTCTGAGCAAGGTCGGGACGAGGTCTGGACAGAGTCTGGGGGGTTTTGGACAGAGTCAGGATGACAGAAAATAAATAATAACTAAGAAAGAAATGAAATAAACAGAATAATACTTACCTGGTAGAAGACGCGATGAAAGCCATGGTGTGCAGATTAGTTGATGTCGTAGTGTTGATGATTGCTCGGAGTTCGCAGGTTGGTGGAGGAATTCGCAGGTTAGTTGCTCAGTGTTTCGGATAACGTTCGGGATCTCATCTCGAATGGCTGGCGGAGGTTGATGAAGGCGGGGGACGGGGACGGTTCCAGAGACGGTTCGTCAACCATTTTGGGAAACTGAATGGTAACTGATAACGGACAAGGGGAAGGTGACCGACGTCGGCAGGAGTGCCGACGTCGGCCGATAGGTGACTGACGTCGGCGATATCGGTTGGGTAAAGACCGACGTCGGCAGATGCATAATGGGGATAGAGTCTAGCTTTTGCTCTGTGCTCCTTTTTACATGCTGCCAGGGTCAAGGTTGGTGGAACAAGTGATCGGCAAGGGTTCAATAGGCGAAGATGAATAAGACGGGGAATGACCAGGGGAGTCGACACGATTTCGGTGTCTACATTTGCCCCTTTTTGTCTTGTTGGTTGTTCTGGGCGAACTGCAAGACAAAAATAGGAGTGAGTGCCCCAGGTGAGGGATAAGGTTGATTTCGTCTTGTTGGTTGTTCGAATGAACTGCAAGACAAAATAGGAAGCGAAATGCCCCGAGTAAGGAATAAGGTATTCCCCCTCAAAGCAGGAGTCGAGGGAAGGGAACCGGGAATCGGGTGCTGATTTGATAAAGAGCGGATGAAAAAGGGGTGAAGGTGAACGCTGCAAAGGTCGTGATTGCACGCATACCACTGCACGAGATGGTCAGGCCAAAGTGTCGCAGGTCAAGGGTCGAGGAGTGCCAAAATTGAAGTAACCGGGCCCCAGCATTTAGACGTCTGCTGATCGGGTCACTCAATCTAAGCTGAAGCTCCAAATGGGTCGTCGCGTTCCAGGTATCCCGGGCTCAGGAAGTGCTCCTAGAAACGTGAAAAAGTCACAAGTAGTGTGGATCAACCGGCTTGCGATCCTATACTTGTGAGGGTCCAAAAGGTCTACGCATAATTCTGCTAATCAGTCATGAGGTAGCATACATGCAAAAACAACCAAGGCAACAACGTCTTGGAAGTGGTCGAGGTCGGAGGAGATAGGCATGATCTCCAATGGTTGGTGGTTGAGGGATGGATGAATGGACGAAAGGATGCGGAGGATGCGGCTGAGCTAACCCCAGAAGACCCCATGTCAACTGAGTGCTGCCTACATAGCCCTGGTGATAGGGCCTCAGGCCGATGTAGTTCTCCCTAGAAGGGAGGAAGGGTCAAAGGGATGGTGAGGAAAAAAAAGATGTTGCAGCCTTTTCCAAATGGTGTATTCTGCAACATTGGTTGAGGGGTTTTTCATCCCTAGCAATATCCCATATGCGTGATGGATGTATGCTAAAAATGAATTGAGGTCTATTTATGCTTCAGCAAGTATTGGTTTATGCTTAACACAAATTGGGGCGAGTCGATAGTTTCCGTGTGTATTGGCGTCCATAGAAACTAGGGTGAATAGGCTAGGTCATGTTGATGGTCTGAAAAGAGAGTTGAGCTGAGTTGATTGACAAGTGATGAGGGTGAATGTGACCAAAGTGCAGAAGAAGAGATGAAAGGCGAATCACTCTTTCATTGACAAGGACCAAAAAGATAGCATAGATAGGGGTCATGAGAACCAAGAGCCCCATTCATGCGTGACATCGTTGACCATAGTTATGTTAGAGCGGTAATCGAATCACTTAGACATTAAAGTGAGCTCGAAGTCCCTTAAGTAGGTAATAGGAGGAGGAAAAAGGGTAACCCGTTTTAAGAGCAGAGATAACTTTGCCCCTTTTTTATAGGAGACCCTGAGACAACTACAAGCCAAGTCCGTGACTCGTTTTTTTTTTTTTTTTTTTTTTTTTTTGAGAGGCAGACTGATCAATGCGGGAAGCCTACATAGAGATGTCATTTGCTTGGTGGTCAGGTTGTGAAGCTGATCAATGCGGGAAGCTTCTAAGAAAAGTTGTTGTTTATTGCCAGAGTAGTCATAGCCATCCTTCGAGGGAGTGGTCTAGATTTTTGTTTAATATAAAGGCTTTTGAATAGTTGTCCTTCGAGGGAGCAGTCTATTTATTACAGCAATGATAGTACAGCTGTCCTTTGAGGGAGCAGTCTATTTTTTTTATTTTGATATTGATATAGTGACCATGGATATGTTTTGACATCTTGATTTGTTTTGATAGAAGTGGAGTCATGGACAAGACTGTAGAAGGTCAAGGGCTCCCTTTTATTAGGACAAAGCATCCATGTATCATAAAAGGGTTATAGGAGTTGTTAAGAGGAATAGGGTTGAAAGGAAGTAGGATGAAGAGGACGGGGATTGCTCAAGGGACGAGCTCAAGTTAAGTGTCAAGTAGACGAATACTCGACTAGCAGTAGAACGGTCGCAGATGCAACGCATTAAGAGGCTCAGGTTCTGGGCGTCCATCAAGAGAAGACAGACGGTAAGTCCCTGATCCATACTTGTGCGTGATAATAAAAGGTCCGAGCCAATTAGGAGCAAACTTGCCTCGTTTACTGCGCTCCATATTGGTCACATGTTGATTCTCTTTGAGGATGAGGTCTCCGATGTTGAAATCTCGTTCTCGTAGATTTTTGTCATAGGTGCGCTTGATGCGATGTTGATAGACATGGAGATGATTAAGGGCAGCAAGACGGTGTTCGTCAAGTAACTCAAGTTGAGCTAAGCGATCTTGACGAAAGTCATCGTTGGAAAGGATATCATGTAGAGAAATGCGGAGAGATGGGATCTGTACTTCAAGGGGTAAAACAGCCTCTGTTCCGTACACGAGAGAAAAAGGGGTAGCACCCGTAGAGGTTCGGATGCTAGTGCGGTAAGCCCACAAAGCGAAGGGAATGTGAATGTGCCAATCCTTGCCTGTGTCACTGACCACTTTCATGAGAATTTTGGTGAGAATTTTGTTGGAAGCCTCGGCCTGCCCATTTGCTTGTGGGTAGTAAGGCGAAGAGAAACTGAGTTTGATGCCGAAGGAGTCGCATAGCTTTTGGACAGTTTTGTTTTTGAAGGACTTGCCGTTATCAGTGATGATTTTATGAGGGACACCGAAATGACAGATGATGTGGGTGTTGATGAAGTCGACGATCTTGTCGGTTTTTGTGGAGACGAGAGGAATGGCTTCCACCCACTTGGTGAAATATTCAGTGGCTGTGATGATGGATTGATGACGAAGAGACGAATGAGGGTTAATCTCACCGATGAGATCTAAACCCCACTGAGAAAAAGACCAGAAATCCTGAGCAACTTGTAAGGCGTGACTGGGGAGATGAAGCAAGTTAGAGTGCTACTGACACTTGATGCAACGCCGAACATAATCGCTACAGTCTTGATGAAGGGTAGGCCAATAATAGCCTAGACGAAGGATGTGTTTGGCAACCGAATTTCCACTGAAATGCCCACCACAAATCCCATCGTGGACTTGCTGGATGGCGTGAGATGCTTCAGTGGAGGTGAGACAACGAAGAAGGAGGCCGTCGAAGCCTCGCTTATAGAGAAGACCCCCTAGCATGGTATAGCGAGCAGTACGCTTGATAAAAGCTCGTCGTGCATTACTAGAGAGGTTGGGAAGAATGATAGAGAGAGATAAGAAGTCCACAAGTTGCTTATACCAAGCATCTTGTGGGCTTGGGTCTATAGTGTTGACATGATGAATGTGAGGAGAGATATACGAAGGCAATGGCACACGATGCACCGTGACAAAAAGTCTGGATGCAGATGAGGAAGATGGGATATGGGAAGTGAGAGAAGCCATAGTGTCAGCAAACTTGTTCGTGGATCGAGGAACAGTCTGCAAGAGGAAATGGTCGAAAGATGCAAGGAGAATGTCAGCACGATTTTTATACCTTTGCAAAATTTTATTTTTACAGAGGTATGAACTGTTGACCTGATTGACGACGAGCTGTGAGTCGCCGAAGATGTTGATGGACTTGATGCTGAGAGAGAGGGCGGTCTGAAGTCCCAAAATTAAGGCCTCGTATTTGGCCATATTATTGGTACAGTCAAAGTCGAGTTTAAAAGACAAAGGCATGGGCTCCCCTTCGAGTGGGATGAGAATGACCCCAGCACCTCCACCTAGTTGACATTGGGATCCGTCAAAGAACATAGTCATCTGATAGGTGGTGTCGTCAGAGGAAAGCATAGCGATAGACTCATCAGGGAATCCACACTGCGAAGGTTGAGTGTCAGGAAGAGGGGCATGTGCTAGTTGATCAGCGATGGTTTGCCCCTTGATAGATTTCTGCTGGATGAATTCGAGATCGAACTCAGCAAGCAGCATGAGCCACCGAGCCATACGTTGATTTTGATATGGCTTGGAGTGCATATATTTGAGAGGGTTGGTGTGGGTGATGACAAAGGTTTTGTGGTTGAGAAGATAGTGGCGAAGCTTAGTAGCAGCAAAGACTAACGCCAAACAGAGTTTCTCGATATGGGTATACTGAGTTTCATAGTCGACCAGTGTGCGGCTGATATAATAAACGGCTTGCTCACGGTGATGCTCGTCTCGGTGCGCGATCATGGCACCTAACAAATGGTGAGTGGATGAGATATAAAGGTAGAAGGGTTGGTCATCTTTAGGTGGAATGAGAACTGGTGGAGAGACCAGATAGCGTTTTAAGGATTTAAAAGCCTCTTGACAGTCCTTATCCCATGTAAAAATGACGTCCTTCTTAAGGAGATGATGAAAAGGTTGGCAGCGGTCAGAAAGCTGCGAGATGAAGCGACGAATGGACTGGAGCTTGCCTTGCAAACTGCGAAGCTACTTGAGATTGGTCGGGGGAGGCATTTCAAGGATAGCGCGAATCTTGGCGGGATCTATCTCGATGCCACGAAAGGAAACGATGAAGCCAAGAAGCTTGCTAGAGAGGACCCCAAAGACACATTTCTTGGGGTTAAGACGGACATTGTAATGAAGAAGACGAGAAAAGATGATGTTGAGAATGGTCAGATGGTCACGGCAAAATTTGGATTTGCCGAGAAGGTCGTCCACATAGTCCTCCATGATTTTGTGGAGGAGATCGTGGAAAATGTAGGTCATGGCACGCTGATAAGTGGTGCCTGTGTTCTTCAAGCCGAAAGGCATGACTCGATAGCAAAAAGTCCCCCATGGGGTGATGAAAGTAGTCTTGTGCTGATCTTCCGGAGCAATCAGGATTTGATTGTATCCTGAAAACCCGTCCATAAGAGATAGCATCTCATGGCCGGCCGTAAGATCAACGAGCTGGTCAATGTTAGGAAGAGGAAAGTCATCTTTAGGACAGGTTAGATTAAGGTCACGATAGTCTGTGCAGATCCGAATCCCCCCAGTTGCCTTGGTGACTGGGACGATGTTAGAGACCCACTGTGGATAATCGATAGGCTGGATGAAGGAGACAGAAAGGAGACACTGAAGCTCCTCCTTGACAAGGAGGGCAACGCGAGGATGCATCTTTCGAAGCTTTTGCCTGACAGGCTTAGCCTCTGGTTTGGTGACAATGTTATGGGTAATGATGGAGGGGTCGATGCCAGGCATATCACTGTAAGTCCAGGCAAAGGCCTTGCTATGGTCGGAGAGGAACTGGGTATAGTCAAGCTGCTCCTGAGCGTCTAAAGATTGGCCGATCTTTAAGACATGAGGAACATCAGAAGAAGGAAGGTTGATGTCAATGGTTGATTCATTTAACATAACCTGGGTCTCAGAAGGGAGGGAGCGCTGGATGAAAGAATCATCAGCGCCCATGTAGGAAAGAATGGCGTCATCGTCAACGCAGTGAACAGTGTGAATGGTTGCCGACTCATCTTCGATCATGGTGGGAAGAGTGAGAGGGAGAGACTTGGATACCCCATTGAGCTGATAAGTCAAGGGGTCCAGGCAAATGGTGTTTATGGAAAAAAAAAAAAAAAAAAAAACTAGGAGGAATGGAAACCACTGACTCCGTAGGTGAAGGTGGCGAAATAGGCGAGTGTGGAGGAGATTGATCAAGGATTGGTTCAGGATAAAGGTCTACAGGGTCTTGAGTGGGGTCGTGATATCCCAGACCATACCGTTTCTTGGCATCGTCATCATTGAGCGGTTGGATAGGCTGATGGGAGCCCTGCTCATAGCGTCCGAAATCAAAACCCTTCCATGCACACCTGTAAAGGTAAGTATGTGCAAAGGCGGGGTTGCCAAGAAATGAAAAATCTGATGTGAAAGGTTGGGGTGAAGAAAGAGGATTACCGTCAGTAGGAGCTTGATTAAGCCCTCCATAGACGAGGTTGGTGCGGAGGTGAGGGGGACCATAAGGTATGATCATCCTGATCCGATGGTCGTAGCTGGGGCTGTGATGAAGGCGTCCATACTCTTGCGGAGTTTGGAACATGTCTAAAGCCAGCAAGCGATACTCTCCCAATGAAAGTCTTTGGAAGACGTCTTCCATGGGGTCTGTGGTTGTCGCTTGAAGGGGAGGTGTAAGGGCGATCACCTGTTGCGAACTGGTTGAAGCTTCCGCGGATGGAGGCGGTGCCGAGGTTGACGGCTTGATAGGAATGAGGACATCGTTTGGACGGTAGGTGGTATTGCATGTTTTGAAAGGTGAAGGGTCAGCGGGAATGGTGTGGACTTGTCCGTCATGCTCAAACTTCACACAACGGTGCAGGGTGGAGGGGACACAGGCCATGGCGCAGATCCAGGGTCGGCCCAGCAAGATGTTGTATTGGAACTCTCCTTCGATGATGTAAAAGAGCTCTGGGACTGTGCGTGGACCAACGCGGATATGAAGGATGATTGTGCCAATGGTCGTGGTAGTAGTGTCGTTGAAAGAGTGTAAGATCGAGTCAGTTTTGGAGACGCAATTCTTGGGAAGAGCCAACTGATCAAAGGCATGAGTGGAGATGATGTTGATGCTAGCGCCCCCATCGATCATAACGCGTTTAATGCGTGTCCGATCGATGTAGGCAGTGATGAAGAGGGCGGCGTCCTGATCTTCCGTGTTGGATGTAGGAATCTCAGAATCACTGAATGTGATAGAGGCAACAGGGGCTAAGGAGTGGACAAGGGCAGCAAGTGGTTGAGGATCCTCAGGTTGGACCTCCGCTGCCTGCAGGGCTTGGATGAGGGCCTGACGATGTTGGTGTGAGGTTTGGACGAGATCGTAGAGGGACATCTTCACAGGCGTCTGGTGAAGCTATTTCAACATGGAGTCGTGGATTGGTCCGGAAGAGGAAGAAGAAGAAGTAGAGGGTTGAGGCGCGCCAAGGATGGAAATCTTAGGCTTAGGCGGTTGAGGTGGATTGACAAAATGGTAGGTCCAAGGAATGGCGGCTTTTTCTTTCACCTTATCCTTTTGTGACCTAGTGGTGATATGAATGGCATTGATTTCAAAGATGGGAGGTGAAGATGATGAAGGGGTTGTAACCGGTTGATGAGATGTGGATGGGTTTGAAGAGGTTGAAGGGTTGTGAGAAGGAGTCGAGGGGTGGTCGAAAGTATCCTCAAAGAGAAGAGTGTCTTTCTCCAGATAACGGCGAATGACAGCCTTGAGGGCACAGCAAGTCTCGGTGTCATGTCCTGGTGTATGATGATATAAACAAATCTTCGTGTCGTCGAACCAGGAAGGTTTAGACTCGAGAGGTTGAAAGGGCTTGATGGGTGGAAGAGTTATGCTAGAAGTTTGCAAAAGTCATTGCAAGATCAAAGAGTATGAGCCCACTAAAGGGTCCATGCTCATCGATGTATGCGATGTCGGTGACTTTTGCTTGGGCGAAATGGGAGGAGGTTTTCGTACCACCTTCTGGGTTGATGGTGCGATGACAGGCAGAGACGGTACACTCTTCGTGAGAGGTATCGCCCTTTTGGGAGAGGGTAGGCTAGCGGTAGGTAAAGGAAGCAAAGGAGGCAACCGGTTTTGGTTAGAGGTTGAAGCGGGAAGGACTCTGGTTAAGGTTGAAGGATGCGGGCCCAAAATGGAGGGCAATGGTGACGGAAGAGGAGGCGTTCGCCTCTGTGGTTTGGCAGTCTTTTGAGATTTGGGTTGAAGACTAGTATTGTTTGAAGTTTGGGTTAAGTCCACCTTCACTTGTGGATGAGTGAGGTTGGAGACAGGGCGAACGCCAAGTGATTTGATAGGTTTAGGCGAAGTAGATGAGGGTTTTGGTTTTGATGAGGTTGATGAAGATGTAGACGGTTTGGAAGTGGAGATCGGATTTTTGTTGATAGTCTTAGGAGGTTCCGCCATGGGTGGATTAGCGGCATGAGATGAGAGGGCCCAGGCTTGTTGAAGAGCTGTGAGATGGTCCCACAATCCCTGATGTTCCACTTTCCTAGAAGGGAGAAGTTTGAGTCTCTCCACTAGTCGAGAAAATGGCTGAGAAGATGTGGGATGAGGTTTAGGCTCTTGAGAAGATGCCAATGGTTGTGGGACTGAAGGTGAGATGGATGTAGTAGTCTCGGGTCCAAAGCATGGTGAAGTTATGACAGGTTCATGTTCGGTTGGAGATGAAGGAGAGATAGGTTCTTCTCTGGGTGGAGAAGAAATTGGTGAATGAAGCTCCTCAAGCGGGTAAAGGGCAGGGATGATAGTGCCCTCCACTTGTGGCCGAGGAGTAGGAAAGGTTGGGTCCTCCATGGGCAGCAAGAAGGAAGATGGTGAAACTGGCGGTGCTGGTAAGGTTGAGGCATCCTCCAAAATGAGAGAAGTTAAGGGAGAACTAGCTGGAGAAAGAGGTTCGTCCACATGTGATGGACTGATGGATGAACTCACCTCTTGGGGTAGGTTAGAAATGAGGGGCGAGACCGTATTGACTGTTCAAATATTATGTTCATGGGTATTGTCAGTCAAGGTCTGGACGTTGTTTTGGGTTGGTGGATGATTAGGGAATGGTTGTTTGAAGATATCGATACCCTGATTAGGAGGGGCGTTAGGATTGTCGAGGATGAGGTCACCCTTTTCCAACATGTCTTGAACTATGTTTTTAAGGGTTTTATAGTTGCCCGTGTCATGACCTTTAACACGGTGGTAGTGGCAGAAGTCATTCTCCCTATACCACGCAGGGATGGCGCGTGAGGGATCAAATTGTGGTGGAGGTCGGATCTGAGGGAGATTGATGGCCCCTTGTTTGACGAGTTTTTCCAACACAGACGCGTATGATTCTCCAAGTGGAGTAAACTGTCGCTGTATGTATCTCTGCTGAAATTGACGAGTGGCGCTCATGGACGTGGATGGTTCAGGTTGATTAGTTGAAGGCGAAGAAGAGGAAGATCTAACAACCACAGCATTTGCTGAAGCTTTAGATTTAGGATTGGATGAGGAGGGCTTAGAAGAAGGGTCATTGGTTTTGGAGTTGGGATTCTTACTCCGCAACTTGACTTGATTCTCCTCAACGGCACGTAACTCAAGTTTACGAGCCATCGT
This sequence comes from Torreya grandis, assembly GCA_037957365.1. Lineage (NCBI taxonomy): Eukaryota > Viridiplantae > Streptophyta > Pinopsida > Cupressales > Taxaceae > Torreya > Torreya grandis. Next base: position 2,312,100 of record JARHVA010002327.1, read on the forward strand.
GAAGGCCTCGTCAAAAGTGCGGAAGGTTTGAACCCTCAAGGTAGAAGAAATATGTTTAGCACAGGATTGAGAGAAAAGTTCAATAAGCTCAGGCTGAGGTAAAGAAAATGAAAGTTGATTGATAAGGCTCCTCCACCGAGCGACGAAATCAGCAATAGATTCATCATCGAACTGGCGAATAGAATAGAGGTCTGTGATAGAGACTTTCTTGGTGATATTGATGGAGAAATGATCGAGGAAGAGCTGGGCCAACTAAGTGAATGTGAGGATGGAATGGCTGGGAAGAGAGCTGTACCAGTCAAGTGCAGCACCCAAGAAGGACATGGGAAACGTGCGTAAGAGCAACGCATCATCGTGGGCGATAAGGTAACAGGCATGTCTGAATGCCCGTAAATGTTGTTGTGGGTCTTCCTTACTCTGGAAACGAGAAAACTTAGGAAGTTCCCACTGGTTGGGATATGGTCTGATGGGGACAGAAGGATGGATGGGTTCGTTACAGATTTGTTCGTACGAGAGAGTGTTGCGTGAGCCGGTAATGGAGGTCTCTAGGTTGGACATTTTATCCATCAGCATCTTGATAATATCTACTAACGGATTGGCGGGTGGAGCACCTCCTAGATTGTGAGGCGCTTGAAAGAGGCTGGAAGAGGTATACGACGTAGTCGGTTGTACCAATAAGGGCGCAACATACGGATGACTAGTCGTAGGGACAGAAGAAGTGACTAAGGATGATTGGATGGAAGGTATGGCTAGGTTTGATGTTGTCATGGGAAGTTGGTTAGAGGTAACATGGGCTAACGGATGGGTAGCCACCCTAGTGTTGATAAGAGTAAGAGTGGGCGGAATAGAGACGACCAGGTTTTGAAAGGGGGTAGAAAGTGGTTGAGTGGACTGAGATTGATTGGGGGCCGAAACCCCGGTGAAAGTGGGCCCAACGACAGAAGGAGAGGCCACACTTGGATGGTTGGTGAAAGGTTGGTCATTGGTTGAGGCAACAGCCTGGGTGTCTAAGGGTTGGACTACGGACGTTGTTGATACGACCACAGTCGTGAGGAGAGAAGTCGGCATTCCATAAATTGGATTGCCAAAGGGGTCTCGCATTTGGCTATTCACGAGATAGTGTTGCAGGGCTTTGGTATTGAGGTCCAAGAATCGTGTGAAGTCTTGGTCCCCTTCTGGAATAATAGGCGTTTGGGTCGGAGATGGTCTGGTAGGAGTTCTTTCGGTTTTCGAGTTGAACTCCATTATAGGTCTGGTTGTAGGCGGGGTAGATGGAAGAGGATGATGCCTCGCGTGATCGACTAGAGCCTTGGCTTGGCTACGAGTTAGAACCATTCAAGGCAAGGAAGAATGTCCTCACAAGCTCAAACAAGCAGATAAGAACCAAAAGATGAAGACACAAGCAGATCCTAAAACCCTAGAAATGAATTATTAGGATTATAGTGGCTTATGCCTTAGAATGTGTGTGTAGAGGAAGATTGGCTGAAAAATGGGTCCTAAAAGAAGCAGTCTATGGATGGTTTCGGGTTTTGTTATGGTGCTCAAGAAGTCTGTGTTAGCTTCCATACAGGCCTGGTGCTAAGGAGCAAGCTCCCCTCACTTCACGATTCCAGTGGTTAGCTGGTTTCACTTAGCCAAAATATACTTCCACTAGAGTTTATCCTCCGCCAGAGAACGGAGTGGGCTTCCCCCTTGGTGATGAAATCCAAGTAGGGTCACTGGGACGGGTAAGGTATCCGCTGGGGGATGAAATCCCAGTCGGACCTTGTCTTAGGTAAGTTTTATGTTTGTTTTGTGTAGGTGGTTTGGTCGTGTAACATCAAGTGATCTAGATTAATTCAATATGCAGTTTAATTACTATGTGTGGTCTAAAAGATGCAGGCAATCAGAAATGAATGCAAAGTGTTTTAATGTCCAAGTCGAAATGTTTGTTCGTATGAAGATGAATGGAGAAAGAGTCGAAGAATATGAGTTTTAGCTAGTCTAGAAATGCAAGAAAGAAAGAAATGTTCATTTTAGTTCTGCTTATGATGTCGTTTAAGAAGAGACGAAAGGAGGCAAAAAGGAAGAAACCTAATGCACCTAAATGAATGAAAGAAAGAAAGAACCCAAGGAGGACCTAGGGTCCCACCGGGCGTGCCAGAATGTTTCTAATGCAAAATTGCTTTCTACATTCAAAGAAGAAATAAGAAACTAAAAGATGATTAAGGCTAGAAGTACCTGATAAAGTCGTGCGCACCGAAATCAGACGTTGAAAGATTCTCCTCTTTTGCTGTGGAGGAATGACACCTGCGAAGAAAAGGCTAAAACACAGAAAAATGTTAGTAAGAGATAGGGTGGGTTGTCAGGCGAACGCCCGATCCCGGAAGTATGAAGACTCCCTAGAAGGATATCAACCCACTGATAAAAAAGAGCAGAATATTGGACGAAAGTAGATGATAATGACAGAAATAAATGACAGAAAATAAAAGATGCATACCTGATATGCGGCACTGTTCTGCACAGTCACCGGCGTCGGTCTCTGTGGTGCCGGCGTCGGTTAGGGAAGGTGCCGACGTCGGTCAAGGTGCCGTCGTCGGTCGGGGAAGTGACCGGCGTCGGTAGGGGTAGGTTCTGGGAAAAGGTTCGGGACAGGGTCTGGGAGAGTCGAGACAGGTCTGAACGGAGTCGGGACAGGGTCTGGGAGAGTCGGGACAGGTTCTGAGAGAGTCTGGGGGGTTTTGGATAGAGTCAGGACAGGGTCTGAGAGAGTCTGGGGGGGTTTTGGATAGAGTCAGGACAGGGTCTGAGCAAGGTCAGGACGAGGTCTGGACAGAGTCTGGGGGGTTTTAGACAGAGTCGGGATGACAGAAAATAAATAATAACTAAGAAAGAAATGAAATAAATAGAATAATACTTACCTGGTAGAAGACGCGATGAAAGCCATGGTGTGCAGATTAGTTGATGTCGTAGTGTTGATGATTGCTCGGAGTTCGCAGGTTGGTGGAGGAATTCGTAGGTTAGTTTCTCAGCGTTTCGGATAACGTTCGGGATCTCGTCTCGAATGGCTGGCGGAGGTTGATGAAGGCGGGGGATGGGGACGGTTCCAGAGATGGTTCGTCAACCGTTTCGGGAAACCGAATGGTAACTGATAACGGACAAGGGGAAGGTGACCGACGTCGGCAGGAGTGCCGACGTCGGCCGATAGGTGACCGACGTCGGCGACATCGGTCGAGTAAAGACCGACGTCGGCAGATGCATAATGGGGATAGAGTCTAGCTTTTGCTCTGTGCTCCTTTTTACATGCTGCCAGGGTCAAGGTTGGTGGAACAAGTGATCGGCAAGGGTTCAATAGGCGAAGAAGAATAAGACGGGGAATGACCAGGGGAGTCGACACGATTTCGGTGTCTACAGCCAACTTCCCCAACATGTTCTTCGAAGGCATAAGCCACCATGACTCTAAAAAATTATTCTTAGGAATTAAACATTTAGAGGTTGCTTGCCTTCATATTTTTTACTATTTTTATCTAGTTTTTTGAGCTGGTGAGGATGCATTACTCTGAATTTTGAAATAACTCAAAATTTCTCCTTTTCTTCCAAAAACTTTTAGTTTTTTGAGTTTCTAGAAACACACAGACACTGACATCAGTTTTTTAACTGACATCAGCAAATTTTACTCACCGACATCATTTTTTCCCACTGATGTCGACAACTTATCTTCACTGACATTAGTTTTCTGCCGACATCGGTCACTGTCAACAAACTTTTTTCAAAATAACAAGCTTAAAACCTAACCTTTTTACTGTCAAATACACATTCTGACCAATTCTAGTTTTTTTAAACTAAAATACATAGTTTCTAGAACCTAGACCCTTTTGCCTTGGATGGATTTGACACATAGTCAAGCCAAATCCCTTATTGACCATGCGAGGCAACAACCACTTCCACCCTCACCTTTCATATCAAGTCATCAAATGGAGTATACTTCAGATATTGAATGTACTCCTATCTAGCCTACCCCCGACCAACATCTAGTTGTTCTTGAAGGAGATCAAGACTTTGAGAGACTCCTTGACCACAACATCAAGGCTCTCCAACACTCTCTTGCAAGAAGTCAAATGTGAGACTCTTCAGCTAATCCTATTTATGGGATGCCAACTACCTTGGCCGAAGCAACAATGACAACATCCACTACCCATACCATTACCTCAACCATTCAAGCCACTATGTCAACTAATAACCCGACCATGGCCAATGTCCATGATTCAGCCTTCCCATCTATTTTTAGACCTACCTCCATCAGGGTTTTTGTACCACCTCAACCACAATCAATTCAACCAAGTACTACACCTTATCAAAACTTGATTGTCTCAACTCCACACACTCTTACACTTATAAACATTGGAGTGAGGACATATCCTTTTACCAATGCTTCCATTCAACCACCTTTGGCTGTATCTAGTCAACTTATGCCCTCCAACTTCACGGCACAAGCCCCCTTGACCTCAACATTAGTCCCTATGATGAACTACCAATACACTACACCTATACAAATGCAACCAACTACATCATACACCCCTCCTAATGCCTTTCAGGTACCTTATTACTTAGGGGGTACCCCACCTTCCAATCTATTAGCCCATCTAATTAAGATGCTGATGGACAAGATGTCTAACCTTGAGACATCCATTTCCAGTTCAAGCAATGTTTTTTCATATGAACAAATCTGCAATGAGCCCATTCACCCTTCGATACCTATTCAACCATATCCTAACCAGTGGGAACTCACAAAATTTACTTTCTTTTAGAGTAAAGAGGACCCACAACAACATCTATGAGCATTTAGACATGCTTGTTATCTCATAGCACACGATGATGCATTACTACTGCACACATTTCCCATGTCACTTTTGGGGGCCGCCCTTGACTGGTATAGCTCCATTACCAGTCATTCTCTCTTTTCCTTCACTCAACTCACCCAACTATTCCTTGACCACTTTTCAATCAACATCACTAAGAAGGTCTCCATTATAGACCTCTATTCTATTAAACAATTCGATGATGAATCAATAGCTGACTTCATCACTTGTTGGAGAGGTTTGATTAACCAACTCTCCTTTTCTTTACCTCAAACTAAGCTCATTAAGGTCTTTTCACGAGCATGTGCCAAGCATATCTCATCTACCTTACAGGTTCAAACATTCTACACATTTGATGAAGCTTTCACCATGGCCAAAAAGCTTGAACTCTGCGCGGTCAAAGAAGACAAGGTCACATTACGTAATAAAAATACCAACACAAAATCCAATGACCCTTCTTCATCCAAATCATCTTCTTCTAGCTCCAAGTCCAAAGGATTAACAAACACTATGGTCCTTAGACCATCATCTTTAACAACAAGCAATCAATCTCAGCCTTCCACATCAGACTACATCAAAAGACAATTCCAACAACGACATATATAGGGTCAATATACTCCAATAGGAGAGTCATACGCTTTCGTGTTGGATAAAATCATCAAGTAGGGGGTCCTCAACCTCCCTCAAATTTGACCACCTCAATTCGACCCTTCAAAAGCCATCCCTACATGGTATATGGAAAATGACTTCTGTCACTACCACCATGTCAACGGTCATGACATAAACAACTACAAAACATTCAAAAACATCATTCAAGACATGCTAGACAAGGGGGATCTTGTTTTGGATAACCCAAATGCGTTGGCTAACCAAAACATGGATGTCTTTAGACAACCATTCCCTAACCATCCCCCTAGTTAGCATAACATTCAGACCATAGCCGATGACCCTCAAGAGCACAATATATGCACGGCCAACACGGTCTCTCCTTTTATGCCTAACCAACCTCTCCCACAATTCAAAGAGGTTAATCAACCTATTTGTCCATCACAAGTAGAAGAACTTTCTTCTCCTATTTTTCCATCACAAGTAGAAGAGTCTTCTTCTCCTATTTGTCCTCCACAAATGGAGAATAATCCTCTATCCACCCCTCTTTCACACATAGGAGAGTCCACTTTGACTTATCCCATATTGGAGGATGATTTGACGGCACCAACACTGGCTGCCTCATCCTCATCCTTCTTATCATCATTAGGGGATCATACTTTCCTCACTATTCAGCCACATGTAGAAGCCATAACCATCCCATGCTTCTCAAACCTCACTCACCCACAAGTGAAGGTAGACTTGAACCTCAACACACACAATAGTGGTCCTCACATTAAACCAAAGAAGGCTACTAAACCATGTCAGAGAATTTCTCCCCCACCATCACCATTGCCCTCTATTTTGGGCCCACACCCATCTACCTTAATAGGAGTGCTTCCTACTCCAACACCTTATAGAGGCAAATTGCCTCCATTACTCTCTCAACCTAACAAAAACATACCTCATCCAAAACATCCAACACCTCTCAATAGCAACGTGTCATCTCCATATGTGGCCACACTGCCAACTAAAAAGATGACATGACAAACTCCCCAAACAACTCCTAAAAAGAAGTTGTCAACCTCAATTGCAACAAGCACAAACCCATTAAGGGGTTCATATGCTTCGATGTTATGCCAATTGTTGAAGTCATCTAGCATCACTCTCTTGCCTATTAAACCATATCAGCCTCTCGAATCAAAACCATCTTGGTTCGATGACACTAAAATCTTCTAGTATCATCGCACACCAAGACATGATACTGAGCATTGATGTGCCCTTAAGGCTATTATTTGCCAACACTTAAAAAGAGACACCCCTCACATTGAGGCTTCTTCTGACCACCTTTTCGACAAAACACTGACATCATCACATACCTCTTGAATCTCTTCACCTAAATCAGGATCCCCATACAAGACTATGGTCCCTTTACCACCTTCCACTCCTTTATTTGAAATCAACACTGTTCATGTGGCCACTAGGCCCCAAACTGTGAAGAATAAAGGAAAAGACCAGATTTCTAAACCTTTGACATATCCAGTATTCATCAAGACCTCTCAACCAACACAACCCAAAATTTCTATCTTGGACATGTCTCGACCAACATCAATGGGGGAAATTCCTCCTAGCCCCTCTAGTCCACATAACGCTTGGCATAAGCGACTTGTTGACTACTTAACATATTTTATTATGCCTCCTAATCTCTCTAGCAATGCACGTCTAGCTTTTATCAAGAACACTACTCGCTACACCATGCTAGGGGGACTTCTCTACAAATAAGGTCTTAACGGCCTCCTTATCCAATGCCAACAACATACTAACCGAATTCACGACCAACATCGACCAAAACATGCCAACAATATATCAACCAACTTCATGTCCAACATCAACCAACATGTGACCAATATGGAATGAAGTAAATGGGGCAATTTTGCTCCTAATTGACTCAGACCTTACACAAGCATGGATCAAGGACTTATCATCTATCTTCTCTCGAAGGCCAACCAAAACTTGAGCCCTTTTATGCCTTATATCTATGACCATTCTACTGTTAGTCAAGTAATTATTCACTTGATGTTTAACTTGAGCTCATCCCTTGAGCAACCCCTTTCATTGTCATTCATAATCCTTTCATCCCTTTTTCCCAACAAACATTAGTCACCCCTTTTTGTCAAGTATGAATGCTTTGTCCTAATAAAAGGGAACCCCTAAACCTCTATAGTCAAGTCCATGACCAAAATTTTAGTCAAAAATAAAACTATAAAATTGGGATGCCTATTCAAAGGTCATAAACTATAAGTGTAAATTGCTCCCTCAAAGGATAGCTACATCATTGCTGAAATTAATAGACTGTTCCCTTGAAGGATAGCTATTAAGACTTCCAAACATATAAAGCATAATATAGACCATTCCCTCGAAGGATGGCTATGACCAAATTTTTCTGCATACACAGCACCCTCTAAAAAGCTTCTCATACCAATTAGCTTCAACATGACCATAAAACAAAACAACATCCTCAAGTAGACTTCCCGCATTGATCAGTCTACAAACTATTAAGTCATGGACTTGTCTATAGTCGTTATCAGGGTCACCTATAAAAGGGGCAAGGTTATTCCTGCCAAAAAGGGTTACCCCATCCTCTCATATCACATAATCACACTTATCACCCCAACATACTCAAGGGATTTTGAGCTCAATTAACATCAAGTGATTCGACTACCTCTCTAACACAAACCAACGGTCAAACGGCGTAATGCATGAATGGGGCTTTTATTTCCAAAAACCTTATCTATGTTATCATTATAGTCCTTGTCAATGAAAGAGCAATGCACCTTTCACTTCTTACACTTTGGTCACATACAACCAAATCATTTTATAACCTAACCAAACCAACCAAACCTTTTTCAGACCACTAAAATTATTATAGCCCATTCACACTAGTTTCTATGGAAAACAATACACATGGAAACTATCAACCACACAATTTATGCCAAGCATAAACCATTACTTGCTGAAGAATAAATATACTCAATTCATTTTTAGCATACACCATCACCAATATGGAAAATTGCTAGGGATGAAAAACCACATTACCAATGTTACAGAATATGCCATCACAAATATGGAAAAGGCTATAACATCATCATATCTTCATCATTTCAAGCATGTACCATCACACATATAGGAAATGCTGATATCTCTAACCTAACCAATTATCGACCACTTTGACCTTTTTTCTAAACTACATTGGTTTGATGCCCCTTACAACAAGGGCTATGTAGGTAGCACTCAGTCTTCTGAGGTTAGCTCGGCCATTCCCCCATTCATCTCCCTAATGGAAATGGCCTTTTCATTCATCCATCTACCTGATGGACCAACCATCTAACCTTTAACCAAATCATGACCAATCAACTAGCCCTGATACTATAGAAGTCACTTTTGACTTCTCATGGGGCACACTAGAGATCACATACATCTCCCTGACCATAATAAACAACCTTTGAGCTCACTTATATCTCAACCCAACTCGACCAACGACCATGAAGATTACACCTATCTCCTCAAACCATGACCACTTTTGAGACAACTCTGCCTTAGTTGTTTTGATTGCAGGTATGCTACCTCATGACTAGATAGAAAAATTGTGCACACCTCACATTACAACCCTCACAAGTATCGGATCGCGCTCTAGTTGATCCCCACTACTTGTGACATTATCATGTTTTCTAGGAGCACATCCTAAGCCTACGATACTTGGAACATGGAAAGCATTGGAGCTACAACTTTGATCATTTAACCCAATCAGCTATGACTAAATGCTAGGGACCAGTTATTTTGATTTTAGCACTCCTCAACCTTTGACTGTGATAATTTGACCTATCTATCCTGTGCAGTGGTATACACATAATCTCAACTATTGCAGCGTTCACTCTCCAACTTCACCATATCCATCCACTACCTATCAAATTAGCACCCAATATCAGGTTACCTTCCCTTGACTCCCTCTTTGAGGGGGAATACCTCATCCCACACCTGCGGCAACCCACACTTATTTTTGTCTTACAGTTCATAGAAATAACCAATAGGAAAAAAATGACCTCATCCCACACTTGGGGAAACCCACACTTATTTTTGTCTTATAGTTCATCAGAACAACCAACAGGACAAAAATGACCTCATCCCATACTTGGGGCAACAACTCCTTATTTTTGTCTTGCAGTTCATCAAGAACAACCAACAAGACAAAAAGGGGCAAATGTAGACACCTAAATTCTGTCTAACCCCTTGGTACTTTTCACACTTCATTAATTTAAAATAAATTACTTATTTTAGATTAATGACATCACCCTCGACACCTCATCGTGGACACATCACCTAGGACACCTCGCCTTGGACACCTCACCTTAGACCATTTCTCACTCCATGACTCACCCAAGACCTATTATTACTCCTCCCCAACTGCCTAACCAACTCTCGTGCACATTTAGCATGACCTTTGACAATTCTCCAATGGACTATGCACTTGGCGAATGGAGAATGAGATTTTTAGCCCTTTTACTCATTCTTCAACTGCTAATGTCAGTCAACTATTGGCTGACACTGGCAGGATCACTGACATTGATTTACTTAAACCAAATTCTAACATTGAGTTACGGGCTGGCCTAATCAAGAATCATGAATCACTAATCATGAATCATGAATTGACTTCTTCTCTCAGACTCTCTCTCTCTCTTGCCTATAGACTAGGACATCAATAGATAGACTCTGAGACATCAACAATGATTAGACTTCAACTAACGCTCCTTTGGCCACAAAGACTCTACACCAGTTGCTCCAGATTAGACTAAAGCATTGCACAAGACCTGAACATCAACTGTAACAATACAAGCATTCAACACCTTGGTTCTTCATCTCACCAGAGCTAAGTATTTCTTCTGCCCTTTCATTTTAGTGATTTAGAAAGCATTAATAATTAGTTTCTATATACTATTTTCTAAATACTATCGACCAGACCAGACCTGACTTTCAACCAGACTCGACTTTCAACAAAACTTGACTTCTTTTGGGGAAGGGCTGAAAAACCTTCCTCTCACCCTTACCCTTTTTGACAACCTATCATCTACCTTTGCCCTTCTACGGGCCTTATTCATCTCCCTAAAAACTTGCACAGAGCCAAACTCCTTCTAGACCCCTCTATCTACCATAAACCCATCCAAAACCTATCAAAGGCCATTACCCTGACTGACATTTACCACTACCCCTAATGATGCCGATAACCTAACCAACATCGGAAACTTAATCAACTAACGCTGGTAGGACTATCGACGTAGGCAACTATGGTAGACTGACTGCAAAGAAATAGGTACGCATTATCTAATTTCCTCTTTGTTAGTCATTTGTCATTTCTTTATTTCTGACACTTTTACTTATAAACAGTGGACTGTCATCCCTCAAAGAAGTCTTTGCACTTCTGGGATCGATCTTTGCTTGGTAGTCCACCATATTTGTCTCTAACATTTTTCTTTTCAAGTCTTCTTATCTACACGTGTCATCCTCCATAGCCAAAGAGGAGCTCCTTCAATCATCTAGATATGGTGCGCAGCTTCATCTAGGTATCATCTAACCCCTAACCATTAATCTTAGTTTCTTATTTCTTCTAAATATTAAATAGCAAAAATGAGTAGAAACAGAATGAGCATGGTTCTCTTATCTCAATCTATGAAGTCTTTTATGATTAGTCACCTTCATTATGTTTTATCCTCATTGAAATTTCTTTGGCCATTTTTTAACATTGAATCAAATCATGTGATGAAGCATGGACCATCAGATTTGCAATGATGCACATGAGTTAACAAGATTTAAAATTTAATAAAAACTTAGGTTAAAATGTATTATTAAGTTTATGTTAGAAAAGCAAAGGTGATTTTTAAAGGATTGAGAAATACATCCCTTCATTAGGATAAAAGTTTAGACTATCTTAAATTTAACATCCTTCTAAATATCAAAAAAATTCTCACAGATATTGAATGATAGGTGTGAGGTTGTCAAATTTAAGCTCATCTAATGTACTTGGACTATCATAAATTTGATCTCCTCATGAATGTCAAATGATGAGCGTGAGGCTATTAAATTATATCTCATCTAATGTACTTAGAGGGATTAAGCTTAAGCCTTGTGGTCATGTTGTGTTGAAAAACACATTATGATTTAAGTTGAAAGCATGTTCCTTGGGCCATGTGACCAAGTATTCAAGATAAAAGATCATTTAAGTCCTTTTTTATTGGCTACTTAAACTTTGATTAGGTTGAAAGCCTTTGGCTAGTTCACATCATTAGATCAAATCTTGCGATGAAGCATAGACTATCAAAACTGTGAATATGCACATGACTTAATGATATCCAAGCTTTAATAAAAATTTAGGTTAAAATTATGTTTCCTTAGTTTACTTATGTTTAAAAACACATGGGGTTTTACTAAGGGTAGAGAAATACTTCCCTTTTCTAAGCCTCAAGGTTATACTATGTTGAAAAGTCTTCTGTAATTTTGCACTATCAAATTGGATCTATGAGCAAGCCCAAGAAGTTGATCATGATCCATGTACTCATCAACAATTGGTCTATGCAAACAAAAAATATTAGGGTTAGGCATAAAATAAGGAACCTAGAAAGACTTCATGTAGTTTCCCTTAAACATTCTATGAAGGGTCACTTTCTTAATAAAGTGTCTTAACAAATTATTTTGAAGGGTAGGTTTTAAAAAAATCTAAAGGTTTGATTTGTTTTGGAAAAAATGTCTACAATAAATAATGCCCAAATGAATTTATTTATAGGGCACTTTCTGCTAAAGTGGACCGAGACAGCTTTACTGAAGGGACACTTCAAGAAAATCTAAAGTGTCACTTCAAGAAAGGGCCTCAAATTTAGGATTTCAAAGGGTATTTTTTAGTTTAGGTGGGCCCATTTTCTTGAATTTGATTCACACTATTTGATTAGATTGATAAATAATACACTGAAGTAAGAAGGGTTAAGAAACTTGAACAAGTCCTCCCTCCAACTTTTGAATTCAAAAGTTAGGGCTTTCTACAAGGGAAATATAGCCTTATTTATGTAACCTATAATTCAATATTCAAAGGAAAACCATTATTAAATTTAATCCAAAAACATAATAATTATCATTAATCATGTATAAATCATATCCATTTAAAGTGGATGATCTTCAAATTCTAAAAAGATAACCTCTTCAAGAAAGCTTTCATGGTTTATATGCTTTTAAACATACATAAGGGTCCCCCATTTGCAAAAGCAAGAAAGTGGGGGCATGTTGATCCAACAGGTCTCCACTCTCCTAAAAGACTATTTCCTCTTTCCTACACCAAGCTTCAAGAATGATTCAAAATTGACTTTGGATATCTTCTAATCACCTATCAAGATAGAATTTTAAGTTTTATAAGTTTACGAGTTCAATAAGACTTTTTTTATGCATTTAATACCTAATTTCAAGGGGTGTGACTTATTCACCAAGAATATAGAACTTTGGCCCAAGGATTTAGTCACCTATGTGGGTCAAATACTGCCAATGAAGGAGAAAGACTTCTTCAAGTTTATTAGACTAATGAATCATGAACTACTACACCATTTTCCCAAGGAGAGGAAAATTAATAATAAATATTACTATGTATAATTTTTAAAATGACTAAATCAATGTCACATTTATTTTTTCTAGGGGACTTTTATCTCTTTCTCTAGTCCCATTTTTCTATATATTTAGGCAAAAAGGCCTTATTTTGGAAATCACTCTCTTGGGCATGAGGAAACTACCATTATTAAACATTGTAACCTCTTAAGTGAATATAAATGTCTATTTTATACTCTTTGATATAGGCTTAGTGTTTTCTAATAAGTTTAATTTTCACATGCGGTAGTTTTTTCTCCCTTTATAGGTCCTAATATCACTTAGTTACTAGTTTATGACCTTATGTAGGTCACATATAGTGTTTTAATGTTAAGTTATTGATCTTAGAGTGGATATATTGATTGGTTAATTCCTTGAATCAAGCCTTCCATCATCACCCTCATTATTTGATAACTTGGTGAAAACTTTATGTGAATTTGTTTTTGCATAGGAGTCTTTAGAGTCATAAAATTTAGTTACTTGCATTACTTACCATTCTTTGTTAAGGTAAAATTGAGTGTATCAATGCTTATATTGGTGCATCACCATCATTTAGAGTAGGCTTATTTTCTATACTTTATATCCCTTTTCACCCCAATAGTAATAGGTATTAGTAACTGAGCCATAAGTGATGTATATAGGGAGTTATCCCCATAATATATTGGTCTGGTCTATTTATAAGGTCACCCACAACCTTTATACTATTCCCATGTTAGTACAAGTTTTAGGAAGAACTAAACATTGTCCTTTAATAGGGTGTAACTTGGGTTGCTAATAGTTCTAGCATGACTAGTAGGATAAATTCAAGCATTAGAGCATTCAAATCAACATTAGAGACTTCACAAGAAGCTTCAAGGACTCATATGGTCATCATCTCTAATATAGGGAATGTTATTATTCATAATTCATTACTTTTCATTTGTATTATGATGAGTTATGACTACATATGGAAAGATTACTATCACATACCTTATTATAAAACCTATCAGCTCTAATTTCACCCTTATCAATAATAGGTTATACCATATCAGGCCTATGATCTTTTTCAATACCAAGATTACCACTCTAGTCCTCCTTGTGAACCTCATTCACCTCCTTGGTAGCTTATTTATCAAAATTAGCCATTGAAACATCATGATGTTCCCAATCATCCAAATCATGTTTCAAAATAATACATATCAAGATTTAAATAGATATTATTGGAATAAAAAAATCACATGGTTAACATTGACACCTTGAGAAGATATGGACAAGATATTTCTAAGCATGAGATTTAAAACATGAGTAATTTATTATCGTACGCTAAAGAATAGTAGGCATTTTTCATAATACAAGGTCATTCAAATGTTAGTAGTGATATAATAGGTATAAAAGGTTTTGTTTCAAAGATTTAGGATAGTTTAGTAGTATATGAGGGGTGACAAATTCATCATAATCAGTAGCATGTTCCCTCATTCATTCCAAATAAATCCTCAATTGAACTACCCTTCCCACCTTAAGAGTGTCATATAGATCTGTGTCAAAGAACTAAAAGTTCATCACAAGCCTTTCTAAAATTTTCTACTTGGAGATGTGTCCAAGAGAGACCTCAAAAGGTGGAATAAGGGTGTCTTGAAGAGGCTGAGTTCTATGTTTCACAATAGATTATGTAAGGGCCTTCATCTTTTGATTATTAAGGAGAGATCTCCAATGATATGGTACTTGAATTTGAGGCTCACCTTGATAGAAAAGTTGAGCTTGAAAACAAACATATACATCATTAAATATCATATATAAAAGAAACACAATCTCATATGAGGACACCTCCATTCATGCACCAAGTTGTAATACATACAATGCAAGAAAATCCTAAACCTAAGTTTTTCAGCTTGGAAACATATACAACAATCAAAAGGAGGAAACTAGTCAAGGATAAGCCAAAGTGTCAAAGTGGAAAGAAAGAATGAGATCATTCATATTCCACCCCTCCATAATTAAAATTTTAAGGCATTAACCTCATGGAAGTCTATTCAAGATAGTATCCAACAGAGAGAGGAGGTGATGGTTGTCAAACATGAACAATTGAGTAAGGAGAATAAAGCATCCATGGCAAAACCATTAGATTTGACTCATCTTCTTAATATGTCTCAAGGATCCACCATGTCATCCCTTGAGAAATATACTCTTCATTTTGAGATAAATTAAGGAGATCCATTTTAGGTGATAGAGGATGAGAGTGATTTGAGTGAGCAAGAAGAGGAATCGACATTGGGACACCCCTTTCCAAAGATAAGTGTGATTCAATCTATCAAAATACAAAAGAGGATGAAATTATAGACTTTTAAGGATAAAAATATTAGATATAATTAGAATGTGAGCACAAGATAAAGAGGTTTCAATTGAGAAAGAAGAAGATGGCTATCATGAACTCCTTGATCACATGTTAGATACCCTTCATTATGACAATCCACAAGAACTTACAGTAGTGGTAGAAAATAAGTGTAGACCAATCCATGAAAATGTTGAACAAGGTTACTTTGAGATGATGCAAGGACATTAAGTTATTGTTAAGAATGAATATCTTCAAATTACCAATCAAAGGTAGAATATAATGACTTGCAGCCCCATGAACATGTTTAATAAGGTGACATTTTAAGTTTTGATGTGCCTACTCCTACACCTACTTTTCAACTTGAAGAGAATTCAATCATACTTGAGATAGAGAAGAACCAATTAGAGGACATGTTTGAAATCATTAAGCTAGGATAATATTTACTTGAAGGTGATTCAATTCAAATTGAGATAATTAGTTCTATCAATAAAGAAGTAGTTAACTCTCCAAACAAACAAATCCAAGTAGTTATCTTATTAGGATATTCACTTGTTTGAGATTTTCATGTAGGTTACCAACTACTCACACCATATTAATATGTCTCCTCACTCTTGGTGATCCGTAAACACCACTGATAAACTCAAAGTGAAATTTTAAAAATATGGATTTTGAATTTCTCAACTTATAAGATGTTGGAATGATTAAAAATTGATGAAAATTTGATCTAAGAATCATATTTCAAAACTGAAATATAGGTGAATTGAAGGTTCACATCATTTATCCTTTGAAACTATCACATTTTAAAAATTCTTGATTTTATCCAATTTCCTGTAAATGATCAATCCATTAAATTTTGCATTCTGATTAAAAATATGAATTTATAATCTAAATAATAAATGAAACTAAAATGCAAAAATTAATCCAAAGATCAAAACACAGAAATTGTTTACGGGGTTCAGAATTCCTATATCCTTGGGTTCTTATCAAACCGATCCATTAATGTTGCTAAAATTTGCAAGATAAAATAATACTTACAAACAATAAAGGATCATATCTCTCTATAATAATAGTGATCAGACCTTTGAAAGACCTTGGCTAACTCAGCACGTCCTTCAGCTTCCTGAATCACACGTAGAGGCTTCTCCAAATCAAAATTGGAAACTTCTATAGCTCAAAATGGTATCACCAATTCTCCAAAATGGTCAAATTAATATACTGCATAGAGTGTATCATAATTCTAAAGAAAATTTGTAGTTTACTCCAAGCTCTGGTTCAACCTCTAAGGGCTCCAAAATGACCAAATACAACAAACTAGTCTATATTTTCCAATACACAGTCGGCTAGAAGCTTGCCTTTTGATACAAGTTTGCTCGTTTCAAAGCACTTGGAAGTCTGTGGCATAAGCGGTCAAAGCTTATGCCTTTTGGACAGTAGGTCAAGAGTTCAAAATTGTCCTCCTCCTTTTTTGGTGCCTCAGTCTTATCTTTATCCCACATTTTTTGGGGAAGCACTGATTTCATACTAAA
Organism: Torreya grandis; assembly: GCA_037957365.1. Classification (NCBI taxonomy): domain Eukaryota; kingdom Viridiplantae; phylum Streptophyta; class Pinopsida; order Cupressales; family Taxaceae; genus Torreya; species Torreya grandis. The sequence continues at coordinate 2,329,034 of JARHVA010002327.1, forward strand.
AATAGTTAAGCGGCCTCCTTGAATGTGTTAATGCCCCCTTTTGTGAGAGACTTGGGCGCAAGATTGAACATTTCTATTCTAACATTCCCCCAAACTTGGCATGTCTTAGATGTGGCATGTGGATAATGACTTGGCATTACAAAGCGTTAAACCAATCTTTAAAAAAAACAATTATCCCTCATTTTGTTGGATTTCAAATCTATGGACTTTGTAAATACAATGAGATTTTTCTACGAACTTGCAAATACAATGCATTTATCCATGCACATTGTCAAAGATAGAGATAACCCAAAGTTTTTTGACACCCATTTACTACCACATGTCACCATCTTATTGGTCCACTTGGTGTGTCCACATTGTGCCACGTCATCTTGTGACACCACTTTTTTCCCTGTCGCATCAGAACTTCAACAGACCATATCTTTTACATACGGTGTGCATTTTGTGAACCACAAAAAGCACCAAAAATATCTCGATGAGATATATGCTGTGAAATTAGTTTCATCATGATTTGGAAACTTTTTACAAAATGAACTTTGGATCACACCTCCCTAAAAAAGAGGCTTTTAGTCTCCAAAAGTCGACTATCACTTGAAATCTTATAATTGTTCTACTGCATCCATGAAAATAGAACCCAATCATAGAAAGAGATATAAACAATTGCATTCAAATGATTCACAATCAAACTACAAAAAATCCTAATCTAAAAGGCATGAGTAAGTGAATCCACAACTGCCAAAGTGATTACAACATATCAAATTGCCTACCCAAATGTCACATCCTGTAAAGCAGTGAATTGCCAAAAATTGAAACAACTCCCAATGTAACTACACGACAATTTTATAATGCTGACAAAATATAATAAATGTTGTGGACATGTTGTAATACAATGCCCTAGTATGGGACGTATATGCTAAGCCAATGCAAACAACCAAAAGTGTATGTTGCCTAACATCCAAACATGCCCAAAGGGTCTAAAAAAATGCATCTAAACATCTCTGTGCCAAAATAGATACATTCAAAATAGTAGTCCAACTTTCAAATATTGTAAGGAAACAACTCATAACATCACTCTACTATATCCCCAACTGTTTCAAATGAGTTAATGTTTTAATTAGACTACCCATACAATATATTTTGGAGATCAAAAACTTAAAGTTATCAAAAAGTGAGAATTGAAAAACTTCATATGGTAAACCTATCTTGAAGTGTTCCCACCAAATCTAATCTACATTTATCAAATCTTGTTCATTCCCTTAGGTGAATTATTAACCATGCTTTGCAAAAATAATGTAGTGATAATCCACTTAACCAATTCTTTCTTCCTAGTGAAATTGATTTTCTCTATGGATTCATTATCACTTGCATACTGTTGACTTAACCTCTCTAATGGATTATCACTTGCAGGTTTTACCTTATATTGGGTTTTATTGTCAACTACATTATGGATTGAATTAGCCTCACTAACCTTAGTGAGAGATTTGTAAATCATCTTAGTTTTAACATTACTTGAATGTGAAGATGAATGAAGCTTAAAACATCTATCAATCCTATGTCCACTCACTTTACAATGAGTACAAAATTCCTTCTTAGGTGAGGTTCCCCTTTTTCCAATTCCAAACTTAACATGAGAATGGTTTTTCAAACATACAATTTGATTCAACAAAGCATCTCGTTTCCAACAAGTCTTAGCACTATGGTTGTTCATCCCATAAAAAGTGCATGGAAATGATTGCATTATCTTCTATACATTATATCCAAACTTATTAAAAGTATCAATTTGATCAGAAGATTTAATGTAAGAATCAAGAGGTGGAATCTCAATACCTCTTTTACCTTTACACTTATGAACTAGTGGCCTAGAACCTTCGCTATTGGAAGCTCATCTTCCTTTAGCCATGGAAGAAACTTCTCCATCATCCACCTGCACACTAGTATAACCCAAACCTACATGAAGAGGTCTATGCTCAACCTAAATTGGGTTAGATGTACCTTGGCTATCTCTACCAAGTCCTCCTCCATTATAACCCATTTTAAACAATATCTTAGATCATATGCCCTTAGTGTATCTTTCAAAATCACCAAAAACAATATTACTAGAATCTGAATTTGAAATGGTAGAAGAAGATGAAGATTCTTGTGGTGAAAAACTTACACTGAACTCAATCATAGTTTCTACATATAAATTTGAAGGCTTTACCTTTTCACACTTACCACATTGCATTCTTAACAAGAGCTCATCCTTGGATTCAAGCTCTGATTTTAACTTTTCCACTTGCAATTCAAGTACAAATTTTTGGCATCTCAAGATTGTGTTTTCATCTTTGATGGCCTCAATCTATGACAACTTACCCATGGTTTCCTACAAACCCATAATTACACACTACAAACTAAAATATAATCAATTTGCAAACCAATAATCCAACTATTCTTGAAGCAACTGTTAATACACAACTAGAAGTAATCACTGCATTCTAACTGCTTTGATACCAACTTGATCCATAAACACCACTACTAAACTCAAAGTGAAATTTTAAAAATATGGATTCTAAATTTCTCAACTTATAAGATGTTGGAATGATTAAAAATTGATGAAAATTTTATCTAAGAATCATGTTTCAAAACTAAAATACAGGTGAATTGAAAGTTCACATCATTTATCCTTTGAAACTATCAGATTTTTCAAATTCTTGATTTTATCCAATTTCTCATAAATGATCAATTCATTAAATTTTGCATTATAATTAAAAATCTAAATTTATAATCTAAATATTAACTAAAATTGAGATGTAAAAATGAATCCAAAGATCAAAACATAGAAATTGTTTACAGGGTTTGGAATTTCTACGTCCCAGGGTTCTTATCGAACCGATCCATTTATGTTGCTAAAATTTGCAAGCTAAAATAATACTTACAAAAAACAAAAGATCATATTTCTCTATAATAATAGTGATCAGACCTTTGAAAGACCTTGGCTGACTCAGCACATCCTTCACCTTCCTGAATCACATGCAGAAGTTTCTCCAAATCAAAATTGGAAACTTCTATAGATCAAAATGGCATCACCAATTATCTAAAATGGGCAAATGAATATACTTCATAGAGCATATCAAAATTCTAAAAAACTTTTTAGTTTACTTTGAGCTCTGATTTGACCTCTAAGGGCTCCAAAATGACCAAATACAACAAACTAGTCTATATTTTCCAATACACAGTCGGCCAGATGCTTGCCTTTTTATACAAGTTCACTCCTTTCAAAGCACTTGGAAGTCTGTGGCATAAGTAGTCAAAGATTATCCCTTTTGGATGGTAGGTCAAGAGTTCAAAATAGTCCTCCTCCATTTTTGGCACCTTAGTCTTATCTTTATCCCACATTTGTTGGGGAAGCACTGATTTCATACTAAACATAGTTAAGCAGCCTCCTTGAATGTGTCAACAACCCCTTTTGTGGGAGACTTGGGCGCAAGACTGAACATGTCTATTCTCATGTTCCCCCAAACATGGCATGTCTAGGATGTGGCATGTGGATAATGACTCAAAATTACAAATAATTAAACCAATTTTTTTTAAAAACAATTATCCCTCTTTTTGTGGGATTTCAAATCTACAGACTTTGTAAATACAATGAGATTTTTCTATGGACTTGCAAATACAATGCATTTATCTATGCATGTTGTCAAAGATAAAAATAACCCAAAGACTTTAGACACCCATTGACTACCACATGTCACCATAAAATTGGTCCACTTGGTGTGTCGACATTGTGCCATGTCATCTTGTGACACCACTTTTTTCCCTGTCCCATCAGAACTTCAACAGACCATATCTTTTGCATACGGTGTCCATTTTGTGAGCCACAAAAAGCAATAAAAAGTTATCAATGAGCTCCTTACTATGAAATTGTTTCATCATGATTTGGAAACTTTTTCAAAAATTAAATTTGGATCACTTGGAAGGTGGAAATGAACTCAAGTGGTCTCAATAATTCATGAAACTAGATGTACCTCTCTTAGAAGCCATCCTTTTAGCTATAACACAAGAGTAACCTCAAATTGACCAAAATTGCATTCAACAACTTATGAATGAGGTAGAATTAAAAAATTTTATGTAATAAAGATGGATATGGGATTAGTATGATTAGCTGTTAGACTCATATGTATAACCCATGCATCTATTTATGGAACCATAAGTCCCAAGTTCTTATGCTCCTAGTTGTAAGTGGGAGCTATCAAGATATGGCAATCAGACTTCATTGTCTCATATTGGTCAATCAAGTTTTCCATTTAACCCTAGAGGATATAATATAATCTCATGTTAGTTATTTTAGTTAGTTATTTTCTTGTTTTAATAAGTTTTCAACATAAGTAGTTAGTTTGTTGTGTTATTGTTTTCCTTAGGTTAGGTGAGCTTCTTAGTTTAGATGTGTTTAATTTATTGTTTATTTCACATCTTATTATTTATTGTAGTCATAAATTATCTCAAAGCACTAAATATCTTTCATATTCCAAGATATTAATCATCAAACCTATGTTGTCATTTTTAAGTACTATCATTGTCATGAAAATTTATAGGGTTCCCTCGACTAGTAGTCTGGTAAACCCCCATGCATTTCCAAAAATGTTGGAAATTTGGCCTCATAAGGCCAAATACTAATCCATGTAACTAAAAAAATTTATTTTTAATATATTATATACTTATTTAGGCCTGAAATATTACATCAGTTTCATCAAACTTCTCAAGCGATTATAGTAGTTTCAATGCTAAAAGGGATTATTTTGAGACCATACATACAATTTTTAAGGTGAAATTGAGTATCAAGAATATTAAGAACATTATTTGTCAATGACAAGGTAAAACAAGTGGTTTTTAGGTCTTAAAATGGAGAAAACTATTTTATCTCCTATATCAACATCCTTGGTAGCTTTAGAAAGGTAGTTTTTTAATGCTTGGTACAGAAAGAGGAGAGAGAGTTAGGAGTTCATAATTTTTAAATTTTTAGGGCTCCAATAAATATTTTAATAAGTGTAATCACTTTTCATAATGATTTCCTATTTTTTATTAACCATCACTACGAGTGATAGGAGGTCATTATTGCATATTCATTTGAGAGGGGTCTATTCTTGCATATGTTTCTCAAGATCATAAATCTATTGAGAATAATGGTATTTAGTGTGTTTTATAGATGTATTTTATCTAAAATTATTGGTGGTTTCATCATCCAGTTCATCTATATGAGTTAATTTCACTTGATTAGAGAAGGCCTTAGTGTACAAGTTGTTCTAATAAGTTCTGCTACAAGTTTGGTTTTCTATTCACTATGGTCACTCTCATAGGTTTATAATACTCAATAGCTCATTTAATATCCTTAAAATTCATGGAAATAATAGTTTTTTTTTGAAATGACTATCTTTCTCCATAATCTCTAAGTTGCTTACTTCTTGAGAGACTTGTACATAATGTGGGTGATCTTTCTAGGTTTGAACTTCATGTTTCAACTAAATATAAATGATTAGTGTAATGGATAATTAAAATATCCAGTATTTAGTTATTTTAATTGAATACCAAATGGATAATAAGGTCCAAACTTGAATTTTGAGCAAGTTCATGAAATGTCTCAAGCATTCATAGGGTTTTAAATATATCAAATGTGTTAGAAGACCCAAATCCATGCTAAGTATGCATTCATATCATAGAGAATGTAAATTAAGATCATTAAATCTCAGTAATATCATCAAAATCATGAAAAAATAAGTAATAAACTTCATTCTCAATAGACAAATCTCAATAGTTTGTACATTGTCCATACACCAAAGGATATGTGAAAAAGGTGGACAAGGTGTTGTAATAAGTTTCATGAATCTAGAAGAGAAGCCACATGATGTAAGGTTATTAAGAATGATAGGGAAAAGGTATGTGGTTGAGGAATAAGAGAATATTTTCCAAAGTCACACCCAAAGATCAACACCTATAGGTTTATACAGTTGTGCTAGACCTTCACCTACAACTAAGTGTTAAGGGGATACTTAAAGGACTATGGTTAAGGATTTTATTAGAGATGAAGATAAGTGAGAGAGACAATATTTGTATAGTAAGTTAGAATAAATTCAAATATCCAATAGACACCATGAATCCCATACAAAACTCACACTGCATACACCATGATTTTACTTTATCTCAAATTGTACAATGTGGTTAGTAAACTTTTTATGAGCTAAATGGTTGGATGTGACTCAAGCCTTCACTTTGATTGAACACTTTAAGAGTGAAAAGTTTTAAAGTATAAGGAATATGTTTTCCTTGTTTTATCCATGGATAACCTATCATACATCCCAAAATTTTAATATTCCATAAAGAAGTGTCTCATGATCACTTACGACCATGCTAAGAAGAGATGAACCAAGTGAAATAAAGAACCTTGAGACCTTACTAAAGATATTGAAGTGAATGGATCATTGAAAACCCATTATTGGCACTAGGGTTGATCCAAGATATTACAAAAATATCATTAGGTTGATTTAATGTCAATATCTTATGACAAAAACCTACAATCATATCTACAAACACAATCAGTCATAATCCTAAGAAGTGGTCATAGCAATGATTGAAAAATTTTAGGGTAAGTGAGTCTTAAAATTAGGTTATGAAATACATGTAAACCATTTAAATTAAAATTATTGTGTCTTAAAACTCAAAGGATAAATATGACTATACCTTCATGTTGAAAACATCATCTATAGTTAGCATAAAGTGTCACTCATAGTGTTAGGGTAATGAACAAAAGCAAATAGAGGAATGAGGGCTAGATATTGGTCTATATATAATTAGATGAAGATATTTACTTATGATATGGTATTTGAGAAAACAAATTACTTTATAAGTCTTATAGACATAAACCATGATGAATTTAAGTATTGGATCCATTGAGTTGAAAGATTCACCTACAATAATGTTAGGGTTGGGTCATGGAGGTATGTGTAAAATGTAAATTATTTATGTACTTGTGTATGCATTGATGGACTTGAAAATGATGAAAAAGGTTTTATAAATAATATTTTGAGGTTTATAATGTTTAAGTAATTATTGAGTAATAGAACCTATTCCATGTTTTCATAATGAGACTGTTAACTACAACTAGTGTTGGCAGAGTGTAAGCTAGAAGTAGATGATGAGAGATGGTGCTTTGATAGGGTGCATAGGACTGAGAAGTGACTAAGGAAGGATAATAAAAATTTAAATAATTCTCATGGAACATCACCAAAGCCTTATTATCACTATCATACCATAGTGATAAGGTGAAAATAAATAAAATTAGTCATGGACCCATGAAGCATAAAAACTCAAGCAACCAAGTAGCTAGTTCTAGGAAAAATGAGTTTTGAGGAATTTATAGGAATGATCATGATCTAATGTTTGGTAAAATTTCTGGTAATTAGTTTATTTATATGTCCATGGTAATTTTAAATGTCATACTAATATTTTAAATATCCACTATTTTGTCTCAGACCTAGTCTACTATATTTGCAGTGTCTATTCAAGAGACATAGAGGTTTGCTTCAGCTCAAGAAAATAAACCGAAAATTATAGACCTCATGAATGTATTATAAGGTAGGTTAAAATAAATTAATCTATTATTGTAAGTACCCTTGAGAGCTTGTAATGGTAAAGTAGTCTTAAACCCCAAGCACCCTAACTAATATACCAAATGGATACAAAAGAATGTTAAACACTTCCAGAGCATTTAGAACTATGTAAGGTATTTATTTTAAGGTTTATTATATTATCCTAGAATTGGGAATGATTTTTGAGACCCAAAACCCATTTTTTACACCTATTATAGTCAAGGAAAGTTGAGATAGCCACTTGAGGAACAACTTCAGATGCTTGTACTATTGCTCACAATTTTCATGAGAGTATAAGACTTTTTGGATAGTTGATGGGGTCTATAAATAAGTTTTTATAGGTGGAATAACGTATGTTTGATTTCTCATTTTTATGGACAATTATTAAGACCTTAAATAGGTCTTAAACCCTTTTAAAACCCTAATTGTGACCAATTTTTAGATAAAGACCTAAAAATTACATAAAATTACACAAATTGGCTATAAAATAAACCAAATGTTGTTGTAAACTCTTTTAGGACCCTTCATATTCAATTTGGATGTACTTTCACTTGTATATATTTCAAAAAATCTATACATTTTGAAGGTGTTTAATCTAAAACATGGTTTTGGGGAGCATGATTTGATGTCAATCAATAGGAGAGGTGTTTCATGACATATTTTACCTGTATAAGATCAAAAATATAGAAAAAAATTCTCATAAGTTCCCAAACCATTCACATCTTTCAAGCTAGTCTAAAAATGCTTCAAAAGGGAAAGCTTACCAGCGACCATTTCCAGGGTTTCAAACTTACATAGTGTTATAGATCACAAAAATTAACATGGATAATGGTGATATAATATTTAAAGTGAATAAAGTGCTTTTTTTTAGTTTCACTTGTTTGGGGGGTCTTCGAAGTAATATTTTCACTTTCTAGGCCTATGAGGGCTAATTATCCCTAATTAAAGAGAGAAAATAGTATAGAAAGTACATCTAAACTTAAGATCTGATAAAAAAATATTTTGTGGATATTTAAGGTTAAATGTGTTATCTAAAAATACTCACACTTTTCCATAGTCTCTTCCTTTTCTTTTCTAGGCAAGGATTTTTATATGTTTAAGGAATACAAGGAATTATGAAGGAATGCAAAGTTTGTGAGTAAAATCAAGTATTTTTAAATTATTTATCAATCCAATGGCCTTTTTATAGTTTTTTAATGTTTTTGAGAGACTATCCATGAATAAATTTGAAATATTGGAAGAAAAAACCAACTTTTATTTTCTATGCCTTAGTGAAGGAGGAGCAATTTGAGTGAACAGACGACATCAATGAGTAGTGGTTCTAAATAGGCCTTGGAAATATAATAATAAATCATATACACCATATTATAGGTTAGAATAAGTAAATATTTTTTCTCAAGAAGGTTATCAAGGTTGAAAATTTCTCCACTATCCAAACAGACTATTTCCTCCTTCTTATGCCAACCTTCAAGAATGAGTCAAACTTGCCTTTGGAAGTCTTCTAAGAGCCTATCAAGCTATAATTTTAAGTTACAAAACTCTAGGAGTTTAATATAACTTTTTCTATGCATTGAATAACTAATTTCAAGGGGGGTGAATTCTTCACCAATAATATAAAACTTTGGCCCAATGATTTAAGCACCTATGTGGGTCAAACACCACTATTGAAGGAGAAAGATTTCTTCAATATTTTCAAAATAATGAAGCATGAAGTGCTACACCATTTTTAAAATAAGAGGAAAAATAATAACCAATATTACTACATATCATTTGTAAAATTACTAAGTGAATACCACATTTACTTATTTTTGGGGCTCTTGTCTCTCTCACATTGTCATTGAGCTACCATTTCCCATATTTACTTTATATTCTTATAGTAGTTTTGTCCCTCCTAATTGAGTGATTTTCTTATTAATCAATTCATATCCTTTAGATGTTTTTGTATTATCATCAAATGATTTCATTTATTTTATGTCAATCCTAGACACCTATTCTTATTCATCTCCACATATATTATACTCTTCCTCATTATCATAAATCTAGACAAGGTCTGACCATAATTTACCCATTCTTCTTTCTTTCATATCCTTGGAAACTTTTTCTTATTTCTCCTCCATTTACACCTTTTAAGGTGAAATATGAGGGATCTTAGGATACATTATGTATGTAATTATTGGTTTGGGAGTAATAGAGGTTGGCCTTGTTGAAGTTGGAATGGGATATGAAGGAGTTGTAGTGGTAGTAGATGGTGAGGGAGTGGGAGGAGATGTCACCAATAAATAAATGATGGGTGGTGAAGATGGAAATATATATGATTTAATCACTAAAAATGGTGGTGTTATTATCATAGAAGGTGGTGACATATATGGATAAACAATAAAACATGTGATAAGAAAACATGCAGAGTTACTTATTGTATTATGGTTAATAAATGCAAAGGAAGCATGGAGAAAACTCAAGTTTATGTACCAATACATGTAGGTATATTCTCTTTTTTTATGTGTTGAAGGTAAGTATAAAAAAATTTATGTGTAGGGGAGTTTAGAGGTGTCCCAAATCTTTACTTAATGTAAGCTTAGCTAGACTGGATAGCTAATTATTGCATTTATTCTTCTACATCAGGAGGGGGCATGAAAAGGTATTGAAACCCATTATTTCTTCTCAATTATCTTGGAATCATATTGAGTAATAGTAGGATCATATTAGATCATTTATGATACAATCATGGATGTGATGACCCTATGCATCCTTATAAATACTTAAGTATGATCATATTTGACATTCATGATCACATATTCATGATCATGGGATTGATGTTAATAGTTTATTATCACTTTCCTTTCATATATTTGGATATATTCTCTAAAATTTTACTTACGATCCAAATTTTGGAAGGGTGTCAATTTAAACCTATAGTGTGTCATAATATTTCCAATAATGTGGAGGTGTTTATACCTTGTGTACTACATTATATCAATACTAAGAGGGGTTGGTAATTCATTGATAATGTTATCACTTAATCAAATAATAATATCCTACTCAGATACTTTATCAATCACAAACATTTGTAGGTATAAAGGGTATGCCCTAGTACCTTAAATACTAGTTATAGTGCACTTAGGGTATAACTGGTAATGACCCATTTTTATATTGGTTATCTTTATATGGTTAGAGAGTCTAGGTATATTATTACCATATATTTCTTGATATACCATTGGGTATAAGGTTTCGATTAACCTTTTCACATTCTTTATAAATATGTGCACATGAATAATATTAAAATCATTACATATCATATTATTAGGGTAGTCTAGATATGGTTTCCAAGCTTTATTAATGCATATTTGTCATCAAAACATCTACCACATAGGACATCCTATAGAAATTATCATCTAGTAAACTTCTTAGATTTGTGATTCTCAAAATCAAGTTGGAGTTGATAATCTCTCCCCCAAGGCTATGATATTATTGGAAGCCTAAATCATGTCCAGCAAAGGGACCCATACCTCATTAATTTAATTGATAGTTAAATAACCATATATTTTATTTAATAGGGCTATATAAATTATTACCTCTAGTCTAAAATCATAAATGGAGATAGACAAGGTAGGTCCCTAAACTAAAAATTTGCTTGGGTTTCCAACCCATTATTACAAATTATTATTATTGATGTTGTTGGAAAAAAGACATGAATTAACCATGTCTTACATATATGAAATTTTTAGTATATGAAGTTTGTAATAACTTTCATAGGCATTTCCATTGATAGATGTAATTGGTTTTTTTACCAAGTATAAAGTGTTATATCTTCCCAATAACCTTGTCATTCACAAATAAATAAAATTGTAGATTAATGTATGGCATTACCTATAGTTTGACTATCGTGTTGTGAAGACCAACTAATTTTATGGATATAAGGTCATCCTTGTATCTATGTGTGAAAATGGAAATGTGATCCTTGGCCTTGTATGGTTAAACTAAATAAACCACATCCCAAATGGTGGAATAATGTTTGAACTCGTGGTTTAGAGCTTCCAAATCAAGTTTCACATCAATGTTTTTAGTTGATCCTAAAATTGAGTATGTACAAGGAACAGGGATACCATATGAGGAGGCCATTGAATTTTTTGTCTAAAAATGCATCTATCTATGTAAAAATATATAATTTCTTGGTCACAAGAGAGCTTAAAATTCATAATTTGTAATTGTTTATTTGAAAGTAATGTGATTAGATTAGAAAAGGCAATTCAAACTATACTATTTTAGTTTTGTTTGCATTGATAATTAAATGTATTAATTTGTCAATTCATAAAAATTAATTACAATAATGCCCTTCACTCTTTTCCTTGTTTATTTTATTCATTTACATTTCATAATGCCAAATGTTTTAGTTTTTACTACCATGTGGGTTCTTCTACAATATTTTTGATGCTTAATCATATATATGTGATATATGTACCCATGTATATCCTTTAATATTAGTATTGGTGTCTTTGTTATTCACTTATTTGTATTTGATAGAAACATGTCCTCATTTCACTATTCAACTTGTATCTTAGTTATAGTTTATCGTGCTTTGCCTCTTTGACTATAGATTAGTGACATGATGACACATAAACAACTCTCACTAATATACATGTTGAGGTATGCTATTATTGGTGTGTATGTGTAATTAAGGTTATAATTGATATAAAATGTTTTCAAACCTTATTTATTTCCCATAGGTGTTCTTTTGAAGATACATGGTAAGTATTTTTGATGACTTAAGCATGATCTAATAAGTCTTTGTGTTCTACACAACATCTTGGCACAAGGTTATTTTTTGATAATTTATGAGAAATGATTTCTTAGAAGAGATCATTTGAAAAAGAGTGATTGTGTGTATTTAAATTATTTTTGTGATAATTTCATTATTTACCAATTTTATGAGAACAAGTATGTGTGCACATCATGTATTAAGAAGCCTAGTTTTATCTTGATATAGGCATGAAGCATTATGAGGCATGGTGATGATGATACAAATATGTATGAAATTGAAGGTGTTTATTTAAGTTCAATATCATGAGAGAGAGGTAATTATTTATTTACATGACTCTCAAAGTTAGCTAAGAGGTAAGTTCTTCGTTGGATATATATGCATAGACCTTGTCTTAAGACCCTAGGGAGTATGCCAAGAATTAATGATCAAGGTTGGTGTATTGTAAGATTATATGAAGAATTTTGGTAGCTTATGAACAAGGTATTATGTAATTTTACATGTTTTTTATGTTTTTAAAAAAATCAAGAGGTTTCCAAGTGTTTTCAAAATCCAAATATGAATAGCAGTCCTAGCTGTAACGTGTATAGAGACCTAGTGTGGCCAAATGAAGGGTCAAATTGAATTTTCAAGATAATAGACAACATGTGAAAATTTAATGATATTTTAAAAGTTTTATCAATCATTTTGATGAATTTTTAGGTCCTTAGTTTAAGGATAAATCAATAAAACAAGTTTTGAAGTCTCTTATATATGCATATTAAAGGGTTCTAAACTCGATAAGGAACTTTTGGTGTTCATTAGCACTTGTGATAATTTAATGGTAAGATAATATATTTTATATAGATATAAAATATTCCTAATAACTATTTAAAATAATTATTTTGGTATTTTAAGGATAGAGTTGTACGAACATTCATTATGAATGGAAACTAGTGTAAAAACCTCTAAAACCCCTCATATTGACCCAATGGTGAAAATCTTGTTGAGAATGACCTATAATGTAATATTAAGTATATTTTAATGAGTATATTTTATATATTACTCAATTAATCATATCTATGTGGTAGTGGTGTGTAAGGACAATGAGTGAAAGCTACAAAAATATGCTTGTTTCTTAAGAATTTGATGTTACAGGGACGATTGAGTAGTTCAATGCATGCAAGTGGATGGAGATTGAAGGAAAATATTGTTATTTATATGAATTGTGTTATTTGGATAAGTTATATCATATTTTCAACTAATTTTCTCACCCTATTTCACCTATCACTAAACTAGCAAAGAATAAAAATAATGAGAAAAACTAGTCAAAGTGAGAAAGAGATTAAGGATTGGTTTCAGATGATTAGGGATGAGTCAATTTTTTTGGGGTATTTTTAAAATAAAATATAATTAATGTTATATTAGTTTAAAATTTTTAATTATGATCATATATATTAAATAAATTTCTCTCAAGATGACCTATCTATGTGAATGAAGACAGTGAATGAGTGGGGTTCAAAGTTTGATCAGTTTGTTTTTTATTTATCATTTAACCTCTACATGTTTTTTATTTTAAATATCATAAATATTTATTAGGATAATATTTATACATTATAATATATTTTATGTGTCCCTATATTTTTTGGAAATCATGTTCACCATGACTAGTGCTTAAGCCAAAATGACTATTTTAGGTGTGCTAGGTGAAATGAAGTGTGCAAGACACTATTACAAAGACACAATGTATTCAATGAAATATTTATTATTTTTTGGAATTTATTGTATATTTTAATAATTTATGGAAGGTGTAGAGATAGGTTAATCATTTTTAATATGGAAGCCAAAATGCCTTAGACTATGTAAGGTCTGTGAGAGTGGCTTGAGAGATTAGTCTGTAAGACCAATGGTTGTCGCTAGAGATTAAGATATAAATATTGGAGGATTATATATAGATAAAATATGAGATATTAATGTGAATTATATATATTTTAATCACTCTTACAAGTACTAAATATAAAATTCTACATGGTTTTATTTTTGAAGCTACAAGTAGTTTGAGTAGTCATCTTATAGTGATGAGTTTGGGGTGTTTTGATCAAAATTTAAGAATATATAAAACATGAGGATGATATATGAGTATAAAAGGTTAATTTTAATGTGTTTTTATTTATTATAATTTCATATTAATATGTTGTGTATTTTAATGGTTTTTACTCTTTGTTAATAGTGTTTGGTGGTTCTGAGTAAGCCATCTACATGAGTGTTCTTGAGGCCTTTTATCCTATGTGGTGAAGACTAAAGAATTTGGGTAAGAATTTTAATTCATAAATATCCTATTAATATTATTTTATGTGTGTTTTACGTGTAAAATTTGTGTATATGGTTCAAATCTAGAAGATAGACTTTCTTATATTGAGAAGGACTATAAGCGAGTAGACCTAATAGTGTGGTTCAAGGAGTGAGTTAGAATTACAACTAGTGTGGACCCATTAAAATTTTATAAAGGGTATATTTTTTTCATATTTTAAGTGTGTAAATCACTGGAAGAGACTAAATATTACCCAAGTCACAATATTGGTAATGTGTGCTTAAGACGAACCTAATTATATTAGGTTTCCGTTAAGCCTAATGGAGGTTTTGGACCTTAAGGGTTATGACCAACCTATTGAGTTTTTTTTTATTATTTTAAACTTGTACTATTACTTATTATATTTATGATACAATTTTTTTAAGTTTCTTTTCTAACCAAGATGGGTAAGATCAAGTGTTGGGTATATAAGCAAGACCTAATTGGCCTATTTGAGCGAGTTAGAGAAGAGTGGATACAGGTGAAGGAGAGATATATTTTAGAAGTATAATTAGGTCATTTAGGACCATAAAAATAATATATAAACCATGTTTAATATCTATCATATCCTCTTTAGGTGGATGACAAGGTCATTTGACCTAATGAGCCTAGAGGAGGCATGTTGAGCGAGTGAGCCTAGAAGGTTGTTTGATAGGGGTAAAAGGTTAAATTGAGATGAATGAGGTGATAAATAATTATTAGATTCATTATAAGTATTTTAAATGTGTATTAATAGGATAGATAATAAAAATAGAGCTGAAGAAGTCATCATCAGTCGTTTGATCAATAAGGTATTGTGAAGGTGATAAAGCTTGTCTTGGTTAGGTTAGTGCTTTGTCAAGAGGGACTTGGAGCTGAATTATGGGTTGGATATTACATAAGTTTCATTTAATTATATGTTTTTTTTCCAATTCACTTAAGGGGTTAGATCCTCTTTACAATTTGGAGCTTTTTAAAAGACTAGTTGGGTTGGTGCCTAACTAGTGAGGGGTTGGTGTTCTTTATGGGGTTAGTGATTCACTAAATGTTTTTTCATTGCTTATAGAATAGTATTCCAAGTGATGTGATAATGTTTTTTTATCCCCCATGAGTTTCCCATATATATTTTGTGTTCATGTGTTGATGCCTTGCTTCATGCTTATATGATTGCTCTTTTATGCATTACTATATCTCTATGCTAGTTTGAATGGTTCAAGAATTATGAATGTAATTGAATGAAATTTCTTCACATTTATTCACCCAACCCTAATTATTGGTTGTGATTCCAACAATTGGTATCAAATTATGTCCTTTTAAGGAGGCTTGATATCCTAAAAGTGATCCTAAGAAGCATAAAGTGTGATGAGGACATTGTTCATCCATTTTATAGTGATGGTTTATCAAATAATGACGGTACTAATAGAGTTTTATAAAGAGAAGAAGGATTTCAAGATGAGGATTGATAAAAAATTATACCAAGGTGAGTTATGTGTTGCTATAGGACATCAGTCAAAGTTTAAATAATGTCAAAGGTACCATTTGGTATCTCAAAACGACTATGTAGAAGCTAAGTCAAAGATTGAATCCAAGATTGATATCTAAAAGGAATGTAAAGACATGTTGAGAGAAAGGTACAAGTCAAGGAATATATGTGTCTTATATAATATTGATTTAGGACTTATAAAGAAGGTATATTTAACCTTGTATTTACATTAAGATTTTATGAGTTGATCATCAAGCTATAGGAGTTGAGTTGAGTCTATGAAGCTATCATAGATGAGCACAAGTTTTGTTAGAAACCTGAGTATATTTTTTAGACCTATTTGAGGTTTATTTAATCCTTCATGATGTATAAATTTATTAATGTATATATCATTGATTGTATTTGTATGGTAATAATTTATATATGCATTGAGGTATTAATAGCTAATGAAGAAGTTCTTTTTAATCATGAGTGCACATGTTGATTGAAAGACATAATAAGATGATTGTATCTTATAAACATGATCAAAATTGGACATGGTAATTTTGGGTGTTATTACATGTATTTGAAGTATAAAATTTGAGTTGCATGAATAAGGTTTTCAATACTTCTTGGGATAATGAGAAAATGAAGAGTCAATTCAATTGTATGATGATATTGACAAAGTGTGTGAAGTACAAGACTAACTAGAATAATCTTAATCATAAGTCTAATGTGATATGATAGTCTTGATAGAGTTTTATGATGGTTTGACAAATGTATGACACAAATATTGAGGTCTCATAGTATCTATCTGGTAGTTTGGTACATGGATAGTGTTGTGAGATAATCTAAGCCATGATGGCTTGAAAAACATAAAAAAGGAATATAGATATATATTTAGTTTCAAGAAATCATATGTCATGAATTAGTCTATAAATACAATGAGATTTTGAATACCTTAGAAGTGTTTTTGACAAGAGAAGGTTCTTTAATGGATGTCTAGGACAAGGAGATAAATTTGGTTTTATGAGTTCATCTAAAAATGATATAAAGATGACAATTTTTTTTAGTGTTATCAAAGGGTCTTAATAGGAATTATTATATTTGTTTACAAACCTAGTTGGTTGAGGTGATTGAAGGTGCCATAAGTTGAGTCAAGCCCTAATGACTCAAGGAGTCTATTTGTGACCTATTGAGGATGAGGAATAGTGCATATGATCTTAAGAGTCTTTTGATCAAGAAAAATCCATTCATTTGTAGAAGGCAGTTCTATTTCCTTGAAACCATATCTAAGCTTGAGTTGTCTTTATGAGTATTAGGCCTATGTGAGGTCTTATATGGAATGATAGTGAGTTTCATCATTCCATAAGGATTGTTCAAGACTCATGATGCATGAAAACATGTGTGATTAAGGGAGGGTCATTTTGGAGCTAGCCTAAAGAGAAATAGGTCTCCATAAGGCTTATTAGTTAAAAACAAGGCTAAGAGGTTGATTAAAAATCTCATATTAGTAAGAAGCAAGGAGATATAGGAAATCATATTCTTAAAAGGATCCTTTGTAGCTCTAGATTTAAAAAGTTGTCTTCTACAATAGATATCAGCCTAAGGTGAGGTAAGCTTCTATTTAGATTGATCAAAAGGAGATCAATAGTATGCACATAGTTTGAGTATAAAGGAAAGGATCTTGAAATTTTTTTTAAATAAGTCTAAGTCAAGTAACACCTAGTTTTTCCATAATTACAAATAAAATAAGGATAGATATTGAGACTCTTATGTGATAAAAAATTTAGTGCTGAGAAAGAAAGATTGTATCTATTTGAAATAGGTCTCCATGGAACCTATTTTTAGGTATGAGGAATAATTAAAAATTCAAGGTATGATATTATTATATGTTTTTAATTTAAAATGACATGATTTAGGAGGAGCTAACTTAGATGGTTTTATATGCTTGAAGAGAAGTATGCATATACAAATAGGGATCATGATTGTTTAGTAAAATGATCAAGTCTAAAGATTAATATATTGAGTGGATATGACCTTTGTCATTAATTTCAAAGGGGGAGAAAGTTAATATTTCAATATCAATAAATGAATAACATCCAATTTGAATGAAAGAGAATGATCTACTATGATTAAGAATGTTTACCATCAATGAGAAAGGGTAGATTATTGAGTTATGTTCCTATTGGTGTGAGTGTGGAATTAAGGTTGTCATTGATGTAAAATATATTCAAAGGTCATTTATGTGTTATAGGTTTTGTTATAAAGATATATGGTAAGTATTCTTGGTGACTGAAGCATGATCTAATAGGTCTTTATGTTTTGCATAAGATCTTGGCACAAGGTTGTGTTTTGACAAGATTATGAATAGTTTTTTTTTGAAGAGATCATCTAAAAGAGAGTGGTTTTGTGTATTTACATGCTTGTTATGATAAGGTTATTATTTAACAATTTCATGATAATAAGTCTATGTGCATATCATATATTGAGAAGCCTAGTCTTATCTTGATATAGGCATGAATCATTATGAGGCATGATGATGGTGATAACAAGATGTATGATCTTGAAGGTGTGTACTGAATTTTAATAGAATGAGAGAGAGAGGTGATGATTCAGTTACATGACTCTCAAAGTGAGCTAAGAGGTAAGTTTTTCATTGGAAATCTAGGCATAGATCTTATCTTAAGACCTTAGAGAGTATGATGATACTTCATGATAAATATTGGTGGCTTGTAATCTTGCATGAATAAGGTTTGTAGATTAAGAATAAGGTATTATTTAATTTTACATATGTGTTATTTTTTTATAATAATCCAAGAGGTTTCCAAGTGTTTTCAGGATCCAAATGTGACTGCTAGTCCTAGACGTAACATGTATACAAACCTAGTATGGCTAAATGAAGGGTCAAGTTGAGTTTTCAAGATAATAGAGCACATGTGAGCATGGAATCATATTTTAAAATTTTTATCAATCATTTTGATGAACTTTTAAGTACTCATTTGAAGGAGAAAGCAAGAAAATAAGTTTTGAGGTCTCCTATGTGTGTAGATTAAAGGTTTCCAAACTTAAAAACTAAATTATAATGTTCATTGGCATGTGTGACCATTTCATTGGAATATTATCTATTTTGGATAGATGTAGAAGGGTTCAAATAAATATTTCCAAACATTATTTTGGTATTTTAGGGGAAAAGTTATATGAACATTTGTTAAGAATGAAAACTGGTCCAAAACCCTCTCAAAACCCCCATATTGACCTGATGGTGAAAATATTTTTGAGAATTACCAAAAATGTATGTTTAAGTATTTTTTTATGATTTTATTTTTTATAATAATCCATCAGGCATCTCCATGTGGTAGTGGTGTGTTAGGGCAGTGAGTGGAAACTATAGAAATATGCTTGTTTTTAAAGAATTTGATACTACAGGTAGGGTTGACCAGGTCAATGCATGAAATTAAATGGAGATTGAAGGTAAATAATTTTTATTTATGTACAAAATATTATTTTTATATGTTATATATTCTATTTCAACTAATTTTCTCACCCAAGTTGACTTATTGCTAAAATAGCAAAGAATGAAAACAGTGATAAAAGCCAGTCAAAGTGAGAAAAATATTAGGGATTGGTTTTAGATGATCAGGGATGAATAAAATTATTTGAGGAATTTTATTAAAAAATATAAATCATTTTATATTAGTTTATAAAATTTCAATATGCTCATATACATTAAATAAAGTACTCTCAAGATGACATGTTTGTCTGAGTGAAGAGCTTGAAGGAGTCAGGTTCAAAGTTTGATCAGTTTGTTCTATATTTGTCATTCAAAATCCATATGTTTGTGATTTTAAATGATATATATATATATATATATATATATATATATATATATATATATATATATATATGTTAATTATACGATCTTTTTTTATCCCCTAAATTTTTTATAAGTCATGTTTACCATGAATAGTTCTTAAGCCAAAATGACTATTACAAGTGTGTTAGGTAAAGTGAAGTGTGTGAGACACTATGAGAAAGATAAAATGTATCTAATGAACTTTTATCATGGTTTTTAATGTATTTTATCTTTTCATACTTTATTAAAGCTGGAGATATAGGTTAATAAGTTGTAATATGGAAGACAACATGGCTTATTAGACTGTGTAAGGTCTATGAGAGTGGCTTGAGATATTGGTTTGTAAGACCAATAGTTTTTAATAGAGTTTGAGATATAAATATTGGAGGTTGATATAGAGACCATATAGGATATATTAATTTTAATTATATATCTTGGAATAATTCTTACAAGTAGTAAAGATAAACTTATACATTACTATGTTTTTGAAGCTACAGGCTGTGTGAGTAGTTATCTTGTAGAGACGAGTTTAGGGTGTTATACTAAGAATTGAAGAATATATTAAAAATTATTATGTTATAAAAGTCTTGATGGTTTTTTTTAATGTGTTTGTATTCATGATAATTTCATATTCATATGTTTGAGATTTAATTTTTTTTGACTATTTGTTGACAGTGTTTGGTGGTTCTAAGTAAGCCATCTACAGGATTATTCGTAAGGATTATGTGTTGAAGGCCAAAGATTTTTAGTAAGTATTTTAAGTCATAAATATAATATTCACATGATTTTATTCATGGTTTATGTGTAAAATTTAATTATATGGTTCAAATTTTTAAGATAGTCTTTCTGACAGTGGAAAGGCCTATTGATATGTAGACCTAATAGCATGGTTTAAGGAGTGATTTGGACTTACAAGTGGTGATAACCCATGTATATGTTATAAATGTTATAATTTAGGAATATTATAAGTTTTTAAATAATTTTAAGAGACTCAAGATGGTCCAACAGGTCATATTGGTAAGATGTGCTTAAGGCAAACCTAATTGTATTAGGTCTCCTTTAGTTCTAATGGAGGTTTTGGCCCTTAAGGGGTATTACTGACCTATGGAGTGGTTTTATCTTGTTTTAAAAATGTATAATTACATATTATAGGTATTATCTAAGTGTGGTGATGTTCTTGGCTAACCAATATTGGTAAGATCAAGTGTTGAGTATATGAGCAAGGCCTAATTAGTCTATTTGAGTGAGTTAGATAAGAGTGGATACAAGTGAAGGAGAGAAATATTAGAGAAGTAGAATCATTTAATTGAGGAAAATAAAAATAACATCTAACCCATGTTGAATATTGAATATATCCTCTTCATGTGGATGACAAGGTCATTTGACCTAATGAGCCTAAAAGTCTAATTAAGAGGGGTAGAAAGTTGAAACAAGTTGAATGAGGTGATAGGACATCAATATCTTCATGTGAAATATGTTATAGGTATATTAAAAAGGATATAAAACATAAATAGAGATGAATAATAAGTCATCATCAATTATTTTAACAATAAGGTATTGTGAAAGTGATAAAACTTGTCTTGGTTAGGTTGGTGCTTGGTCAAGAGGGAGTTAGAGCTGCCTTATAGTTTGAAGCTTGTAAAAGTATCCTTGAAGTGGTTCGGTTGGTTCCAAGTAAATTATTGGGTTGTATCCTCCTTTCATGTTGGAACTTGCTAAAGGACTAGTTGGGTTGGTGATTAACTAGTGAGGGGTTGGTGTTCTTTATAGGGTTAGTTCCTCACTAAATGTTATTTCATTATTTATAGGATAGTAGTCCAAGTGATGTGATAGTGGGTTTTATCCCCCATGAGGGTTTCCCACATTAATTTTGTGTTCATGTGTTGATTTATTGCTTCATGCTTATCTGATTTATATTTTATACATTTTGATATATCTCTATGCTAGTTTGAATGGTTAATGAATGATTAATGGAATTGAATGAAATATTTGAAAACTAATTCACCACCCCACCTTATTATTGGTTGTGATTCCATTAATTGGTATCAAAGTGGGCCATTTGGAGGAGGATTTATAGCCTATAGGTGATCCTAAGAAACATAAAGTATGATGAGGATACTTTTCATCTTATTTGCAGTGATCGTCCATCAAAGAATGATGGTACTAGCAAAGTTGTCTAAAGAGAATAAATATGTCTAGATGAGGATTGATCAATACCTAAACCAAGGTGGTTTATTTGTTATTTTAGGACAATATTAAAATTTTAAATAATTTCAAAGGTACCATTTGGTAGCTCAAAAGGACTATGTAGAAGCTAATTCAAAGATCAAACCCAAGATTGACAATCTATAAGGACTATGAAGACATGTTGAGAGAAAGGTACAGGTCAAGGAATCAAGGTATCTTGTATAATATTGATATATGACATATAAATAATGTATGTTTAACCTAATATTTCCATGAAGATGTTATGAGTTGATCATCAAGCTAGAGGAGCTGAGTTGAGTTTATGAAGATATCATATATTAAGAAAAGATTTGATAGATATCTGAGTATGTGATTAAGACCTATTTGAGGTCTATTTGATCCTTCATGATGTATAAAGGTATGAATTTATATATCCTTGATTGTATTTTATGTTAGTTAAGCATGTATACATTGATGATTAAGAGACCACAAAGGAGTTAATTTCAGTCATGAGTGCACATGTTGATTGAAAGATGTAAGTGTCATTGAAGTGGTTGGGTTGATGCCAATTTATTTAGGGGGTTAGAGCCTCCTTTCAAATTTCAGCTTGCTAAAGTACTAGTTGGGTTGGTGCATAGATAGTGAGGGGTTGGTGATCCTTATGAGGTTGGTGCCTCACTAAATATTGTTTCATTTCTTATAGGATAGTAGTCTAAGTGGGTTGATAGTGGGTTTTATCCCCCATGAGGGTTTACCACATAGATTTGGTGTTCATGTGTTGATGTCTTGCTTCATGCTTATGTGATTACTCTTCTGTGCATTATTATATCTCTATGCTAGTTTGAGTGGTTAAAGAATTATGAATGGAATTAAATGAAATGTTTTCAAAATGATTCACCCCCTCTTAGTGGTTTTGATTCCAACACTACTTGCCTAGGACATTTCATATAAAGGGCTATGGTGATGTCACCTCAAATATAGTGAGATAATGCCACATATATGGATATATCTACTGTTATTTCCTAAGAATTTATATACAAAGGTCTTGGCTGATTTCACATCTAGGATAGTGAGATGATAACATATAGATGGCTCTTGTTACTCTGATTACCTGAGACTTTCCATACAAAGGTATATGTTAAAATCACCTCTAGGTGAATTTCACTCTTTACTTATGCTCCAATTTAGTGAATTAATTCCATGTGGAAGATAAAATTAAGTATGGGAAGGCTGAAGAAATATCGAGTATGAAATTACCTGTTCAATACACACATAGATAAAGAACCCACTACAATCGTAATTATAAGTTAAAACAAAATTTAAGGTGAAAATTAAATCATTTTGTATGGTCTATACAAAGCTTTTATTCTTTCATAACTTCAAAAAACTCTACAAACTTTGAGGTAAATCATATAGATTGAGTCAAGCAAACAACAAAGAACAAGATAAACATGAAAATTTATTTTAGAATTAGATAAATTCCTTAAATTTTTGATTTTCAAAATATATGTCATAAAATTTTGGTTCAAAAGACACCAAATAATAATATTCAATTATCAATGGGTCCCTGTTAGAATTTTGAAAATCGCGCGTACGCACGCGCGCGCGCGCGCGCGTGTGTGTGTGTGATAGAGAAAAAAAATATGAAATGAATTACAAAAAGAAAAATTATTATTATTATTATTAATTGCACATGAAATTTATAATCTTAGGTCACATTCATACATCACATATTCATATTCCATACCATCTCATACACTTCAATTCCATGTGACTAGCATCATCCTTCTTTAGATTTTCAGAGAGACATTAATTACGATGTCTAAAGAGACTATTGGCCATTTTTGCCCACATACCAAGCTATTTTCCTAGATAGAAAAGGTTAGCTAAGTCTTTGATGGATAAAAGATCAATTGGCTTATAAATTGGTCCATAAATTCAAATAGAGGGTTTGAGTAGGTTCTCTTAATGATTCAAGCATTCAAGAGAATGAACCAAGTTGCACAAATCTTAAGAGTTCATCAAAACCTTGAAGGATGATAAAATGATGAATTTGGAAAATTTAAGGAATAGACCATCACTAGGAAATCATGTAGAAATAAGTAAACCAATTCATTTTTGCATTTTATAAATTCACCTCACAAATACTCATGAGTTAAATAATTATAGCACCATCAAGTTCTTTGTGCCAATAACATCTTATGAAAGTTTCATACCTTTGTGAGTTCTCTATGTTAAGTTATAAGGGTTCAAAGTTGAACTTATAGAATGGAATGTTTACACAGATCTCAAAATAAATCTCAAAAATTATCTACTAGGGTTCAAGGATTTATGGTCATATGTACGTCAATGATGATCATGTGGATGTCAAATGATGGGTGCATGAACATCAAATTTAGGCAATGACAAACAGACATTGGGGTTCAAAAATCCTAATGATTGTCATGAAAACATGATTGTGGATGTTAAATATGGGCATGCATATATCAAATTTGGGCATCATGAGGTATACTTATGAGTTCAAATGGTGGGCTGAGGTAAATCAAAGGCTCTTATTTCATCGTACATCTTTATCCAATGGTGTGATTGAAAGTCAACATGTCAAATGATCTCCATGGTAGGAAATAAATAGATTGCATTCATTCATATGAAATATATCAATGATGTGTAGGAGGTCAAAGTGGTTAAGATCTTATAGTGAGGATTTGTGAGGCCAATAGTAGTAAAGATAGTTTGGAACATTTTGATTAGCTTGAGTAATTTTTGATAAACAAAGTTGAATCAAAGGGTAGCTTTTGACAAAAGCAAATAGGTATTGTATGGTCATCCCATCACCATTGTATCTTGTGTAAATTCCATTAAAAATACACAAATATGTATACAAGTTAATCAATGACATAAAAGACCACCATTGGGACTTAATATGGACCTTTATTTGATATTTTATAACTTGTAGGGTTCATTTTGTGACTATGTTTGTCATTCTTAAAATAAAAATCCATTCATATGGAAATTTCTTGATTCCTATAAGTAATAATGGGTCTATTTTAACCTATTTAGATCAAGAAAGAGGCTATGTAATCTATAGGTTTGCATCGACATGAAGACTATAGGAAAACTCATAATCTTAGATTGGTTTTTCACCTATAAAATGGACCTATGATCTAGATATAGAGATAAAGTATATATTTGATTAATTTAAAGAGTATCATCTATCAATTTGGATCTATCATCAATAAAATAGATACTATCCACTATTCATGGCATGGATCTGTTAGTTTTGAGATTTGAGGATTTGACTGTCATAAACAAGTCAAGTGGGTTTGGGGTCCTAAGGTGGTCAACTGGTGATTAGAGAAGTAGTTGAGGCATTGAATCCATTCAAATTAACTTTATCATCATGTATATTAAACCCTTGTATTCTAGTGGGATCTCTTAACCAATGAAAAGAGCTTGAAGATTATTGGAACAAAAGGAGGCTAGCTTGTTGATAAGGATGGATCTTGATTAGACAAAGGCACATGTAAGGAAAATAATCAATTAACTACCATCTCACTTCTTGATCATGATTACTCTTTCTCCAATCTCTTATTCATGTTCACATATCTTTATTTCTCCCTTTATGCTATATATAGAGGCTTTAGAGCCTAGAAAATGATCTCTTAATTCGATCCCTTTGGCATGACTAGACTTTGCCAAGATTGAGTTTGTAACCTTTTGAGATGAATATAAGAATGTTTTTAGATTTCATTGTTCTAGTATAGTTTGTACATGTTACTTTAATTTCCATATCTAGTATAAATCTCTCCATTTTCAAGTCCTAATCTCACCTACTTACTAGTTGATCTTGTTATGTAGGTCATGTTTAATGTTTTATATCATTTAATTAAGGCTCGCATGTGGATACTTTGATTGGTTAGTGTCTTGTATTATAACTCTCCATCACTTCTCTCTACTTTTGATCATTTTTTGAGCCTCTACATGAAATACTAATGCATTAAATATACTTGGATTCCTAGATCTAGTATTTTGATTTTATCATTAGTGTTAAATAAGAACTCAAATGGAGTGGATCAACCATCTTTTAGGTGCATCAATATTTTTATCTTAGGTTTCCCTTTCAAGTTATCTCTTTCTCCCTTTTCCATAGTCATTAATAGGTTTTAATAGTAGGAACATGAGCTAAAATTATGCATTAGAGGATTTATATTCATTAAAAATCCTAGAGGTCTGACCCTATTATAAGTGACCCATAGCCTAGGGTCAATCCCATGTTAGACTAGATTTGGGTAAGGACCTAAATAATCCCTTTCCCATATAGGGTGAAATTTATATCATCAAAAATTATAGCGCACCCAATAATATGGAGTTCTAAAAGGGTGGGAAGATCTTTGTGTGTCTTTCCTCTAATCATCTTTTGGAAGCAAGCAAGTTAGCACCAACAACAAATCAAAGTTTCTAGTTATGAGTAGATGGGGTATGTCTTATTGAATATTTTATTTAGATCCTACATATTATTTAATATATGAGGTTAGTATGAAAAAATATGGTGAATACCCCTATTATCCACTTCTTATCAATAGTCCCAATATAATCGTCTTGATCTATATGGCCGTAACTAGCCTTACCAAGAATCATATCAAATCTCTCATGATCCTTATTATCAATGGAATGGATCTTACCTTCCTCAAGATCCTCACTAATAGTATTAGTATATATATCAAGAATAAATGTGATAATATTTCCTTGATCTTTCTTATGAATATAAATCTCATCATAATATTACTACTCATCGACCCTATAATAAGCCATCCATACTAGTACTTAAGTGAAATTTAGTAAGCCTTGACAAGTATGTACTAGAATTGTGTTTAAAAAATTATTAAGGCCAAGATGTCCTTATTCACTATATCTATTATGTGAGGGAGTTATTTAAAAAAGTGAAAGATGAATGTGTACCTATTGAAAGAACAAATTGGAACAATCTCATAGGTGAGATGATGGATGTAAGTGGTTACATTCAAAACATTGAAGATAAGCTAAAAAGCTTTGAAAAGGAGTAGGTCCAACCCCGTCAACCTTGTGTGTCTTCATATACACTACCTCAACCTTCATATGTCCACCCATCCTTCCCCAAGATGCCATTCCAAGTTATTCATGTGTTCCTTAGACCTTCCCTTCTTGGAAGTCTATCTAAAAGAGTTATCAAGGAAAGAAGGGGACTACTATTGAATAAACTGATGTTGAGATAAAGTCTCTCTCACCCCTCCTCAAGAATATTCTTATGTTCCTTATCTTCATGAAGCCATTGAAAACCTTAAATACAAACTATTCTAAGAGAATATAGATAGACATATCAAAGAGCTGGAGCTAAAGATAAGGAAGGAAGAAGAGAACCAAAATCAAAAGAGTAAATAAGAACCTCTATCTTCCCCATATGGAAACAAATCATGAATTAAATTAAATATAAAGCCATTCAATCCCCACCCCTCTCCTCAATAATTTATGTCATTTTCATCTTGGAAATCCATCCAAGAAAGTATGAAAAATAAGGAGGATATGATCATCAAAGACAAGAAGCTAGACCAAAGAGGTGTCACATATATCTCATCTCTCTTGGAGTCAACCCAATAATATCCTATACCATTCATTGAAGAGGAAAAAGTACAAGTTGGAGATGAGATCCAACAAGAATAAGTCTTAGATGTGCATCAAGAGGTTATTTTTTAATTATCCTCTTGATCACATATCAGCTATCCAAAATCAATAATTTTCTCAAAATATTGTGGTAGCCAATATAGATCAAGTAAAGGCTCATATTTATTTGGAAGGTAGACATGAAGACAACTCACATAAAACCATTGATAATAAATAGAGCATTCTAGAAGAATAATACCATTAAAAAAGAAACTATACCATGATTTCATGAATGAGATTGATGAACTTAAGATGATAGACTTTGATAATGGGATAATGCATTAGGTTGAATCTTCATCTAAGGATTCCTTTAATGTTTTGGACATTCAAAAAAACTCTAGAGATTCCAAAGTAGAATGAGAAGGTTGGTATTGATGTGGGAGACCTCCATGAGGGATTAGTATAAATGGAAGTCATGGATGAGTTTGAGATATCTCCTATTGAAAAGGATCAAGATACCCTTCAAACTGATCTTATCAAGTTTAATCAAAGTGAAGAATAGAAATATGATTAGCAGTTGTAAATTAATCTCTTTTAAGAGCTTGAAGTTTTTTTCCAAATTGAGAATCAATTGCTTGAGAAGGTGGACAAAGAGTTTCCCATGGAGGACAAGGGCTAAGATCATATGGATTATACAGATCTCTTAGATGATATTGAAGACCTTGTAACCAATAAGAAGCCTAATCTTATTGAGGAGAATATGTAAATCAAGAAGGTATACCCTATTAAACCACCTTTGAAATCATAGTTGAGGATACATATGAAGAAGTAGAGACTATATGGATGCACATAGTTGATAGATTTGGAGCTACTTGGTTGTTATTAAACATCATGCCAAATAATTTGATAGATTCAATAAAGGAGTAGACATCAAGACTAAGATTCAAGGAGCTACATGCCTCATTAAATTCCACATCTCATGATGCAAGAAGGCTTTCAAACTTTCCTTTTGATCTAAGAGCTAAGGTGCATGTAAATTCAAACTGTATATATTAGGATAGTTTTGTTGAAATTCCTCCAAATGTTGTATTAGCACATTTTTTGTTGTCTTTACATGTTATGTTAGGTTCCCCTTCTATTTTTTATTTACTTTCAATAAGTTCCTTGGTCACTCTGTCTTATTTTTCTCTATCTTTTGGTATCTGTATTATTTCAAAAAGAAGTTATCCAAAAGATTAACAACTATTATTATATCTAGGTCAATATATTGAACCATAACAAGAGACTCCATGCCCAATGGACTAGACTAGGCTTATTTTTGGGTTCTCAAGCATAGTAGGCATGCTTCCCTATGAGTTTCTAGAAATGTTGGCCATTTAGGCCCAAATACCAAGCTTCTTTCTTGGATATAAAAGGTGATTTGAGCCCTTGATGGAGAAAAGATCAAGTGGCTTAGAAATGGGTCCAAAAATTTAAATTAAGGGTATGATCAAGTTATCATAATTATTCAACCATTTAGGATCATCAACTAGGTTGCACAAATCTCAAGAATCCATTAGAACCTTGAAGGATGATCAAAGGATGAATTTGGAAAGTTTAAGGACCAAAACATCACCAGGATGTCATGTGGAAATAGGTAGACTAGTTCACTTGTGAATTTTATAAATGCACTCTAAAATCCTTGTAATCCAAAGGATTATAGTGCCATAAAGTTCTTTTTTACAGGAACATTCTTTAAAAGTTTCATGACTTGGTGAAAGTTATACATGTTCAAATTAAAACCTACAGAATGGAACATTTGCATAGATGTTAAAATACATCTCAGTATTGATTTACTAGTGTTCAAGAATTAATGGACCCATAGAAGTCAATGATGGTTGCATGGATGTCAAATGATGGGCACATAGATGTTAAATTTAGGCCACAAAAAATAATTTTTGGGGTTCAAAAATCCTAATGATAGTTATGCAAATGTCAAAAATATTCATATAGTTGTCCAATATGGGCATGTAGATTTCAAAGTTGGGCGTTGTGAGTTAGTTGTTTTAGTTGAAATGGTGGACTCAGGTAAATCAAAGTATCACATTGTTTTTAGTGTAGGTTTTCATTTTTCCCTATTATTTAATTAGGAAATATTATATATTTTTGCATACATGGAGTTTTCCTACATTTGTGGGATAGGCTAGCTTATGTGGAGATGTGTGTCATAGATGTGTCATAGGTGTCATAAGAATGTCATAAGTAACTCCTTTGACTGGCTATTCTGGGTATGGGAGTTACTTCTCTATTCTTAGCACCTTGTCACCACCTTTCATGGAGGAGTTATAGTCTATTCTTGGGGTGCTTTGACCACTTTTTGTGGAGGAGTTACATACGTGCTCTCCTATATGTATTCTTCACTTTGGCCATCTTAAGTTAATCAAATATTGGGTTTTATCCTATTTATCTTGTGTAATTTATCTCCTTGTATAATTTCAAATTGCTTTAGCATCTATGTGATGTGCACTAGCTTCATCTCATGTGATCACATCTCCATTGCATTCACATTATTTGGACCCTGGAAACAACTCCGATATGGTATTAGAGCAGCCCCAATAATCATGTGTCTAGTTATGCTATTAGTTTATTTTAAAAATGTGAGGAGTGGAGTTCTCTTTATGTTTTTTTTCTTATTTCCTGATCTGATCTGAAAAAGCCTTTCAATATCATTTCTTATGTTGCATTTATCTTTCCTATGGACTACCTTCATGGTGTTTGGATCTGCAAGTTTTTTTTTCAACTACTATGCACATCTGTTGTGTCAAAATGGCATTTCAGATCTAAGGTGTAGCTATTGGAGAAGTGGCACCATTTTTTGACAGCTCTACACTTTGCATCCTCTATACTTTATATTTATTTTCTCCATCATTGGCATCACATTTTGACACATGGCATTGCCTTTTTTGATGTTCATTTGATTTGTGTTAAAGGAGAAAAGGACCACTTTCAGCTGTTAGGCATTGGAATCTCAAAGGAGTGAAGGCTACGTGGAAGAATTGTGTTGAAGAAGGGTGAAGGGAGTGGAGATTTGCATAGGGCATGAGAGAGAGGAGCCTCTCATTGGTGTCCTTGCTAGTCTTTCTACTGATGCACAGTCAAAATAGCAAACAAAAAGACCAAAACCTCAAAAATGGCACCCTTTTTCATTTTGGCGCTCCATGTGGGCCCTCACACAACCTTTATTTGGTAAAATCTACCTTTTTTTCTTAAATACTTAGTCAAATTTGACTTTTCAAATCTTAAATCAGTCAATTTGGTTAAAAAATGAATATTTAAGACTGTATTTTACATTTTGGGCAATTTGGGGTTTTTATTTTAAGTTTGAGTTTTCGCTTGTCGAAGATAAAGGGTGAGGCCCGAGTTGGTAGGAGGCCGATTCCCCCTCACAAAGACCTCTTTTGGATTCCTCACTCTGTGCCAAGTCTAATGAGTTTTTGGAAGGCCACTTTCTCTCTCAAAATAGGCATTTTTTTAATGTTTTAGTGTTATTTTTTTGCAAAATTACTAGTTTACAGGAAATTAAAACTTTAAAATCTTGTAAATGATAGCTTAGATTCGAGTGCCATATTTTTAAAAAGTGCTTAATTTTCAATTTTCCACAACTTAGGCTAGATAATTGTCAAAAATCACTACTTTATAAAGTGTCTAAATTTTGGGTCTCCCGGGATGCATTTTCGACTGGGTCTGACATCCTATTTGCTTGGGTTATTAACTTGAATTTCATAGATTGCTCTAAGACACATTTTTGGTTGATTCTGATGTATTTTTAGCATGCAATTGCATATTTGGGGGTGGGGCTCAACATTTTTGGGTGGTGTGATTGTCTTTCAGCACCTTGTTTACTTCTATTATCTTTCTCTTTTCTACATACTTTCAAAAACTTGAAATCAACAAAACTTCACCTAAATTTAGCTTTAAAAAGATTATTTTCAACTTAAACCCGTAACACCCTTTAAATATCATGAATGGAAGGTTAAAATGTCAATCATTCTTAGAAGCATAGGGTTGTATAGGATCACCATGGGTACTAACGTAAAACCCAACACTGATGCTAAAAAGGTCAAGTGGTACAACTGTAGTGATGAATCCTATGGATTACTAAGTTTTTCCATGTCTCCAAAACTTCTCTTCCATTTATAAACTACCAAGACTCGCAAAGACTTATGGGATACCTTATAAGTCTTATTTGGGAAGCTTGATGAGATGAGAGGTCATGAGCTCGAAAACAAACTCATAAGTCTAAGCCCTAGCAACTTTGACACCCTAAAATACTTCTTCACTAAGTTTAAGGTCCTCATATTGTAATTAAAATAATTTGGGATAGAGAATAAATATGATCAACTCATCATTTCTATTCTTGCTAAGTTAGGTCAAAGTTATTTAGTCTTTGTCTCTACTTTCCATGCCACAAAAAGTGCCCTTGGCACTACATGGAAATGCCTTCTTTAGATTCATTCATTTCCAAATTGACTAGGGAGTAAGATAAACTAATCCAAATGGGCACAATGAAGTCTACTCAACCCCAAGCTTTGATAGCTAAAATGGTAAGGATAAGACTTCAATAAAGGAGAAGAAGAAAAAGATCAAGGACCAGGAGAAAAAGAAAGAACACAACAATCCTGCCAAAAACAACACTGAGTCTTCCTCCTCTAATGCTAAACCTAAGAAGTAGAAGGTTAAATGTGCCTATTGTAAGAAGACAGGGCATTATGAAGACAAATGCATGAAGAAATAAATAGATCACCTAACTCATCTTCTAGAGAAGCACAACATAGGTGTTCTTGAGTCCATCAAGCAGAATTCATCTACCCAAGATTCTATTAAGGCAAAAGGCAAGGTTAAGGAGAAAGAAAAGGGCAAGGCCCTTGTAGCAAATACAACTTCTAAATTTTCATGGGTCATTGACTCAAGTGCTTCTCACCACATGGGCTCTTCCCTAGTTGAGTTTTCATCTTTAGAGCCTTGTAGCACGACTTCAATTGGTTTGGGTGATGACACATCAGTTTCCATTATAGGGAGAGGGTTAGTTGAAATGGAAGGAGGAAAATTCAATAATGTTCTAAGTTTTCCTTATATTTCAACTAATCTCCTATCAGTTTACCAAATCACTCACATTGGTCAGGGTATGAGAGTTTAGTTTTCACCAGATTTAGTGGCTATCAGGGAGTTGCATAGTGATACTATAGTGGCAATGGGTAGGGCAGATCACCAAACAAGGTTATACACCTTCTCACATTTTTCACCTAATTCTTCTCCAATAGTATTGTTGACTCATTCAGATTGAGTTAGCAAATCATGGCATGAGCGGTTTGACCACCTTAACTACCACTACCTTGAGAAACTTTGCAAACATGACATGGTCATTGGCTTCCCTCATGTCTAATTCTCAAAAGGACTTTTTGAATGGTGCTCCCTTGGGAAGCATCCTGAAGCAAATTTTGACAAAGGCAAAGCTTGGAGGGCTTCACAACCTTTGGAGTTAGTCCACAGTGATGTATCGGGACCCTTTCCCAAACCATCTTTCACAAGGGCCAAATACATCGTCACTTTCATTGATGATTTCTCTAGGTACACTTGGATATATTTTCTCAAACAAAAGTCTAATGTGTTTGAAAATTTTCTAGACTTTAAGGCTCTTTTCGAGAAATAGAGTGAGAAATCCATCAAGGTTTTTCAAACTGATAATGGAGGGGAGTATGTCAGCAACAGGCTTGAGCAGTTTTGCACCACAGAGGGGATTGATTTGCTGTGCATAGTCACTTACAGTCCTTCATAGAATGCGGTTGTATAATGCAAAAATAGGTTCTTGAAAGAGATGGGTAGCTGTATGATTCACTCCAAATCCTTAGCACCATAGTACTGGGCTAAAGCCATCAATTGTGCTTGCTACATTCAAAATAGGGTTCCTCATAAAGATTTAAAAGGGATAACACCCTTTGAAGCTTGGCATAAAAGGAAACCTGATGTTGAGCACTTTAGGGTTTTTAAATACCTAGCCATGGACCACATACAGAAGAAGAAACACAAAGTTATGGAATGTCAGTCTAAGCATTGCATCTTTATAGGATATCTGGATGGTGTTAAGGGGTATCACCTTCTAGTTTTGACCACTCATGATTTGTTCATTAAGAGAAGTGTCCACTTTTAGGAGAGTCCTAGAGACTCAACACTTGGCACTTCTTCTCTCTCATCAAATCTACTTCTTCATGATGATTCCTTAGATTCAAATTAGCCATAATAGGTTCTTGAGCTAGAGACATCTTCTTCTTTGAGTTTAGATAGCAAGGACAGTGATGCAAAGTCATCCACCTCTAGTCAGTCAGAGGATGAGGAGTTAGCACCTAACTCACCCACTTATGGGCCACTTTGGGCTAGACAGACACTTGAGAGTGTTGGCACTTGGGCAGGAGATCCCATAAATGACATATGTACTAGGAGGATTTTTAGAGAGATCCACATGCCTTCTTTACCTCAGTTTTGGATCCATAGACTTTTCAATAGGCATTAGGAGTACCTGAGTGGGATAGTGCTATGGAGGAAGAATATTCTTCCTTAATAAAAAATCACACTTGGGACTTGACTTCACTTCTTAAGGGAAGGAAGATGGTTTGATGTAGGTGGATATATCAAACCAAGTTTGTAGCAAATGGGTCAATTGATAAGTACAAGGCATGATTGGTCACCAAGGGTTTCTCATAGGTGGCAAGCATTGACTACTCAGAGACCTTTGCACCCATTGCAAAGATGACTTCTATCTGACTCACCTTGGTTATTGCCACAACACATGGTTGGAATGTGCACCAGATGGATGTGAAGAGTGCCTTTTTTCATGGAGACCTAGAGGAGGAGATCTACATGGAGTAGTTGCCAAGATTTGTTCAAGATTCTTCCTCAGTATGAAAACTTAGGAAATATATCTATGGCCTCAAATAGGCCCCTCAAGATTGGTATGCCAAGATGGATTCCTTCCTTCTCATAGTAGGTTTCACTAGGTGCCATTCTGATCCCAATGTCTACTTCTTGCGGCAGGATGACTCACTCCTAATTTTGGTTCTATTGGCTATTGCAGTGGTGAAGGCATCTCTCCAAGATAGATTTGACATGATAGACTTGGATTTATTGCACTACTTCCTTGGCATTGAGATCTCACAGTCAAATTTAGGGATTTCTCTTGCACAACCTAAGTATGCTCTTGATTTATTGTCTTGATTTCACATGGCTAATTGCAAGCCATCTCTGACTCCCTTTCTATCAAGAGTCAAGCTTGAGGCTGACTATTCTTCACCATTAGTTGATGTCACTCGATATGGACAACTTATTGGTAGTCTCATCTACTTGACTTACACCAGGCCTGACATATCATATGCAGTGGGACTTGTCTCTAGATTTATGTAGGAACCTCATGAGCTACATTGGAAAGTAGCTAAGAGGATCTTGCATTACATATAGGATTCACATAGATATGAGATTCATTATAGATTTTTGCATAGAGGTTGACTTGGTTGGATATATAGATTCAGATTGGGTTGGTGATTCAAAGACTCACAAGTCCACTTTTGCTTACATTTTTTCTCTAGGTTTTGGTCCTATTAGTTGGTCTAGCAAGCAGGAAAATGTTATTGCTATGTCATCCACAGAGGCAGAGTATAGAGGAGCTATTAATGTAGCTACTAAGGCTATTTGGCTTCAGGGGATACTTTTTGAGTTTGGCATTCCTATCAAGCAGACCACCATCATTTATTGTGACAACTAGAGTACTATTTAGATTTTTAAGAATCTGGTTCAGCACCAGCAGACCAAGCACATAAAGAGTCACATGCATTTCATTTGCGAGCTTATTAATAGTCAAGTCATTGACTTGATATTTTGCCAGTTTTCAGAGTAGGTTGTAGACGTCTTCACCAAACCTTTCACTGAGAGTAAGTTCATTCATCTATGAGCTCTTCTTGGGGTGTGGTCCACATCTACAATAGCATCATCTTTAGGGGGCCCACTAGCCTCTTCATTTCTTTTATCTCTCTTTTGGGGGGAATTTTTTCTTACGAGTTTTCTCCTTTTCTCTATCTTATGGGAGATTACATTTGCACTTGGGTACCTCCTCAAGCCTAGTTGTTGGGACCCATTTTATATTTCCATGCTACCCACCTAAGCTGCGCTTATGGGGGGTGTTAGTGTAGGTTTTTATTTTTCCTTATTATTTAATTAAGGAATATTCCTCACTGCCAAGACCCATTATTTGTACATGGGTACCTCCTCAGGCCTAGTTGTTGGGACCCATTTTATATTTCCACACTACCCACCTAAGCTGTGCTTATGGGGGGGTGTTAGTGAAGGTTTTTATTTTTCCCTATTATTTAATTAGGGAATATTATTTGATTCTTTCAAGAGGAAGCTAAATTTTCCTCAAGAAATCAATCAAAATACTTGTAGTAGCATGGTGATTAGATTGTGAAACTAAAAACAAATAATTTTCTAAAGGGATTGGTCATGCTTGAAAACATATTCAGTGGTGTTGATGAGTTGAGTGGAAAAATTCATCTTTGTTAACAAAGGAAGAACACTATACCAATGTGGAAGTTACACTTGGTAAGAACCTAAAG
Source organism: Torreya grandis (assembly GCA_037957365.1). NCBI lineage: Eukaryota > Viridiplantae > Streptophyta > Pinopsida > Cupressales > Taxaceae > Torreya > Torreya grandis. The sequence continues at coordinate 2,365,498 of JARHVA010002327.1, forward strand.
TTGGGTAAGGTATGCACTTATTCAGAAAGAGAAGATTTCATTAATTTATGTGAAAGTTTTGTTGATGTATTTGCATTGTAATATAGTGGTCTTAAGGGATTTGACCCAAGTTTAGCTCAACACACAATTGACTTGGAAGATGAAATTAAGATAATAAGATAAAGACAAAGGCCTATTAATCCTAAGCCTGAGACTTTGATGAGAGATAAGCTTCATAATCTCATTGAGTCAAGTATTATATTTTGAATCAAGTACTTAATTTGGGTGGCAAACCTTATTCTAGTATAGAAAAAATGGTGAAATTAGACTTTGTGTTGACTTTGGTGACTTGAATAAGGTTTCCCTTAAAGACCACTATCCACTATGATCTATGAAATAGATTTTACAATTGGTTGAAGGTTATGAAAGGTTTTCCTTGTTGGATGGCTATATTGGTTACAGCCATATTTTGATCAAGGAAGAAGACCAATTCAAGACAACCTTCACCATAAACTGGTGGACATTTACATATAGAAAAATTTGCTTTGCTCTATCTAATTCTGAAGCAACTTTTTAGAGATTCATGGATATGGAATTTTAGGGACTTTTTAACAAGTCTATGCTAGTCTATTTGGATGATATAATAGTTTTTTCAAAGTATTCAAGTGAGCACATAGTTCACCTTGAGAAAGTATTTGAAAGGTGTAGGCAATTTGGGGTATCCCTGAATCCCTAAAAGTGTGTCTTCTCAGTTCATGAAGGTAAGATCCTTGGACATATAGTTTTAAAGAATGGATTATGCATAGAACCTAAAATAATAGCTCCTATTATTTAACTTTCCTTACCCAAGCACAAAAGAGATTTGAAAATTTTCTTAGGGGAGATAAAATTTTATCAGAAGATACATCTCAAATTTTGCCACTTTAGCTAAGCCACTTATAACCATGCTAGAGAAAAATCAGAGCTTCAGTTGGTCTAAGGAAGGAGTAAGGAAATTTGAGGAAATAAATAAATCCATGTCTAGTGCTCCTATGCTCATGAACCCAAATTTATCAAAGGAATTCATTGTATACACTTATGCTAACATTAATACTATTTCTAACATTCTTATGTTGGAAAACCATGAGTCCTTATAGCAAACAATATCCTTATTTAGTCAAGGCATGGAATAATATGAAATAAGGTACTCTTTTGTTGAAAAACATTTAATTTTAGTCATAAGGTTTCTCATGAAATTTAGATAGTTATTTTCTAACAATGAGATACACCTAAGGGTTTCACATCCAAGTGTTAAGAAGTTTCTCTTTAATGAGGACATAAATGAGAAAAGAGATGGTTGGATAACAAATACAATGGAGTATGATGTGGAGATCAAAGGCAAAAAGATAATTAGAGGCAAAGCAATTTGTGAGGATCTAGCCCAAGACTTATAATAAGCCAATGAGGTGGTTATGGTGTCAACAAAGGAATAAGTTGCATCTGATCATACCTCACCTTCTAGATGGTATCATGATTTGGTAAGATATATCCAATATGGTCATTATCCCTCTCACCTAACTCCTTTAAAAATAAGATATCTCATACTGAAATCCATTCCATTTCTTCTTGTTGATGGTGTTCTTTTCAAGAAAGATATCAATGGCATGTTGTTAATATGCATAGAATAACATTAGAAGGAAAGGCTAATTTATGAGATCCATGATAGACATGGTAGAGGGAATTATTTATCAAATATCACAACCCACAATATCATGAGAAGTGGGTATTATTGTCCAAGCTTATTTGGTGATTGTTACACATGGGTTAGGAAATGCAGACCATGTGTTATGTTTGTAGGAAATGTGAAACTTGTAGCCTTATCTCTCCAACTAGTTATAGTGGATTAGCCCTTTATCCAATGGGTATTATAATATATTAGTCTCATTAACCCCCCTTCAAGATCAGATCATAGATGGATACTAACTACCATGGATTACTTCACTAGTTGAATAGAAGCAGTGGCATTAAAGGAAGAAAATGAGACTAATGTTCTAGATTTATATAAAGCTCCACTTACTAGGTTTGGAGTCCCTTCAACTATTATTTTTGACAATGTTATGTACTTTGTGTGAATATAATTAGAGGTCATGGCATCTCAAATTGAATTTATCTCTATATGATGATAGGATTACCTAGAAGAAGTTAATAAACAACTTCCCCTACAAGATGGTGTATGATAAGGAAGAAAGAATGTCTATTTCTCTGGAATTTATTTCCCTAGAACTGATACATAATCTTGAGTTGTTGCAAAATGAGCCTATGGAGATTAGATATGTTGATCTTATAGAATTGGAGGAAGTACAAAATCAATCCGTGTTGGCCATAAAAGCTCATCAATCATAGGTGAAGAGATTCTTTGACAAAAGAGATTCTTCAATAAGTTTAAAAGAGGGAAATTTGGTCTTCAAGTGGGATGGGATAGAGCTAAGCCAGGGACGGATATAAAGTTTAACTCTCTTTAGAGTGGTCCATACACAATCTCCAACTATAAATCTCACAATGCCTTCCAACTTTAAATGATGAATGGTTAGAATCTGTGTATCCTAGTTAATGAGATATACTTGAAACATTTTTACTAAATATTGAGTTACTTATACATATTTTTTTTTGCTTTCCTCCAAGTGTTATCCTAGCTCATTAGTATGCTTTCTTTTACTTTGTTTAGTTAGCTTCCATATATTTTGTTTCTTTCCCTGTTTTAGTGGAATTCATTATCTTTACAAGTCAAAAGTTTTCTTGTTATCATGGATTAGAATCATAATTATTAGTAAGTTCAAGCTTCAAGTAAATGGTCCAAATTCTCAAGCATATTAAACATATTATTTAGTTGAGTCACCATAGATGTCGGCCAAACATGGCCTACATACCAAAAATTACCTAATATAAAATAAAAATCTGAGCAAGGTCCTAATTGAAGAGTGATACAATGTCATAAGGAGCATATGGACTTCAATAGGCGACCACATATAATTTTAAAGTTTTTTTGATAGACTTTAATCAAGCTTAATGTGTGAATTTGATGATATTTAGGAGCTAAATCATCATGGCAAGATTTATAGAAATAAATTTGTTAGTCTAGTTGTGCATCCCATAAAAGTACTTTGGAGGTCAATAAGGGTAAAAGATTGAATGGGTATTATGTTATTCATACCTTGAAAAATCTCTACAAATTTCATATTTGGATGTTCTTTCTATCTCAAGATATAAAGCTTTAAAGTTAATCCAGTAGAGTAAGACATGTGTGGGGATGTCAAGTTTAGGCCTTGTGAAATAACCATTTAGATTCAAATAATCTTAAGGTTAAACATATATCTGATAGGTCTAAAAATCTTGGGATCTTGGGTAGAAGATCTATGTCATGCATAAGGTTAATATGTCAAAAAATGTTTGAAACAAGATCAATGGTCTGCATTCAATCAAATCAAAATATCTAAAGATGAGTGGCTAAAGATGACGTCAGTGGGTCCAAATAGATATAGGATGCAAATTTAGTAAGACAAAGTAGATCTAATGGAAAGTGGTGGGTTAAAAGGTCAGTAAATCCTAAGAAAAAATATGTAGGTGATAAGTGTTCTAATCACATTAAACTGGTAGAAGATCTATGGCTCAATAAGTTAACAAGTCAAAACATGCCTAGAACAAGATCAATGGTCTACATTAAATTAGATCAAAAGATCAAATAATGAGTTGGTGAGGCTAATGTAAGTGGTCCAAACAGATCTAAGATTCATATTTACTCAAATAAAGTAGATCTGATGAAAATTGGTGTGTTAAAAGGTCAATAGATCCTAAGATTAAATAAACAAGTGACAATTATCTTAAGCACATTATACTAGTAGAAGATATATGGCTCACATTCATTCATATAGAGAAAGATCGATGGTACATGAGAAAATATATCTAATGGTGCATGTTCAATCATGAGGATGTTAATTAACAGTGACTGAGAAGTTAAAAAGTTAGTGTATCCTGGGGATGAATGTGAGGCCACCACATGCACAAGTGTAGAAGCAAATAAGTTGATAGAGAATGAATGAAGATATACCAAGTGGCACATTTTTAGAAACCTAGATCAAGATCAAGGGCCAATGTTAAAAGTTGAGGCCTTGACACTTTAAATAAAGATCAAATATGGTTAAGGTCAAACCAGATCAAATGTTTCAAAGCGAAACCACAGAGGCAGACATGTTAGTTTTGATGGGTTGGTCACCAAATCTAGTAGAATGATTTTGACCATCTTCTCCACTCTTACATGCCAAAGATAAACTAGTAAGGAGAAATCAATGTCACTGTAAGATCCTAATAGATTGATTCACCTATTATAACCACATTGATGCTATAATTTAGCTTTCAAATGACTTGATTCCACCATTTCAACCATAATAAGCATCAATGCAAGCTAGAAACAAATTGAAAGGGATTGATACGATTATTATTACCACCTTCTAGAAGTGATCTTAGGTATTATCATCTTTTCTAATGGCATTAATGTTAGAATGAATGTAAATCTTAGTCATTATGCTCCCTTATCCATCCTTCTATGCATGATTCCCTTCTCTCTCATCCTATTATACTATAAATATAGGATTCTAATCCTTGAAAGGGATACTTCTTTGGCATGAATAAACTCTATCAAGATTTGTATTATAACACCCATTTGATGCAATAAGAGACTAGATTCCTCTATTTATAAGATAAATCAAAGTGTGTTTCATGAGCCCATTGATGTGTTTAAGTGAATATATGGTTTTATTTCCTTTATCTAAGTTTTCTCACATTAATTTAGTGTTTTGGGAGTTCTCACATGTCATTCTAAGTGCATATAAAGTATATTGGTTAGTTTGGGAGTGGATAACTACCCTCTCATACTAGGTCAATTTCTAGTCCATGCCTTTTTATGAAATACTTATGTGAGGGATCATCAATGAGTGAGAGAAATGATATATTTCAATCTTTAATGAATCTTATAGTGTGCCTTATGTAATCATAAGCATCAAACATTTGGTGTATCACCTCATTTTCACATGCTTTTATGAATTATTTTTAATCTCTCTCCCCTTTTCCCAATAAGAATATAGTTTAGGTCTAATTTACGTGATAATTCCAAAATGAATTCAGACTTCTCTAGAGGTTGATCCCAAGTTTAGGTGACCCACATCCTAGGTTCAATCCCATGTTAGACTAGGTTTAAGTATGAGGACCTAAACACTCCCCATCTCAGCTAGGGTGTAACCTAAGATGTCAATAGGTTCATAATGTATAATGTCATTTTGATAGAATTTTTGTGTTTTTTAATTCAAAAGGTCTCTTTAAACACTTTTGAAAAACAACACCCTGATTGAACATATCATAGTGAAAATTGCCTAGTGCAACATTAAAAAGGATTGCCATGATAAATATGGCTAAAGACTTCATGTTTTTTCACTAATCCCATTCATATCTAAATCTCTTCTATTCATCATTCATTCCTTATCACATCAACCCACCACATCAATATAACATAACCCCTCCCCACCATATTAACTAACTATATCCCTAACACTAATAAAAATATGTTGGTGTTATCTCACATATAGGAGAGTCATGTTGATCTCAAACCTAAATCCATAATCATATGGAACATGGAAAATAATCATTAATAACATATCATCTAAATCATTTAACTATTGAAATATTGTCATTGATGTCAAAATATTAATTATTGAAATATGGATATCAACATAATTATAAGTAATGGAAAAGGGATTATCATTAATGTAAAAATAAATATCTTAGCAAAAATCAATGCCCACAAATGAAATGGATGATCACTTGCATTTAAATGCCTACGAAAGAAGGGTTAACTCTCTTAAAATAGATTGAATTTAAATAAAACTCTATAGGTATAACGCCATTTGGAAATCATTCCCCTTAGTTAAAATAAATATTTAAATGAATGGATGCCTCTTTTGGTGTATGGGTGTCGTTTGGATAGGTCACCTCCCTTGTAAAGAGTCATTGAAGTATATATAAGGATAAGAGAAGGTAGAGAAATATGTGAATAATTAATTCTTTCTATCATTCAAATATAAGCATATTTTTTTGGAGTTGAATTTTCCATTATTCAGTCATAATGCAACAATAGTGTGGTGAAATATTATTTTGGTGAATATTGGTGCTTCATAATAAAGAGATTGGTGTCTCTTGATAAGTTCGTGTTTAATGGTGGGGATTGGTGTCTCCAAGTAAGTTTGTGCCTAATTCTTTTTGTAAAAGAATCTTTTGTTTAGGCTGGATTTGGATGGTAGATTCAAGTAGCTCTTCTTTGAGGTTTTTCCTAAGAGAGGGTTTTCCACATAAATCTTGTGTTTCTTAATAAATATCTCTTATGTGATTTTTTTTATTGCAGAAATTAATTTTAATAAAATAATTATTTAAATCACTTTGATTCACCCCCATGTGTGTTATGTGCTTAACAATTCATATCATAGGGATTCCATCATAAACAATTTCACCAATAGAAGGTATATCTTGGGAGCACACATGGGTAGTCATCACATATAAGAAGGTTTCTCAACAAATAAGGCTTAATTATTTGATAGAAAAAACTATGCATTTTAGAGAATAAGGATGAAAAATTATCTAATGGCCCTTGGTTTTGATATCTATCAAGTAGTAGTGACTGGTTATAAAGTGCCATCAACTCCACTTACAGATCAAGCCAAAAATAAGGCTAGTGAGAATAATGCCAAAGCCATGAATGTTATCTTGTGTGGCTTATTAGAATAAAAATTTATCATGGTAATGAAATGTAAATCATCAAAGGAATTATAGGAAAAAATTAAAAACATTTATGAAGATGATAATAAGGTGAATAATGACAAGTTCCAAACTCATAGAAGATAGTTTGAGATTTTGAAGATGAAATATGAAGAAAATGTTGCAGCTTATCTTCTTCATGTGGATGAAATAGTTAACACTATAATATGGCTTGATTTAAAGAATCCATGATTATTCAAAAATTAATAAGGTCACTTCCATTGAGATTTGATGCAAAAGTTTCTGCTATTAAAGAAATAAAGGACCTAGACTTATTAATAATGGATGAGTTGCATGGGACCCTCATAGAGTAAGAAATGAGAACTTAAAAAGAGAAGGCATAAAAAATAGAAGCAAATTTTAAATATTTAAATAAATTGAATAATAAATATCCTTAATAAAGTGATATCATTAATAAGCAAGATCAAAAGGATTCTCTTTTTCTAAGAAATATTAAGAAAGGATCCAAAAAATACAAAGGTAAGATACATTCAAATGTTTTATTTGTGGTAAAATAAGAAATTTTGATGTTAAGTGTCCACATAAGGATGATAGTGATGATGAATAAAATCATAATGAGGAAATGAAAAAGAAGGATAGCAAGCCTCATCAATACAAGAAAAGTTACAAACAAAATAGATATAATAAAAATTTCAAAAAACACAATAAAACTATTTATTCCAAAAAGGATAGTAGCTCAACTAAGGAGAGTGATGAAAGTATATCAGATAGTGATAAAGAATAAACCTTTTTCATGTCTATAGAATCAAAAACTGATTTTGATACAAGTGAAGACACATTGGTAAGATAAGGTGAAGAAAAAATATATTTATAAGAGGAAGAATATGTCAAAGATGTAGGAGAAGTAGATCTTGAATAAGAAGTCATATGTGCTTTAAGTGAGATATAGTTGGTTAAGAAAAAGAATCTAAAACAAACATTATAGATTTAAAAATATGAAGAGGATTGCATTTTAAAAACAAGAATGTCACAAAGTGATAAGGAATCAAAAAAAAATATCAACCTTAAAACTAAACTATAAGAATAAAAGTGGGTAGAGGATGAGGTGAAATTTCAAATTGAAGAAAACTGAAGACAATTGTGAAAATCTAGAATCTGAAGTAGTTGTTTTAATAAAATAATTGGAAAACAAAATTGCTTAGCTGAAAAATAGTTTAAATTTGGAAAAAGAGAACCAAAATTTTGGGTGGCATATTAAATTTCCAAAGGTCACCATTCATTAATCATGGTCTTGGATATGAAGGAAAGTAGAAGATCATTAAATAAGGTCAAAGTTCAAAAACTATAAAACCACCAAATAAGGTATATGTAGATAATCCCATGAGCTACGTAGATGTACTCAAGGGGTATATGAATGTGAAATAAAAAATAATAAAGAGAATGATACTCGTAAATAAGATAACAAGGTGAGTATATCCCCACTAAAAATTTCATAAAATCATTCCCTCTAAGGCAGTTTAATATGATCAAGTACCCAAGTTCTTTTTATGATTATTGTTATTTATGCAATCATTTTGGGCATAAAGAAATGGAGTGTAAGACATGTACAATAAATATGTATGCATGGGATAATGTAATAAATTCTTATGGATTTTCAAGTAGAAATTATAATTCATTTACCACTTTATCAAATTAAAATGAGAATGGTATTGTATGTTATGAGTGCAATAACTATGGACATATAGCACATTTATATTGAACTATTTCTGTAGAACCTCCTAAACAAGACAATAAAGTAGATGCTATTACTATATATAAAACAAAATTTACAAAAATATGGAAAAATAAGTAATAAGAAGATAATCAAGAGAATCAAAAATTTATTCTTGTGCAAACAATATTTCATGTACAAGATGAAGGAAAGAAATGGTACATTGATAGTGGGTACTCAAGTCACATGACTAGAGACAAGATCAAATTTCTATCTTTGAAGGAAATAAGTGAAGGCATTGTAAAATTTATAGATAATGCTACAAAAAAAATAGATAGAAAAGGTACTCTTACTCTTGACAATGGGAAGATGAAAATAGTAAATGTCTTGTATGTTAAAGGTTTGAAGAATAATATTATAAGTGTTAGTCAAATGTATGATCAAGGACACATCCTCACATTTTATTCTCAAGGGTATGAGATAAATAAGATATATGTAAAAAAACTAGTTGTATATGTTAATAGAATAGCAAAAAACTTATACATACTTAGTGAAGTCAAGGGACAAAAAAGATATATGAGTCAAATTGATGAAAGCTAGATATGGAATATAAGAATGGGCCATATGAAATTTGATAATTTAGTGAAAATAAGCACTAAAAAGGATATAAAAGATATGTCAAAAATTACAAGATCTTCAAATACTCTTTTCAAGTAGTGTCATCAATGTCATTTTTTCTTTGTTTACAAATTCAAGGAGATGTTGAAAAAAATTAGAATATAAGATTACACACCAGGTATCACACCCATAGTTACATGATATAAGTTAAGTAAATATGAAGCATATCCATAAGTAAATTGTCACTTTACAGATCCATGATTGGTATCCTACTACACACCACATCGTTTAGGCTAGACATCATGCAATCTATAAGATTAGTAGCATGGTTTCAAGTAGAATCAAAATATAATCATGTGTAAGTTATCAAAATAATATTCAAATATATAAAAGTCATTTTTTATTATGGTTCATGGTATCTAAGAGGTGAATATTTCACTCTAATAGCATATACAGATGTAGATTAGGTTGGAAGTGTTGATGATAGAAAGAGTAAAAGTGGAAGATCGTATATTTTTAGAAACAATATAGTGTCTTAGTCAAGTAAGAAGCATGATTCTATTTCTTTTCCATGGTGGAGACATAATATATAGTAGCAGTGTCATATTGTACATAAGTTATTTGGATAAAATAGACATTGAAATATTTTAAGATAAAGTTTGATCATCATGTTAACACTCCAAGATGCACCCTTTGTAGGATATGGTTTGGTTATCTTGAAGCATGGGGTAACATGGGATTGGTTTAAAGGTTGTGGGTGACCCTATAGGAAGACCAAACCTATATATTATAGAGCTATCTCCCTTGGTACGTCAGCTTAATATCTCTTTATAAGACCTAATGATGTTGGGATGAAAAGAGATAGAGTGAAAACATTAAAATAAACTAATTCTAAGGATGGTGATGCACTGATATTCATTTATTCTCTCTTGACTGATCTTAAAACAATAATTTATGAAATAAATTAAGTAATAATGACTAAACAATCTTATTGATGAACTCCTAGACATAAGTGTTTCATGTGAAGGTTATATGGAAGGTATTAAATTTTAAGACAATTTAAAAGAGGCCTACTTGACTTAATATTAACTAGCACACTCTCTAATACAACAACCACACTCTAATACATCACATGACCTACATAGGATAAAATTTAAACAACTAGGTGAAGGAGAGGATATAAAAATGAAAATTAAATTCACACTTTCTACAATTAAATAAACCATAACACACTAATTCTAACAAAAAAGTCTATAACCAATTATTTCCTATTGATTCTCAAGGTGCAAGATATAATTTAGTAGATTTTTGCTATACCCAACTGAGGGATGAGAATAAAGGCCTTAAGGACATAATATAGATAACTATGAATAAGAGAGATAAGATAATTTTGGAATACAAGTTGGATTAGGATGACATAATTGTCATAACCCACTCACACAATAGTTACAACCATCCTCCACACTCCTCCATGCATTGCTTAGGTTGACTGGTGTCTTCAATGAGCACTTTAGGGTATTAAAGAATATTTTTAGAAATGTTTGATACATGAAGAGGATATTAAATCCATAGTTGGTAAATTACATCTCTTCTAATTGTTTATCAAGCATTGAAAAGGTCCAAATAGGTCTGTACCATGAAGCATTAAGTAGTTGCCTTTTCCTACATGTTGTCATGTTCAAGAAACTGCCTAACTCATCCACAATGGACATGCATATGGATATTTATTTTATAAATTGGATGTTAAATAATTTTTATGATGAATCATTAAAATCATGTTAGCCTTATAGATCCATGAGCATCCCCATTTTGTTGATTAAGTGGGTCTATAGACATGTAGTCTCATATCTTGCATGTTCACGATTTGAATGGATATAGAAGCTAGATCAAACCTTAAATATAAATAAGTGAGATTATTTCCCATATAAAATAACCTTATATAAATATATTAAGGCTCTCCAAGAAATTCAAACTAGTAATCTTACCACACTAGATAATTCGATCACTTTTTCCTTGCATTTCAAGACTACCTCTTTTGTAGGGAATTGCAGAAGCATTTATAAGAAGTTTTGAAATTTTATGATTTTTAAGGGTTATGAAAACCTCATAAAACCTAATATAATGATAAAAACATTTATTAATTCCTCCACCTCATTTTATGCTTAAAACCTTACAAATTTATAGTTTTTAGGGTTATCCGTACACTATCTGTATAGACCAATACCATATCTAAGGTCTCTTCTAAGTTGAATATATGAATCATTTGTCTAATAGGTGATTTAAATGCATTTGGACGAATTTTATATAAAATATTCCTAATTGAGTACTTATTAGGGTTTTAGGGAGGTTTAAAATGGTTTTGGACTCTAATAATGGTTCATAGAGGTTAGGGCGTTAACCTATGAACCAATTCCACTAATCTCTTAAAGATAAGTCACTTAAAATATCCTAAATTACTCAACTCCCTATGAAATAATTTTATACATTATGATCTTTCCATGTTTCCTCTCAGTCAAGAAATGAGTAGTCTTAAGACACTTTTAAGACAAAATGACCAATTATGTCTTCTACCCTACAAACCTAATTGAATAACACATATAAAACAACATGATGAACATTTATTTGAATGTTTTAGATGTCATTTGATCTCCCTTTGTCCTATGTTCTATATTTCAAGAAACTTTGACTTAAAGAAGATGTTAGATTAATAGGTTTGAATGTAAGGTTCCTAAGTGTTGACCCTAAGTTGAATTTATGAATCACTTAGCCACTATTACTAACATTAATATCACCCTTGATGGCCCTTAGAACATATATATAATTTTTATCAACTATTTACTTTCTTTTGTATTCATATAGTATCTCACTTGGGTACCTAGGCCTATCTGCCAATGCATATCAGGCATGAAGGCTCCTATAGATGGCTAATGTGTAGTTATTTGAGACCTTAGGTCCCCTTTTTCTACTTAAGAATATATGGTATATGTAGGTATTTCTAAACTTATTGCACACAAGCTTAAAATGGCTCTCTTAGGATTGATCTATATAATGCAGACCCTATACGTGCCAATTAGTAGGTATTTTTAATGCTTAGGGGACAACACCTTTAATACCCTTTAATGGCCCAATTATGTTTTTTAAATGCATTTAAAGGTGTATTTTATTCATTACGTCTAAGTAAGGGTTTAGGAAGGTTTTTGGGGGTCCATAATCTTAACAATGGTTTATACAGTATGAACCTCCAAACCAAAACTTCTTGTCATGGAATTTTAGATTAATAAACCCTTCATATCTCATAAACATCCTTGAGTCCCATGAAAATTATGCTTTGAGATATGTGTAAGATATGGTGTGTCTTGATCTCTCTACTAGGAAGTTTTATTAGGTTACGTTATTAGCATTCATTCATAGATATGGGTCCCTAAAGTCTACTCACTCCTTCATGGATCTTGAGTCCATAGGGTTTCCCAACTTCCCCTAAGATCAATAGGTTTGATTCCATTTATGGTGAGAGATATGAGTGTTGGAAGGTGAAACTTGTCTTGTCTATAAAAGGTAATAGGGATCAAGAAAGTGGATAAACCTAAAATCAACTATCTCATTACACTCCCCTAATTCAAGCACCTATTTTAGGGTCTAAAACATCTTCATTTATGCCCACATTGAATTAATCCTATCTATAATTTTGGATTTGACCCTAAAGTGGATATGGGGTTTTGAGGGTTCATAGTGGCTTTAGGCCATGAGGTGCTCAAATTAGGATTTGGAGCCTCACCTAACTATATATTTATCTATAGTATCAATGTTGTCAAAGCATCCTTCTTAGTAAAATATCGATATTATTCATATGCTCTTATCTGCTCAGACCACCTTATCAATCCTTCTCTCTTATTTCCTACCTTAAGCATCATTATTTTGTGCATGAGCTTGAAAGAATTGATGGTGGTGATCTAAGTAATATCCTTTAGATATTTATAAGTATGGAATCAGGGATCATGCATCACATTTGAAGTCTTGATCATAGGCCTAAGGTTTATCTTCTCTAACTCTACCAATAAGGTTCATTTACACATTCATACGTAAGGCCTATATCCCTTGATTATGTAAATTAGAACAAAAAGTCACCCTAGACTAGTATCACAATCATGTGAAGGTTTGAGATACATGTGTATTTATCACCTTAATATTACCTCTTATATGTTCTTGTAACTATCACTTGATCTAGTCATGCACTCTAGGTTGATTGAGTATGGTTAGTTAACTATATATACTTGTATCATTTTATTTAGTCATCTTCTTAGATCATCTTATCAGCCCATCATGATTCTCATGTTTTGATTACTAGTCTAGTCTGAGTTATTTCCTTTCCATAGAATACTTGGTCTCATTTCAAGGTGGGACACATACCATTAATAGATTTGTAAGTAGTGGTCTATGCATATTGACTATTAAGAGGGATTTTATGTGGGTCTTTGAGTAAACCTATGTCTTCATTTCATATTTTAGACCCCAAGGGGTATTACATAGATCCAAAACTATTTCTTTAAGTTATATACCCACTTATTCATGGCCACTTCCTTACATTAAGGCTCATGTACATATGACATCTTGGAGGACTTTGAAAAATGGATCTAGTTATTTCCTATATGTGATGATTTTATCTCTCAATAGGACTCATAACTATGTAATTTCATTTATCATGGTACTAGTGACATTTGATAAGCTTATAGGCTATATAAACCTTGATATTATGTCTTCAAATTGGGAAAAGGGTTAATACATGTGGGTGATGATTAGTAAGGTCACGTGGATCTTGAAGCTTGGAACTGAGGGCCTATAATGAGTTAGGTTAACAATGATAAGGCAATCAAATTCCATAGGATTTCATAGGGCTTTGATTGGACTATGGATTCATACCCAAAATTATCTATAAGATATCTAGGCATATATACACACACATAACTAATGGATCACAACACTTAGAGGTCATCAATAAGGTAAATGTGATGAGAAATGGAAATTGATTTAAATTTTTTGGGAATATTGGTGTATTATTCCTAATTTATTTAAAGGGTATAGGTAGTAAAATTAGTAAATAAATATTAAATAATTAATCTACTGGTTTGTGTAAATTATATTTTAATTTTGACCTTTTTAAAAATAGTGATAAGATGGAGAAAATAGGACTTAGCTAGAAACTAGTTGATATGGCTGAGATAGGGTTTGAGATTCATTGTGCAAGACTAGGACACTATCAAAAAATAAGACTCAACCTTCCTTTTATAATTGGATAGGGGTACTGAAATTGGATAAGAGTGACGCCAATTCTATATTCCACCTCTACTACTATTTTCCTAATGATCTAAGTTTTTTGAGTTTTATTCACCAAGTCCATGTGATCCTATTTATTAAGTTTCGATAGCTGGAAGTCTATAGAGCTCACTATAGAGTAGATTTTATCTTGAAACCCTATAATCCATTATGTTTTAACCAATTTAAAGAAAGAGTTGGGTTTAGTGTGTGTAATATTCATTTAATGTCTATGCACACCACTTATGTGGGCATACTTCCTACATACCAATACTCCAAAGCAGGATCAAGTCATATGTAGTTCTCCCACTTGATGCGCTTTGTGAAATAGTGTGTATGAAGATGAAAAATGGTACACAAGATGTACTTGAGGTTTTTAGGGACTGGTGTAAGGATTTTAATAAGTTTGTAAGTATATTTTTTGGTTGTACACATAAAAAAGGGAAGATTGATTGAGTAGTCTTGTTTGTATTCTTACTTGCTTAGTGATATTTTCTAACCCTTTCCAAATGATCTTTTAATGGGATTTTATAGGGATATATTCACCATGTGATAAATGTAATCACATTAGGCTGATAAAGAAAAGGATGGGGAACTAGATTAAACTAACCATTGGGGCCGAAAATGCACATGGATAGGAGCACTAAAAGTGAACAAGAGTGGCACTAGTGTTATAGTCCAAGTGTGGTGTTATTTTCCTAAGTTGATAGGACCTATGGGGATGTATTAGTCATGAAAAAAGGGGTCTAGCTTAGCTAGGATCAGGTTTGAAAATTAATGGATGATTGGGAATTAGTGAAAATATGCCTATGAGGGTAATGAGAGCAAGCAAGAGGGACTTAAGGGTTGAGTGTTATTAGCCATGATCAAGTTACCAATTTTTGCATTTTATATGACTATATTTTCCCCCCACTTATTATAGTGATGTAGATAGAAAAATAGTAAGATAAAGAAAAAATAGAAATCTTACCTAAACATACGTATAATTAGTTGAAGCTCATGAAGCTGTGTGATGTTAGGTGTGCATAGAGAGAGCATGTTGTGAATTATGAATTTTCAAGAAAACAAATAGTAGATTAGTTATTACTATATATGTTATATCTAAAATAAGAACTTACAAAGATAGGTAAGAGAGAGAGAGAGAGGAAAATAAATTAATGAATACACCTCACAAGGTAAGTGAACCAATACAAAACCTATTGTGATGATGAGTGATGTTGGATGATGTTGAATAATGCTAGATGATGTTGTACCAAGAATAATATCATGAATGGAGCTAAGTTTTCAATTCCCTAAGAGTGGATCAAGAGTACAAAGGCTATCCCTTTGGATCCATTATCACCCACTAAGTGAAACTAGGTGATCATGCATATGTTAATTAATGTTTAAACTATGTGTTGAATCCCTCTAGATAGGTTACTCAAGAATACAAAGGCTAACTAGTTCTTTGGATCCATTATTTCCTTATGAAGTGAAGATATGAACTGATATCAGTATGAAATGTATGTCATAGGAGATGGTTCTTAAAGTCCATGAATGTAATATGATCTAACAATGTTGGCATGGATAGCTAAATATATGCTAGAAACTAGGACACTCTTGGTCACTCTGAAAGATGGATTTAGGACTGTATGAAAGCCACTCTGAAACTAGTGAACTACGCTTATATAAAAACCACTCCAAAATGTGGAAGTTAGGCTTGTATGAAAGCTAGTGAAAATGATACCAACCACCTATAGATGGAATAAGTCATGTAACTATTGAGAATTCTTGGGTAATGTCAAACTTGAAAAGAAAACAAAACAAATGTGCTATGTACATTGTAAATCACTGGTGTCTAAAACATGGATTCTAATATGGAAGTTATACCAACTATCATATCTAAAACTAGAAGTGAGAGCCATCATGCCGTGGATAATTCCCCTATATATAGATTCTCTAAGCAAAAGTATACTAAAAACTATTGATTCTAAAATGGTCTACCTATACCAAACTATAGATGAACTTGATTTTCTACCTACTTTTATAAAGTCTACTTTTTTTGCTATTTGGATATGAGTGCAAAAAATAGATAGTATTTGTATCATCATTGTAGTCCAATGTTGGATCTATTGTCCTAGGCCAAATATGGTAACTATTATGACATTTTCACTATATTCCTAGTCTATTAACTCTTTTGATGTCTAGTTGTTATTTTGGGTGTTTTGAATGCTAGATTTTTAAACTATTAAGAGCTCTAATCTCTCTAACAAAACCCCTATTTGTTTCCCCCTCTTTTGAGGGTAGGAAATGAGGACCCTAAAATGACTGACCTTAAAAGAAAGAGCCCTACAAGTGTGTTATGTTAAAATGATACATGATATTGCAATGATAATTGACAAGATATCTATAGATATAGAAATGCTT
Source organism: Torreya grandis (assembly GCA_037957365.1). Taxonomy (NCBI): domain Eukaryota; kingdom Viridiplantae; phylum Streptophyta; class Pinopsida; order Cupressales; family Taxaceae; genus Torreya; species Torreya grandis. The sequence continues at coordinate 2,382,320 of JARHVA010002327.1, forward strand.
GAAATGGAGATTGTTAGAATAACAAGGTTATGCCTAGATAGATATAACAATGTAATAACATGTTCAATGTAATGAATTAGAATTAAAAGTCTGGTTAGTTGTTAATTTTTAGTTGGTAAAGACGGATGGAACATTATGTCCTTCATGGCATCCAAGAAAGAAAGATAATGCATGATGTGGATCATGGCATTATAAACAATGAGAAGTAAACAAAAAATCAAACATACAAAGCAAGAAATGAGAAGCATATAAGGATGGCCAAAGGGCCAAGCAAACAAGGGACATGGGCATATGTCACTCAAACTAAAAATCAAGCATACAAGTCATTTTCAAATGCTGCATACACATATAATTTAAATAATAAAGGATTGGCATGAAATCAACAATCACATAGAAGAGTATAGGAAAAGGACATTCAAAAACATCGTAATGCACACACATGAATAAAAGTAAAAGACAATAGCAAATGTTCTAAGTCACATATAGGAGACAAACATGAACTAAAAATTTCAAAAAATCTATCTATGTTATGAAAGTAGAGCATGTATATATTGGAAATACAATCACATCTAAATAATCAAAGTAAGAATTGAAAGTATGCAAGACATGTTAGTACAAGACTAGGTATATACTAAAAAATATATAATTGGTATATACTACTGATTATCGATAAAGTAATCTATGTAAGCTAGTAGGTAATGTAAATCAACATGATAACTAGAGTGTATGGTGTAGGAATGACATAACCTAGATGGTGCAGTCATGTATAAGATGCCACCATTGGGTATATATATCAATATATGTCTTGATGTAGAATTAGGATGCCCCCTCAATGGGTAGAGTGATGTGATAAAGGATCTAGATGTCACTACACACAGTCAAATAAGATCAAGTGAAGCATGGTAATGTAGATAAATCAACAAAAAATATCATAAAACAAAAAATTTAATTATATCATAGTAGTAAAAATGTAAAGCAGGTTAATCCATACAATAAAAATGTTTTTAGTGTTTTGAATGTTTTTGATATATTGTATTTTTTTTGTATTTTGACATGTTATGAACTATGTACAATCAATCACATGAATATTATGTACAAGTAATTGAAAATGAATATGTACAATAATTTGAAAAGAAGCTATATAAAAACATTGGAAAAAAAAGGCTATATACAAGCATATAAATAAACTAATATATACATGATGACATAAAAGACTAGGTTGGAGGGAGTAAAAGGTCCAAGTATAGATATTGTTGGGGATGGAGATGAAGGAAGGGATCATGATCATCATCAAATGCCTCAAAATCAAAATCATAAGTATCATCATATGCTATATAAGTTTTGTACACGATGTCATCCCACTGAATGTAAATTGAAGGTTGCTCGAGTGGTGGTGATGTTGATTCTTCTCTAGGATGTTTAGCTCTAGTAGTATATTTCTTTAATATAAGTGGAGAAGATAGTGATATTTATGTTGTAATATGAATAATACCCTAAACCTATAGTTTATCTAAATGTTATTGTAAAGTTGTACATGATTTTGTATCATGGCTTGAGATCTTGTGAAAAAGATAAAATGGATGACCATCTTGCTATGGTAATTTTCTAATAGATCTATCATATTATAGGTAATTTGATTAATCCATGATCAAGTAACATGTATAACATAAACTATGATTGATTTTGTGTGTTTCCTACCTAAATCTAAATGACTAGCTCTATATCAAAAGAGGTATCCATGTGAAATGTATGTACTGAGTGATTTATTTGTGGCCACAAATGTGGAGTATATCCTACAAGTGTAGTGTAAGATGCTAAGAGTGATGTAGGATGTTTAATGATAGTTTTAGAATCATCTTGGTACTCTCTTAGGCCTAATAACGTGAAGCTCAACCCATATTAATAGTCATTAGTGAGTGTGGGTGTCATATCATCATCTGAAGAAGCTTAGGAATTTGTATCAACATCATATACATATGGTAACTCAAAATTTACCACAAAGGGGTAACTATGATATGGAAGTCTCATTAAATGTAGTAGTAGAATATAATGGTGTTTTGAGAGTGTTTGTAACTAATAGAGTAATTATATCTATAGAATCAATAAGTACTAATGGAACTATTGTCAATAAATGTATAATTGTAATAGGTATAGGAATCATGACTAATAGAGTAATTGGAATGCCTAAAGCTACTATGACTGGTTAAATATCTAGAGCTAAGGACACAGCTATAAGTGGAGTGTGAGAAGTGATATTCTCTCCAACATCATATGTATGTTTCTAATCAAGAGAAATGCAATGAGGTGGTGGATAAACTATGATATGAGGTGTCCCATCTGGAAAAATAGTTGAAGATGACTTTGTAGTTTGATAATATCTAAATGGTTGGTTGTCTATTGGACATGTGTATAGGTATCCTTCATGGAGAAAATGAAAACATCAATGAAGAGTAGAAGGACCCACCCCCATATCATGTATCCAAGGTCATCCAAGTAAAATATTATAATGAAGAGGACCTAGCATGATATGTAATTGTGTAGAGAGTGTTTTGGGTCCTACCATGATATATAAAGTAGTGGTGCCCAATGTTTCTCATGGTATATCATTAAACCCTCTAATTTTCTTATATGATTTTTGTATGGATGCCATATCCATGCCCATGGTCTATAAGAATGTAATATTACATATATTAAGTCTTAAACCAATATTAACTAGATCTCTGTTAACTATGCTAGTTTTGACTTGAGCTTGTATGAATAGTGGTAAATTTTGATCAATACTTATTTTAAATGGCATGTCATCATGATCAAAATTAATAACATCTTCTATAGTTTTAAGCATGTTGAATATTGATGCAAAATAAGAAGGCTCTAAATCAATGGGCATAGAAGTCTAAGTGAGTACATGATAGAGAATGCCCTTGAATAGATTGGTTTTTTCAAGTAGTTTTAACATGAAAATCTTAGTTGGTGTGTTTCTCAACTAATCAAAAATATAATATTCCTTGTGTGCATCTTTCAATGATAGTGGGTTAGGCTTGGGATAGGAAGGAATGGGAGGGTGGTAGGTATCTTGATTAAGTGGAGGAGGCATGGTGGCACATCATGTAATAGATCTAATCCTATTATGTACTATTTATATAGGATTAGTAGTAGCTATGGGAGGAGAGTGGAGATAATCAATAGGTTAAGGTAGTGGAGGGACAAAGGGTGTCAATTGGGCTCTCTAGAAATGGGTAATGACCTAGGGAAGAGAAAAATAGATCATGTGACATGACTCAGCATGGGAGAGAGGTTCCATGGGAGGTGATACAAAAGATATCTTATCATGTTTAATAATAGCTTTCTTAACATCATCCCATAATATGAAAAATAAGCATGAAATGTAAAGAATAAATATTTGTATTAACATATGGCAAACTTCATCACTCGTGTACATGAGAGGACCAATGATGGTCTCCTTATTATTTGCAAAAAAAGTAAGAAAAAATTATAAATAAGTGAGATCCATTTTTGAACCCTGATTTTATAATGTAAGGTGATATCTCAAAATCAATAAGACCTCGTGTATGTAACTAGGGTTTGACAGATAATTATTTTGAAAATTTACTATGAAAATTTGAAATTTGAAGTGAATTTTTTAGTAGATATGTAAATAAAAAATCAAAAATTTATTGGAAAAGTTGTGATTTAATAAGAACTAGTGTATCCAACTAGGGTTTTAAAAAATAAATGTTTTTAAAAATTACTATTGAATTTTAAACTTTGAAGCAAATTTTTTATTTTTATATGCTAGTAAAAATCACAAAATTATTGGAAAATTACTATGGAGAATATTGTGACCTAGTATGGGCAACTAGGGTTTGAAATAAAATTATTTTACAATTAATGTGAAATTATAAAATTTAGTGCCAATTTTTTATTTTATTATGTGGGTGAAAAATTAAATAATAAGAAAAATCAGTAAGAAATTGACCCTAGGGTTTCTAGGGTTTTTATGCATAAATGAAGTCAGAATCACCAAATGATTTAACAATTTTGGGAATATTGTTATATTATTCATATTTTATTTAAAGGGTCTAACCAGTAAAATTAGTAAATAAATATGAAATAATTAAGCTACTAGTTTGTGTAAATAAGATTGAAATTTTGACCTTTCTAAAAATAGTAATAAGATGGAGAAAATAAGACTTGCTAGAAATTAGCTGATATGGCTGAGACATGGTCTGAGATTCACTATGCAGGACTAGAACACTCTCACAAATTGAGATTTGACCTTTATTTTATGATTGGATAGGAGTGGCTCCAATGTTGTAGTCCACCTCTGTTATTATTGTCTTGATGATCTAAGATTTCTAGGTTTTGTTCGTCAGGCCTGTGTGATACTATCCATGAGTTTTGATAGTTGGAAGTTTTTAGAACTCCCTATACGGTAGATTTCCTCTTTAAACCCTATACTATGTTATGATTTTACCAATTTTGAGAAAGAGGGGGCTTATTGTGTGTAAGATTCATTAAACGTGTATCCACACCCCTTATGTGGGCACACTATCTACATACCAATACTCTGAAGAGGGATCAAGCCATATGTAGTTCTCCCACTTGATGTACTTTATGTAATAGTGTGTATGAAGATTTAATATGCTAAATTGGATGTACTTGTGGTGGCTAGGGACTAGTGTAAGGATTTGAATAAGCTTGTAAGTGTATTGTTTGGTTGTATGTAGAGAATAGGGAAGATTTCTTGATTAGTCTTGATTATATTATTTCTTGCTTATTGATATTTTCCAACCCTTTCTAAATGATCTTTGAATGGGATTTTATAGGGTCTATTGGTCATGGATTGAATGTACTCACATTAGGTCAACAATGAGAAGGATGGGGAACCAGAAGAAACTAATCATTTGGACCAATAATTCACTTGGATAAGAGAAAAAAGTGGATAAGATTGGAAATAACACTATAATACAAGTGTGTCACTATTATCCTAAGCTGACAAGGCCTAGGGGGATTGATTAGTCATCAAAAAAGGGGTTTTAATTAGATAGGATAAAGTCTAAAAGGCTATGGATGATTAGAAATCAGTGAAAAGATGCTTATGAGGGTCATGAGAGAAATCAAGGACTTAAGGTTTGGGTATCATTATTCATGCTCAAGCTACTAGTTTTTGAATTTTATATGGCTATAGAAATATAGGACTCTCTTAATACCTAAACATTTGCTAAAAAATATTATGAAGGCATTTAGGTTTAGATTAATAGTTTATTAGTCTATGAGTCCATGATGAGGTTTTAAAATCTTGAAATAAGGACATTTTTGTACAAATGCAACACCACTTTGTTGTATTTTACTATGTTTTGATAACCCCTAAGCCACTATCATGCAACATATTGACTTTCCTTGTAGTGAAACCCAAACTTGTAGGCAATGTCACTTGGAATCACCATGTGAGAGAGATGGAGATAAATATGACCATTAAACTTGAACTAAAGACACCTAAATAATGTCAATACACCATGATTTCACCATACAATACTACTTACTTTAAGAGATATGTCACCAATGAAACCTTGCTTGTAGTTTGAAGATAGTGGAAAATTATATGTTCCTTGATGTTATAGTCTCACACATGTGAACCATAGGTGAAGGATGTCATGGAATGTCCCTTCAAGACTAAAGAGAATATGAATAATCACTAGTTTGATAAAATAAGCCAATAATGCATTGAAACTATTCCTCTTTTTTGGTCCTATGTAAATGAAGATGGTAACTAGGTTGATCAAATTCTTAGTGTCTATTCATACAATAGAGAAAACTACACTTCATAATAATTACAATTATTTGAAGGTCATTAAGTTCCTTTTCTTTGGACAAGATCATGGACCCTCTCTCTCTCTCTCTTGTATGGACTGAGCATAAAACTAAAGTTCTTTTCATATATACTAAATGTCTTACTAGAGGAAGTGAATGAGTTTTTAGATCTCTTAGATCTGAAACACTTTGATTTATTTATCAGATTCCTCTATTGAACTCCCCTTGTAGACCCCTAACTCCATCTGAGCAAATTCATATTATATAGATCCATACAACCTTGCAACCCCTATAAATCACCATTGTTAAATCAGAAGAAAAATAAGGATCATACAATGTTTTAAATCACATGTTATGTTTTGGTGAGTTGAAGTAACATGTTTTCACATGTGTGAGACCCATTTGGTGGCAATTGAAGGTGTTGACTTTTGAAAAGTATAGCATTAGTATATTAAACCACCTAGTTATGGTAATGTGGTGATCATGAGGGTCTTTAACGGCATATTTTATGGATTTAGTGGAATTTTAAGGTCAAACATTATCACTTTAAGGTCAAATAATCTCCTTTTTATAAAATATATAGCTTCAAGAGAAGGTTTTAAATGAATATCATTTGAACATATAAAAATATTTTATAACCTTATAAATCCGTATGTTGAGGTCACATCTACCTATATAACATCCATAAAACTTGTAATTAATCCATAATTTGCATATTCTAAACACACTAAATATACGCATTTCATGATAATGTCATCAACTAAAAACATTAGTCCTCTCCATCATGGCAAATTTGGATTATTAAGACCAATTCAAGACCTATTATGGACCTTTACACATGATTAATCATAAGGAAAACACTTGAAAATTTGAATTAAGGAGTAGATTCAACCACCATGATGTTTTATTGACATGACAAAACACTTAGACATGTTATTCTTCACATGACAACCATTGATCTCTTTTGAACTACATTGGCTCATTTAGAGGTATGAAAAGAGTGAAGTCTTAGGTGGAATAAGGTACTTAAGACTTAGGTTGACTCTTTTTTAGGACTGAGGGTAGAAAGTATTCAACATTTCTAGTAAATCTGAAGGCTTGACCTACCTATTGGTCAAGATGACCCTAGATCTCTTTTCCTATCACTCATGCCTAGATGAAGACTTCTTAACTAAACTACTAATCTAAATAGTATCTTACAGACCTTGAAGATAGGACAAACTAAATCAAACATAACAAAATAAATAATAAACAATAAATACACCTAGCATAAAACAACTAGAACAAACAAACAACTAAACAACATGTGCTACAACACTTTTAAGAAGGAAACTATCTACTATGTACAAGAGAGTTTTTGATTCTAGTAATAAGACATGGAGAACATCCCATTAGCAAGGATTGTGATTTCCTCACCACTAAATTTGGATAATTGAAAGGCATTTCTCTCCTTATAATTGATAATGACATATGGCTGACTCCAAAGACTATCAAATTTGAATTGCTTACATATCTTTGCATGTTCCTCATCTCACTTAAGCAATGTGTTACCTTGTTGGAATGTCATTAAAGAGGCTAAATTGTCAAATGAACTTTTTCCTTGATCTTGGTTGGATCACATGGCATGCATAATATTGCCCCAAAAAATAGACTTCTCATTTTTGAGACAACATGTGAACTATTTCAGTTCCTTAGACCAAAATAATCTCTTCCCTTCTCGAAATTTGTTCTGAGCATTCAAATTCATCATTTTTCAAGCTTCTCAAAAATCTATAGACTCTACATGCTTAAATATATAGACTCTATAGGCTTAAATCTATGCACTCTATAGGAAGAAAATCTACGAACTCATAGGTCAATTTCTACGAACTTTGTAGGAAGAAAATCTATGGACTCTACAAGCCAAGTTCTACAGGCTTCACAAGTTAATTTCTATGGACTCTGTAGGAAAGAAGCAATCTCTAAACACTTAGTCAATTTAAAATTTGGTAAAATGACAAGGTTCAACCAAAAGAGTTCATCAGTGAGCTTCTAAGCAAGGATTGAACCATTGAACCGTTGAACCTTGAACCATTTTGGTTTAACAGGTTCAATGGGTTCAAAGGTTCAACATAAGTAGCAATAGTTAAGCACATTTGTCAAGGTTCAAAGTTCAACCACTTCAAGGTTCAATAGCTTCAAAACACTTATCAAAAAGAAGAAGGCTTGAATCATTGAACCGTTGAACCATTGACCCACTTTGGTTCAAAGGTTCAACGGGTTCAATGGTTCAACATGTTCAACAACCAAATGGTTCAATGCGTTTGGTTCAAAAATATCAAAAGGACTTAGCCAAATAAAAATAATGGACAGATTGAACCATTGAACCTTGAACAAAAGGGTTCAACAAGTTCACAGGTTCAAAGGTTCAACTAGTACAATGAAGATCAAAGAGCTTAGAAAGAACAAGGAAGTGACATAATAATGGTTCAAAAGGTTCAAAGGCTTCTATAGGTAGGTTTAATCAAAAAAACAAATTTTTGAGGCTTGAACCATTAAACTATTGAACCACTTTTGTTCAAAAGCTTTAATGGGTTCAAGGTTCAATAGGTTCAATGAGTTTAAGGTTCAACAGGTTCAGCGAGGCTTATTTTAAAGAATCTTGGTTCAAGAGATCGATAAAAACAAGGGAATGAACCATTGAACTAAAGTTGGTTCAATCAGTCAGTTCAAGCAACAAGTTCAAAGGAGTGCCCTAAGCATCAAAGACATAGGTGCCCTTGCAGAGGGAATTTTTGTGGCAAAAGTGACTAAGGAAACAAAAACCTGATAAAACTCAGCGAATGTTGCCAAGAGTCATCTTTTGAGCCTCATTTCACTTTGTTTCTAAGAGCAACAGATGCTGCCACTTGTCACAATTTGAGATTCACATAAAATTGACTAAGGCAAATTTCCAAGGGACAAATAGCCCTTGTGGAAGACACTGAAAATTTAAAGTGAACCATTGCAAAACCTTGAAAGGCTAATTTGGAGCTCAAACAACCCTTGTAGAGGGTAGGAAGGGGGAAAATGGACCAATTCAAAGGCCAAAAGAGCAAAGGGATTTCCTTCAAAAAATTTCCCTTGGAAAAAGTAAAAAAGAGACAATTTTGTCAGACAAATTGTTTGAAAGAATTATTTTAGGCTTTTTCCTCCAAAAGAATTCCTTCGGAATTTTTCTTTCAAAAGAATTCCTTCAAAATTTTTCCTCTGAAAGAAGTCCTCCAAACTTTTTCCTCCAAAATAAAAATTTGAAGAAACAAAAAACTTGCTATGCTACCGTGTGTCATCTTCAAAGTCATAGCAGAAGCTACCATGTGTCATTTATTAACACACAGTATCAAATGTAGTAGAAGTTTCCAAGTGTCATCTTTTGCAGGGTTCTCAAAAGACCGACAAAAATGACTAAGGAACAGAGCATCGAACTGCATCGAGGACCCAATTCAAATAACTAGAAAAGGAAGAATGAGCTTGGAATGACCAAAAACATTTACATATCAGATATATTTATAGAAGTAGACCACTAGGTGGATTTTTAAAGATGTAAACTTTCAATAGTGTGACCCATTTCTCTGCATTGAGAAAAGGAAATGGGTAAATGCCTCTAAATTTGAGCATGTCTTCTTAAAAAAAATTCAATGCAACATGATGTGTTACTATTCCCAAGTCCTTCTTGAAGAGGCTATATAAGGGACTCTCTTGTTATTGTGGAAGGGGCTCTCTCTGATGAATATAAACAAAACTCTACCCAAATTGAAAGGCATTACTAAGATTTTGAGCTCAGATTGTTGATCATATTTTGTTATTAGAATAAGAAAGCAAGTGACTTTTCAAAATTTGTGCTATGATATCTTTGTTGTTGGGGAAACTATTCTTATGTCTTTTTCCTTAATATATTTTCTATTCCTTTAATTTAATAAGCAAAATTAGTGAAAGTAGTCAGGAAGGCATCCTGAAGCCAACTGTGGAGAGAATTTGTGCCCCAACAATTGCCTTTAGTGTGTTTTATTTTTTTTTCTATGTTAAGGGCCTTGGGATGACTTTGTGCCCTCATTGTCCTTTGTATCTCACTCTTGGGAAATTTAGGTGGAGACTTTGTGCTACATCTCAATTTGTTGGTTACTACGACCTTGGTTACATTTTACAATTACTACCAAGAAGATTCTTGTGGTTTGTTGAATGGTACTTATGAAAGAAGAGGAGTGCTTTCTATCATTAGCCATAAGATTACTCCTTTGATTTTCATGCATCATCTCTTAAAAAAGAGAGATAGATGATTTATTCTACCCTTGAGTATTATTTGCTATATATATATATATATATATCATATCTATAGGGAATCTCACCTTGATGAGAGGAGAGATTAGTTCCCTTTTGATGTGGTAAACATACACATTTGGCTGACCAATCTTCCTACTTTAGCTGATCAGACCTATTTTGTTTATCAGTACGTTGATCGATAAAATATTCAACCAACAATTTTTGGTGACTCCACTGGGGCTCTACTTATGTGCATTTTGAAACCTCAAGTTTTTGATGGAATCAGTCTCTACCATTATCCATTAAAGACTCCATTCAATTTATGTGTTTTACCCAATATTATTATAACCTTATCATTCACCTCCACACTAACTGGGAAAGAATGTGCAGTTTAAAGCCTCAAGCTTCAAACTAAAGCAAGGTCAATTCTTTTCCATTTTTGTTTCACAATTTGGCAGATTCAAGGTATACACAAAACCAAAGGCCTAAAGGTATTTTTGACCCTATATTCGAGTTGGTACAACAAAGTAATTTTGATCTATTTCCTTCACCATCTCACCTCCAATGAACCAAGAGCTTTCCTCCTATAAAAATTAGATCTCCATTGCCGAATGAAATATCCACTTTTGCTATTGATAAAGCTTTGCCAATAATTACCCCTCTGAGATTTGTTATTCCTCTTTTTCATAGCCATATAATGGTAGTTCAAGGCCCCTGGGGTAATTATTTTGGTCCTCTCAATCTTACTCCACCTCTACATGAGCTTCCACGTAGTTTAAGGAAGAATTTCCCCAAATTTTAAGGTGATGGGAAAGTTCATCCTAATGAACACATTACAGCCCTCAACATAACTTGTGGCATAATTGGAGTATAATTTGAAGATGTAGCAGTTAGGCTATTTGTAGAAACATTATAAGGTGCTGTTGTAGATTGGTTTTATCATCTACATGCTCGGTCAGTAATTGATTGGAATACCCTCAAAGCTAAGTTTGAATCCAAATTTAAACCTATAAAATATGCACATGCACTTTTGGCTCAACTTACACAGATGAAGAAAGAACCTCATGAAACAATGAGGGACTTCATAGCCAAGTTTGACAAACTGAGGAATAAAATTCTTGTAATTGTTTGACTTCCAGCTAAGAATCTTAAATGATTCTTCATTAATTCTTAGTTACCTAAAGTAAGTTTTTTTTTGAGATGTGTTGGTCAAATAGATCTTGCTATAGCTCAACATTTGGCCACTGAGGTAGAAGATGATATCATGTTAGCAGGGAAGATAAGAAGAGATCTAAATAGAAATAGACCTTCATCATCTTCTAAATATTCATCTAAAGGCACCATAGATCCAATGGTGCAAAAATTAGCAAATGATTTGCTTGCTTTCAAAAAGTAAATGGTGCAAATAATGTCTTCTACTCCTTCATACAGAGATATACCAAGAAGGACATTTCCAAATCAGTCATATCAGGGCAATGCTACCAGGAATCAAGGGAAACAAAATCATCTTCCTCCCCCACAAGAGAAACTCACCCTGGAAGCTCCTCCAACCAATTCGGCAATGGGATATCTTCAAGCATAATCAGAGTTCTCTTTCTAGCCTGAATTAAATCATGAAAATGAGGCTGATCTCCTTGTAGAAAATCAAGAAGAATCAGCTGGTGACTCCCACATTGGTTTCTTAAACTACTAGGATGAACCTAAAAGCAAAAGAGAGATTTTGATGGATCATATACAGTGTTTACCAAGTCTAAGAACCAATCAATCTAACAAGTTGATAAAGGGAAGACAGAGGAGCAAGCTCAACCAACAATTACAATTACTAAGTGTGGAACCACTCTGCCTTTCTAGTCAAAGGATCCAGTGAACACCCAAAAGGTAAGTACATCAATTTCACCTTCACCTTTTACTTCAATTTTTCAAACCAACCCTCCTCCCATCCCTCCTAAAACTCAGAAGGTTGAAATACCTTCCTTTATATCTAGCTCAATTTAGCCATTTAACATAATTGATCATGTCAAAAAGACCAAAATACAAATGTCTAAATTTGAATATTTGCAGTCCAATCTTGATCAATTGTATAAGTTGGTCCACTATGTCAAGAACCAAATTGTCACTGTAGGACAAAAAGATAAAACATTAACTCATAATTCCCCAAACAACATGCCCATTCCAAATTATCTTGTCATTACTACTTTAGCTACCCCTGGGAAAATAGAGCCTTTCTATGTTTCCTTGTTAATAAATGGTCACAAGCTAAGTAATTGTATTATAGACTCAGGTGCATCTAACAATGTCATGCCTACTAAAGTAGCTGAATCTCTTGGCCTCACACTGACCAAGACATTTGGGAGATGTTTCTCCATGGAAAATAAGCAAGTACCATAGTTGGGGAAAATCAAAGATGCCTAATTTGCATTTGCAACGTTTCCAGACAAGAGAATCAAGATGACTGCCTTGGTGGCTGACATCCCAACATCCTATGGCATTTTTCTTGGACAAAATTTCTAAAAGGATGTGGGAGGAAAACTAAGCATGGACCTATCTAAGGCAAGAATCCCTTTCAAAGGTGTAATGAAGAGATTGCTCGCTGAAAAGAAGGCAAAATATGTGGTCACCCAAACATCAGCCCCTAAAGCTCAAATTCTTTTTGAATCCTTAGGTATGGGTAACTATTTTCTATCTACAGATGAAGTGCATGAAACATCTAATAAAATTCTTGAAAGTGTCAACCTAGAAATCAGATCAACTAGAATAGTAGAAGAACTAGTAGGTTGCAATACAAATGAAGAAGGACCCTCCCTCTCTAATGAATGAAAGTCTAAAGAAAAATTAGTATCTGATGAGGTATGGACTCTGGAATTTGATGGCAACTACTCCTCTACTAGTTCAGGAGCTGGGATTGTGTTGATATCTACTCAAGTAGATATGTTTCCTTCATCTTACAAATTATAATTTAGAAACACTAACAATACAGATGAGTATGAATCTCTATTGCTTGGATTGAAGGCTGCTCAAAACAAAAGCATCAAGTTTCTTCATGCCAAAGGGGATGCTGAATTAGTGGTTTGTCAAGAGAGAAACTTACACCAAACCAAGAATGAAAGATTACGCCACTATCACAACTTGGTTTGGGACCAAATTGAAAGTTTTGATGCTTTCAAAAAAAATTCCATACCTAGGGAATCTAATGATAGAGTTGATACACTCACTGTTTCAGGAACTCTTTTAGTTCCTCACTCAGATTTCAAAGAAGACAGGTATACTATTGAGCTAGTATGTAGACCAAGTGTTCCTAATAATGTTTCTCATTGGCAAGTATTCAATGATGATCATCAAATCATTGCCTTTCTAGAACAAAAAGACAATTTTGAACAACTACATTTTAAAGGTAGTGAATCTCAAAAGTATGAATCATCCTCTGAATCTAGTTTAGATATAAATGAAGAATTCTTACTGCTGAATGGAAATGAAATTCCCAAAGGCTTGGTTTCTCCTAAAAAACTATTTGACAAGCATGATAGATTCATCAAAAAACAACAAACAGATTCAAGCTTCTCTCAAGGATTCGATCAAGTAAATCTAACTACTAAAGAAAATCCCAAGATGGATAACATTGGTAAGTGTTGCACCCTTGAAGAAAGATTCAAGTTCACCACTTTACTCCGTCAATACATGGATGTCTTAGCATATTCTTATGATGACCTGAAGTCTCTCAGACCTGATGAAATTCACCATGACATTCCTCTCAAGGCTGACTCAATGCCTTATAAGCAAAAATCTAGACAGTACAATCCAAAAATATCAGGTACTATTCTATTTGAGATTTAAAAATGTTAAATGCTAGAATCATCTTCCCAATCCATCATTTCACATGGATTGCAAACACAGTGCCTGTAAGGAAGAAGAGTGGCAAAATTCACATTTGTGTAGATTTCAAGAATTTGAATCAGTCATCTTTGAAAGATAATTACCCTTTTCCAATTATGGATCAAGTGCTTCAAATAGTGACAGGTTCAAAGATGTTATCAATGCTAGATGGCTTCTCAAGATATAATCAAGTTGAAGTTGGTGAAGTAGACCAACATAAGACTGCATTCACCACACCTTAGGGTACATTTCCATATAGAAGAATGCCTTTTGGCTTGATAAATGCTAGTGACACCTTTCAGAGAGTAATGGACCTAGCTTTCAAAGATGAGATGGGTAAATTCATAGTGCTATACCTTGATGACTTAACGATATTTTCAAAGCACCGTTCTAATCATGTACACCACTTACAACAAGTGTTGGAGTGCTACCACCATAATGGTATTTCTTTGAACCCTAAGAAGTCTATTTTTGGAGTAACAAAGGGGAAACTCCTTAGACACATTGTGTCTAAATAAGGCATAAAGATTGACTCAGACAGAGTCAAGTCTATTCAAGAGCTTAATTTGCCTACAATTAAAAATGTTGTTCACTCTTTCTTTGGAAAGGTGAATTTCTTATGGAGGTTCATCCCCAAATTTATTGAGAAGACTAGACACATTGTGAACATGATGAAAGGGAAGACCACCTTTAGCTAGACTAAAGAAGGCAAGTCAACATTTTAGGATATCAAGACTACCATTTTCCATGCCCCTACCTTGGTTTGTCTAGATTACAACAAAGATTTCATCATATACAGTTATGCTTCTGAACACACACTTTCAGCAATTCTTGTTTAATAGGACAAAGAATGTATGGAATCTCCTATTTCTTTTTGGAGTTTCCCTCTCAAAACCCATGAGATGAAGTATTCAAATGTAGAGAAGCATGCTTATGTAGTGGTGAAAATAGTCAAACATTTCTATTTCTATATCCTAAATTCACACACTATTGCCTTAGTTCCTGACACTATAGTCAAGTCCATATTAACTCAGTAAGAGTTTGGCACAAAAAGATGCAATTGGATTGCAAAGATCCAAGATTTTGATCTAGACATCAAGCCAACAAAGCTGATTAGGGGAAAAGGCCTATGCTAATTAATTGCTGACAATGAGCTAAAAGATACACAACATGTAGAAGCTGAAGTGGAAGACACAATAATAGTCTTTTTTATCTCCACTACCAATGAGTGGTATTTAGGTATTGCTCATTTCCTTACTTATGGTGAATGTCCTGCTCATTTTTCTTATAAAGAAAGGAGGACTATCAAGCTAAAATTTGCCAATTTTGTTCTTTAGAATAGTGGCCTGTATAAGAGAAGCATAGATGGAGTATTCCTTTGTTGTGTAGATAAAGAGCAACAAAGCCAACTTTTAAAATCTTTCCACAATCTAGCTTGTGGAGCACATTTTTCTACTCCTATAACTGCTGATAAGATTTTGTGAGCTAGGTATTGCTGGCCAAATATTTTCCAAGATGCATATAAGTGAGTGAGAAAATGTGAACTCTACCAGTAATTTGTTGGAAGACCCAAGTTAGTTGCCCTACCTCTCAAGCCATTGATGATAGAAAAACCTTTCTAGCAATGGGGGATTGATTTTATTAGGACTATAAACCCATCTTCAAATGCTGGACATAATTATGTCATTACAATAACTGACCATTTCACCAAGTGGGTAAAAGCATTCCCAACTAAGCATGTTACTTTAGAGGTTGTATGCAATTTCCTCAAGGAGAATATCATTTCTAGGTTTGGAGTTCCAACCAAAATTATTACTAATAATGCAGCTTGTTTCACATCCTAAGAGATTACACAATTCTATTTCCATTATGGAATTACACTCTCTCACTCTTCTGATTATTTTTCACAAGGGAATGGACAAGCTGAATCAAGAAATAAGACCTGGTAACTATCATCAAGAAGCTAGCAGATGAAAATCAAAGGACATGGCATAAAGCATTGGTTGATGCTCTATGGGAAGATAGAATCATAACAAAGAGGGAAATTGGTATGTCTCCTTTTCAACTTCTTTATGGTATCAATGCTGAAATACCAATCACCTTAGAATTGCCAGCCTTGAAATTGTCAAAGGCAATTGAAGATCAGACATATGAAAGCTCTCTTGATAAGAGAATCATGTGCCTGACTGAGTTGGATGAATAGAGAACCATGGTGGTGGACCAAATTTTTTCTCATCAAAGTTTGGTAAAGAAACTCTTTGACTAAAAGGCCAAAAATCATGATTTTTAGATTGGGGATCAAGTCCTGCAGTGGGACAAAAGGAGAGAACCAAAAGGGATGCATGGAAAGTTTGACTCCCTATGGAGAGTCCCATTTATAATTCATAAACACAATGGTGAAAATACCTTTCTACTGAAATATCAAGATGGCACACTCTTTTCTCTACCTCACAATGGGTAGCATCTGAAACACTTCAACTCTTGAAGTATCAAATCATTGCATCTATACATATGTATATTTGTATAGTTTTTAATTTTATTTTACTTTGTTTGTTTCCATTTTTGATGCCTTTCATTTCTTGGTAACATGACTCTATAGCCCAATGGTACATATGAAGACACTAGAGATTCTGGATTCTACTCCCTTCAATTCTTTTTTACAATTGATAGAATTTCTCCAACTAGAGCCAGTTGTTATCCCCAAAAATAGACTTCTCATTTTTGAGACAACATGTGAAATATTTTCATTCCTCAGACCAAAATAATCTCTTCCCTTCTTGAAATTTGTTTTGAGTATTCAAATTCCTCATTTTTCAAGCTTCTCAAAACTCTACGGACTCTGTAGGCATAAATCTATGGACTCTGCAGGCTTAAATCTACAAACTCTGTAGGAAGAAAATGTATGGACTCACAGGTTGATTTCTATGGACTGTGTAGGAAAAAAATCTATAAACTCTATAGGCCAAGTTCTACAGGCTTCATAGGTTGATTTCTATGGACTCTGCAGGAAAGAAGCAAGCTCTCAACACTTAGGTGATTTCAAAGTTGGTTCAATGACAAGGTTCAACCAAAAGAGTTCATCGGCAAACTTCTAAGCAAGGATTGAACCATTGAACTGTTGAACCTTGAACCATTTTGGTTCAATGGGTTCAATGGGTTTAAAGATTCAACATCAGTAGAAAGAGTTAAGTGCATTTGTAAAGGTTCAAATTTTAACTACTTCAAGTTTTAATGGCTTCAAAACACTTATCAAAAAGAAGAAGGCTTGAATCATTGAACCATTGAACCATTGACCCACTTTGGTTCAAAGGTTCAATGGGTTCAATGGTTTAATAGGTTCAATGACCAAATGGTTTAATGAATTTGGTTTAAAAAGATCAAAAGGACTTAGCCAAATAAAAAGAATGAACTGATTGAACCATTGAACCTTGAACCAAAGGGTTCAATGAGTTCACAGGTTTAAAGGTTCAACCAGTACAATGAAGATCAAAGAGCTTAGAAAGAACAAGGAAGTGACAGACTAATGGTTCAATAGGTTCAAAGGCTTCTATAGGTAGGTTCAATCAAAAGAACAAATTTTTGAGGCTTGAACCATTGAATTGTTGAACCACTAAACCACTTTGGTTCAAAAGGTTCAATGGGTTCACAGTTCAATGGGTTCAATGAGGCTTGTTTCAAAGAATCTTGGTTCAAGAGGTCGATAGAAACAAGGGAATGAACCATTGAACCAAAGTGGGTTCAATTGGTTAGTTCAAGTGACAAGTTCAAAGGAGTGCCCCAAGCATTAAAGACACAAGTGCCCTTGTAGAGGGAATTTCTATGGCAAAAGTGACTAAGGAAATAAAAACCCGATAGAACTTAGTGGATGTTGCCAAGTGTCATCTTCTAAGCCTCATTTCACTTTTTTTCAAGAGTAGCAGATGATACCACGTGTCACAATTTGAGAGTCACATAAAATCAACTAAGGCAAATTTCCAAGGGACAAACAACCCTTGCAGAGGACACTTAGAAGCCGAAGTGAACCATTGTAAAAACCCAAAAGGCTAATTTGGATCTCAAACAGCCCTTGCAGAGGGTAGGAAGGGGGCAAATGGACCACTTCAAAGGCCAAAGGAGAAAAGGGATTTCCTTTAGAAAAGTTCCCCTAGAAAAATTAACAAAGAGATAATTCTTTCATACAAATCATCTAAAATAATTCCTTTAGAGTTTTTCCTCTGAAAGAAAAGTCCAAAGAAACAAAAAACCTGCTATGATACCACGTGTCATCTTCAAAGTCATAGAAAAAGCCACCATGTGTCATATATTGACACATAATATTAAATGCAGTGGAAGCTACCAAGTGTCATCTTCCATAGGGTTCTCAAAAGACTATCAAAAATGACTAAGGAACAGAGCAACGAACTACATCAAGGACCCGATTCAAATAACTAGAAAAGGAGGAATGAACAGGAATGACTAGAAACATTTGTGTATCAGATATATTTCTAGAAGTAGACTACCAGGTGGATATTTAATTATGTAAACTTTCAATAGCATGACCCATTTTTTTGCATTGAGAAAAGCAAATGGGTAAATTCCCCTAAATTCCAGCATGTCTTCTTAACAAAATTTAATGCAACATGATGTGTTACTATTCCCAAGTCCTTCTTGAAGAAGTTATATAAGGGACTCTCTAGTTATTGTGGAAGGGGCTCTCTCTGATGATCAAAAACAAAACTCTGCCCAAATTGAAAGGCATTACTGAGATTTTGAGCTCAGATTGTTGATCATATTTTGTTAGTGGAATAAGAAAGCAAGTGACTTTTCAGAGTTTGTGTTGTGATATCTTTGTTGTTGGGGAAACTATTCTTATGTCTTTTTCCTTAATATATTTTTCAATAACCAAAATTAGTGTAAGTAGTTAGGAAGGTGTCTTGAAGCCAACTGTGGAGAGACTTTGTTCCCCCGCAATTGCCTTTAGTGTGTTTTCTTTTTGTTTCTATGTAAAGGACCTTGGGATGACTTTGTACCCTCATTGTCCTTCATATCTCACTCTTGGGAAATTCAAGTGGAGACTTTGTGCTACATCTCAATTTGATGGTTACTACAACCTTGGTTACATTTTGTAATTACTACCAAGAAGATTCTTGTGGTTTGTTGAATGGTACTTCTGAAAGAAGAGGAGTGCTTTCTATCATTATCCCTAAGATTTCTCCTTTGGTTTGCATGCATCATCTCTAAAAAAAGAGATATGGATGATTTATCTTATAGCATATCTATAGGTAACCTCCCCTTGATGAGAGGAGAGATTAGTCCCCTTTTGATGTGGTAAACCTACACATTTGGCCGACCAATCTTCCTACTTTGGATGATTAGACCTATTTTTTTTATCAGTACGCTGATCAACAAAATATTCAACCAACACATAACATCATCACTTATCTCTTATATCTCCCTCAAATCATTCATTCTCACCTCCATTGCATCACTTTCCATGACTTCAAGTTGGTGTACAAGTTACAAGGATAGTAACTTAAGTGATATGGTTAGTCTTGCTTATTTACCATAAATATGAATATATGGTGAGTGACTAGTAGACCTATTTAGATTACTTATCTCTACCAATAAGTGATTCCTTAAATTAGTGTGTCACTCCCTTTGGTTATCTTCCATTGTCCTTATTATAATCCTAACCAAATTTTTATTAGTGAAATCTACTAGTCTATTACCCTATGGATAGTAGTTAGATTAAGAAATATGGTAGATTCCATGATTAATTTCCCAGTTAATCACCATTTCATTATGTAATGCCAATGAATTTTTAATATCATGGTAAAGGGGACCCAAAACCTACCCACTAGGCTATTATATATCTCCAAGACTAAGTTCTCATTTGCTTGCTTGAGTGCATCTACCTCCACCCACCTATTAAATTAATCAGTAGCTATCAAAACCCATGTATGTATATAATTATAATGGGTATGTATTATACATATAAAATTTAGGGGCCCATTGCATGAAGCGTTGCTCAACTTGAATGGGCTTTAGAGGTAAGGCAACTAATCTTTACTTGCTAGTGAACATAGCACATTTTGGACACTTGTTAACCCAAGCATGGGAGTCATTGACTAAATTTTTCCAAAAATAACCTTATATTATGATCTTTGATACTGTGGTATTGTATAAAAATTTCCTTCTTACAATCCCATCATGAAACTATCCTAAAATCTTGTCAACTTGACTAGACTCTACATACCTCAAAAGCATGCCACCAAGGTCTTTCACAAAGATTACCCCTTAGAAAAAGATATATGTAATGTATTTTAGTATAAATAACCTCATTTTCCTATCTAATACTATAGGAAATTCTCTCATTTGGAGTAACTTCATGATGTCTTGGGTTCAGCTGAAAGGAGACAGTTATAGTTTTTTGTTGAACATCTTGGACTGCCAAAACCACTTGTTTCTTTTCCTTAGCATCTACTGCAATGTGTTCACATAGTCCCCTAACTTTAACCAACTTGGTAAACTTCACTTATATTTCATACTCCATGCACTTGGTTACCCAACCAACCTTCTTTTGACACAAGTCTTTTTTAAGGATGAAATCTTTGATACTAAGATGAACCAACATTACAAATATATTATTTTTAGACACCATGTGTTTTAACTTCTTTAGG
This sequence comes from Torreya grandis, assembly GCA_037957365.1. NCBI lineage: Eukaryota > Viridiplantae > Streptophyta > Pinopsida > Cupressales > Taxaceae > Torreya > Torreya grandis. Next base: position 2,402,938 of record JARHVA010002327.1, read on the forward strand.
CCTCTCATGATTGCAATTAAATATTTTTCAATAAAATTTTATCTCTCTTCATACCCTTTAAACTCTTTCTTGAATAAGGTTATGGGTTTCTCTAGGCCTTCACTATTTTTTTGCATAATCATAGCATAAATATTGTCACTTACAGAGAAGGCATACATGAAGATTTTTTTTTAAAATCAGGGTTGAGGAGGGTGAGATCTTGATTAACGGCTTGTTTGCTGGCCTCAAAACTTCTCTTAACTTACTTGGTTCATGTTAACTCCTTATATTTATTGAGCATGTGAGTTAGAGGCTTTACTAATTATACAAATCAGGTATGAATCTTCTAATGAAGTTTATTTTTCCAAAAAACTTTGCAATCCCTTCTTGTTTTTGGGAAGTGATATGGAAATTATTGCATCTACTCCTTCAAATTCAATGGAGAGGCAATATTTTGACACAACATGTCCTAGAAGTTAACATTCATGGATTACAAATATGCATTTTTGGGTTCAAAGAGACCCCAAACTACCTGCACCTATCAAACAATAGCCTCAAATGTGTCAAGTGATACTTTGGATCCTTCAAGATTATAATGGTTTCATTAATTTAGATAATCACCATCTCATTTATGATCCCTTAGAAGGCCACATCTATTTTCATTTGGATGGTATACCTTGCATTGGATAGTCCGAAGGGCATCTTCTCATAAGCATAGGTGTTCCACTTGGTTGTGAAGGTTGTATTATTTTGATCCTCATCCTTAAATAATACATGATTGTAGTTTGAGTATCCATAAATAAAATAAAACCTTTATGAACCTAAAACTCTTTGAAGAATCATATCTATAGATGGTAGAGGGTAGTGATATTTTAGTGATACCGTGTTGAGATCTCTAAAGTACATACACAACCTTATCTTCCCATTATTATTAATGAAAATCACAATATTTTCCACCCATGAATAATGTTTTATGGGGAAGATAATCTTGGATTAAATAATGTTTGTCAACTCCTTCCTCATAAGGATATCAATATTCGGGTTGACTGGTCTTTGATTTTATCTCACAAGCTTAGCACTTTCCTCCAAATTTATGGTATGCTAAGCTAAACTAGGGTGGAAACCCTTTAATTCATGGTATTCCCAAGAATAAACATATTAAAATTATTGGCATAATTTTATGAAGGCTTCCCTCTCCTCTTTAGTGTTTACCTTTCCTAGTCTCAGTAGCTTGTCTTTAAATATGACTTTTTCATAGTGGCCCTCCTTAGTAGATAAGTTTACCTTATCTTTCCTTATCTGGTCATCCTCATTGAATATAATTTATAATATTATCAAGCCCTTAGGTATCTTATTTTTCCTTAATTTAAAATCTCATCCCCAAATTACTAATGTAGACTTCCTTGGTTCCTTGAGCAGAATTTTGCCTCATGTTGTAAGAAATAAACAATTTACTTATCATTCTCAAATACTTGATAGCTCACCTCATTGTTATGGGATGAATTACTACATACCACCTTGATTTTTTATTGCTCTTTTATGTCCTTAAACCAAAATATTATTTATTAATGTGCTCTAATGGATTCTAACCAATCTTCATGTTGATTGGTCTCTCTAAGAATGGAGTGAATGTCAAAATTTTGAAAGTCCTTCAATAGGTCTCAAACCCTATGTTTTTATGCCTTAAATATTGGATTATTTAATTCACTTTGACCTCTCACTTTATTCAACACTAACTCACTATCTCCTATAGCTTGAAGGATCTTGATGTCTCTCTTCCTTCCTATCATAACACATGGATGAGGGTCTCATATCTTGTTGTACTGGAAGTGAAAATAAATTGAAATATTATGGGAGAATAGTATTTTTTCATGGAAAGGGGGATGAGCATAACACCTTCTCCTCTTCCATTCTTGGATATATATCCATCAAATAATAAGTTATATATTCCTTCATGAGCATGGCTTGTGCTAATGAGACTTGTTATGGAAAATCCTTCATCATTCATGCAATAAACACCCAAAACTACCTCTTAAATGATTTTTTATGGATAATAACCATTATTTTCTATGCCTTCCAATGGTTGAATGGGTTCTTGGTAATTTAGGAGCCAATCCTCATCTAGGATAGTACAATTGACATTTGATAGTTTAGCCATGTAGGGTTCTAAGTGGAACCTAGAGATATACTCAAACCTTATGGTAACCTTTGTCCCATACCTAGTCCTAAGAACCATATAAGACTAATTATAAGAGAGATAACCCCTAATTTTGGTACTAAAATCCCTAGACAATCATAAGTTAAAGTAGGGAGGGAGATCAAATACTATTACATATTGAGATATAGTGATATTAGGATAAGCATACAAGATTATTTTAAGTTATTTAAGGACACCCATAATCTTTTAAAGAAAGCCATATAACTATAAAACCACTTTTATATTTGGTTCATACTTTAGCCCCAATTTATCTGCTATAGACTTAGGCATGACATAACTACTAACCCCACTATCTATCATATAATTATGTACTAGGGAATCACCTATGATGATTAAGAGGAACAAGGGAGGTGGTTTGATAACCTTATGTTCATGTTAATCACAAATTTTATTGTAATTTGTGAGGACTTCACATACCTTTTTTGGTTGTTTGTCTAAAACATGGAGTTTGGAAAGCTCTTCTTGAACGTGGTCCTTTTGCCCTAGAATATGCAAGGTGTATCACATAGGAACAATAAAATGGTCCTTATTCATCTGATCTACAATGTTGAGATGAGGGTTGGATGACTTAGACTGTAACTTAAGATAAGGAATATTATTTTAAGCTTGTGTGAATTTAGTTATAAAAGGACCTCTATGATTATGTCCTTTCCCATCTTGTATTTTATAAGTTGATGGTGTCTTAGGAGATGTATATTGAGTAGTATTCCTTTAAGGTGCTTGAGAATATGGATAGGTTTCCTTTTAAGGTCCTAAAACATCACCAACTAACCTTATCTTAGCCCTTGTATGGGATAATACTAAATTATCTACCTTGGCTACATTCTGACCTTCATTGGTTTCCAGCTGTTCAAGAGACTACTCACCTTCTTCAAAGTTAACAATGGTATTTTCAAAACGTGATTTACTACCACTTTCCCATTATTGAATTTGCATATCAACTTGAGTCATGAAGGGATTATCTCCATGTGGCATTGGATGACTTTTAGTTTGTTGTGTAGGACATTTATTGTCACATGTTAGAAAAGTTGGGCTCTGCTACATGAAAGGTGATTGACACACATAACCACTTGGAGATTTTGACATATCATGTTTCATACCCTATTGATCAATCCATTGACCCTATTGAGATTAATTATTCTATGCTGGGACAAAGGATCTATAACTACTATAAAAATTGGGGTTGTACCTATTATAGGCCCTTACTTGAGTAATCTTCCATTGGTCTTGTTGATTGGGCTGATAGGGAGGTTTATTATATTGGTAGGGATGATAGAGGTATTTATATGGTTCTTGGTAAGTTTTATGGGGTATAATTTTTTTCCTCTCTAAGGTCATTATATTTTTATTTTGGGCCTTTAATATCCCTTTAATCTTGCCCAATCTATCTGCTTGATTACCATCTACCTAATTACGATTGGTTAAGGAAAGTAATTTAGCAATGGTAAGCATAAGGTGTTTAATTTATGGGGGGAAATGAATGATGGGTCTATAGGTGAGCTTACCTACTTATATTAGATAATTTTTTTCACTTATGTCCACCTCATAAGATTTTGGTAGAGTGCTTCCCCCATAGACTGTATCATGACTACCATATTAGAATCTAGGGATATTAAGTAGTAAAATAATGCATAATTGGGGGTGAGATTGATGAAATTTGGGATCCTATCCTAGGTTTTTTTAAACGTATGGTTGAAATCTACCACAAATTCTTAGGGAGATCTTTTAGTTGTGGTAAGTTACTCCACCAAAGAGATATGGTCTCTCCTATCCTCAAAGTGTTTGCACAAATGTTCCCCAAATTCATTCCAAGTATTTATGGACTCAAGTGTTAAACACATATAAAAATTAAGTGCCTTACCCTTCAAAAAAATCACCAATAATCTCATAGACACATTCTCTTGGGTCACATTACAAATTAAGCATAAATTGGTTATGTCTAATATATTTTATATATGGGTAGTTGAGTTCCCTTTTGTGAAATAGGGATGTATTTTGAAGGTATCAACATGAATTTCATAAAATTTATTAATTTTTAATGGTATGCCACCATTAAAGGGCACAAAGGCTTGAATTTTATTCTTAGACATTGGAGGTACAGGGTTTGTAGTAGTGTTTATTCAAATAGAATTCAGATATTTAGGGGGTGTAGGAGTGGGATTAAACCTAATATATCTCTTTATCCTATCAAATTCCAATGATAACTCAATAAATGGCGTGTCATCAAAGTTATTGAGTTTTAAGAGGATGCCACCATTAAAGGGCACAAAGGCTTGAAGTCTATTCCTAGACATTAGAGGTGCAGGGTTGCAGTAGTGTTTATTCAAATAGAATTAGGATATTTAGGGGGTGTAGGAGTGGGATTAAATATGATATATCTCTTTCTCCTTACCTTCTAAGGAAGATATTGGGACCACTTCTTGCATGTAACTTAAATCTAGATCTTCCACTAAATTAATTAAAGTTATCTAATATTTTTCAAGACTAAAAATGCATGATCCAAATCACTTGAATGTTGGTCCATTAGTCATGGCATAACTATTAAAAATCCAATATTCACCATTTGAATGAGATGGTCTAGTTATCTTCAAGCTTAGGGTAACATGGGATTGGTCTAAAAGTTGTGGGTGACCTATAAGAAGGAAAAACCTCTAGGTTATGAGGATATATACCTTAATACATAAACTTAAGCTCTATTCTTAAGACCTACTAATTTTGGGATGAAAAGAGATAGAGTGAAAACATGAAAATAAACCTATTCTAAGGATGGTGATGCACCAATATTCATTTATCCTCTCTTGACTAATATTTAAACAATACTTTGTGAATCATATAGAATAATAATTATTAAAAAGGCTTCTTGATGAAATCTTAGACGTAATTGTTTTATGTGAATTCTATATGGAATGTTTGTAACTTGAATGTAGTGGAAAAGAATCCCATTAAAGCACTATCAACCATCTCATTCTCTAATACAACTACCACGCTCTAACACATCACATGACTTAAATAGGATGAAAATATAATAACTAGATGAAGGAGAGGGATTTTAAATGAGAAAAAAATTACACTTTTTCAAATTTAAAATAACATAATGCACTAATTTCGACAAATAATTATGCAACCAATTCTTTCTTATTGATTCTCAAGGTTGAGGATATAATTTGGTAGAGTTTTGATACACATAATCAAGGGATTAGAACAAAGGCCATAAGGCCTAAATATAGAGAACTATGACCAAGAGAGATAATAAAACATTATAATATAATTGTTATTAATATGCCATAATGGTCATAACCAACTCACAAAATATTTATAACCATCCTCCACACTCATGTACGCACTGCTTAGGTTGACTACTATCTTAAATGAGCACTTTGGATCATTCAAACCTATTTTTAGTAAGTTTTGACCCATAAAGATAATATAAAATCCATAATTAGTCAATTATATATCTTATAATTAGTCACTAATAATTTAAAATGTCTAATTAGGTATCTCCCATGAAGCATTAAGTAGATGCATTTTCTTGCATGTTGGTCATGTTTAAAAAACTACCTAACTCATCCATTATGGACATGGATATGGAGTTTGATCACATAAAGGGGAATTTACATAAGTTTTATGTTGAAATATTATATTAATGTTATCACTCTATGTCCATTACCATCCCAATTTTGTTGATTAAGTGGGTCTACATGATAAGTAATCTAGTCTCTTGCCTGTTCACCATTTAAATGGCTATGAGAGCTAGATAAAACCTTCAATTTGTTTGACTGAGCATGTTTACCATATTAAATAACCTTTTATATAAATATTTAGGCTCTAAAATCAATTCAAACCTGTAATCTTAATGCACCTATATGACTAGGTCACATTTTCTTTGCATTTCAAGACTGCATGTTTGGTACAGACTTACAAAAGTATTTCTAGGTAGATTTGTGGACACTGTAGGATTTTATAAGGTGAAAAAAGCCTAATATAACCCTCTCCAATGATATAAAACCCTTTATTAATTTATTCACCTAATTTTATACAAAAAAAAATAAAAATTATCAAATTTTGGGGTTGTTCATACACTATCCATACATACCAGTACCATAGCTAAGATCTCCTCTAAGGGCACTATATGACCCAAGTGTCTACAAGGTTATTTAAATGAATTTTGATTTATTTTATCTAAAATATTCATAATCAAGTCTTTATTAGTGTTTTAATGAGTTTTAAGAGGGTTTTGGACTCTTAACAATGGTTCATAGAGCTTAGGAAGCGTGTATTTTCTTCATCATGTCTAAACGAGGGTTTAGCAAGTGTTTTAGATGTCCACCATATGAATGATGGTTAATATAGTATATAACTCAAAACCAAAACTTACTATCATTAATTTTTATCTTACTGACCCATTCATCTCTCCTAAATAGCCTTGTGTCCTATGTAAATTATGTGGAGATATGAGCAACAGATGGTATGTATTTATCTCTTTGTTGGCCAGATTGTACATGTTACCTTCTTAGCATTAGTTCATATATATGAGTCCCTAAAGTCCACTGACTCTTTCATGGATCATGAGTCAATATGTCTTCCCATCTTCACCTAATATCCCTAGGTCTGAGTCCCTTTATGGTGAGAGATATGAGTGTTAGAATGTGCAACTTAACTTGTCTACAAAAGGCAATAGAGCTTAAGAGAGGGGTTAAACCTAAAATAAACTATCTCATTAGCTACCATTATTTAAAAACCTCCTCCATGGTATGAAGCATATTTATATACTCCAAAAATTAATTGAGTCTACCTTGAGGTTTGTATTTACCTCTGAGGTGAATATAGAGGTTTGAGGGTTCATGGTTGATTTAGGCCTTAAGGTTCTCAAATTGGGATTTGGAGATTTATCCACTTGTAAATGTATCTATAGCTTAATTTTTTTCAAATCATCCTTATTATTCTAGTCTCCATCTTATTCACATGATTTTATCTACTTCGAACACCTTATATGTCCTTCTCTCTTATAACATGCCTTAAACATCACTATTTTTTCCATGGGCTTGAAACAATTTATGTTGGTGATATGAGCAATATCCTTTAGCTCCTTATATGGATGTAATAAGGTTTCAAAATTTTCATTTCATGTCTTGATAATATTTTTGAGTTTTATCTTCTCTAACTCTACCAACAAGGTTCATTTAAAAAGTCATTCATACATAAGGTATGTGTGTCTTGAGTATGTAACTTAGAACAGACAATCACCTTAGACTGCTATTACCATCATGTGAATGATTGAGATATACATTTTTATTTATCACCTTTATATTCCATCTTATATTCTCTTTAAACTATGATTTTATCTAGTCATGCGCTCTAGATTGATTGAGTAGGGTTAGTTAATTATATATGCTTGCATCATTATATTTAGTCATCTTGTTAGACCATCTTATCATCCCTTCATGATTTTCATGATTTTATTACTATCCTAGACTATGTTTTATCCTTTCCATGGCATATTTGTCATCATTTCAAGGTGGGACATAGACCATCAACAACCTTGTAGGTAGTGGTCTATGCACATTGACTCTTAAGAGGGCATTTAGGTAGGTCTCTGAATAAACTTGTGCTTTGATATCATTTTTAAGACCCTAAAGGGTATTAATTAAATCCAAAACCACATCCTTAAGGTATAAAATTTCTTAGTCATATCCCTTTTCTTATGTTTAAGACTCATTTACATATGATGTCTTGGAGGACTTTAAAAAGTGGATCTAGTTATTTCATGTAGGTTATGATTTTTTCTCTCAATGGGGTTTATAACTATGTAGGTAAATTTGTCATGGTACTAATGAAATTTTATAAACTTATAGGGTATCTAAACCTTTCTCTTAAGTTTTATATTTGGATATAAGGTTAATACCTATAGGTGATGATTGGTAATGTCACATGGAGCTTTAAACTTGGATCTTAGGGCCTATAATGAGGTAGATTTACAATGATGAGGATATAAAAGGGTAGAGGCATTTTGAGGTTTTATGTTAGATTGTGGACTCATACCAAAAATGATAGATAATAAATATAGGAATATTTACACATATATGTAATATATCACAACACTTGGATGTCATCAATTAGGTATATGTGATGAAAAATAAAAACTTAGGACTCTCTGAATATCTTAACTTTTTATAAACAAGACTGTGAAGGATTTGGGGGGAAAATTGAAAATTTATTAGTCTATAAGGCCATGATGAGGTTTTAAAATATTTAGATAAGGAAATTTTATTATGAATATAACACCAATTTTTTGTCTTTTACTATTTTTTTATAACCTCTAAGACACTATTATGCAACCTATTGAATCTCACTTGGAAGTACCATCTGAGAGAGTTAGAGGTACATATGAAAATTCATCTTGAACTAAGGATACTAGGATAACTTTAAGACACCATCTTTTCACCTTAAAAAAATTCTCACTTTTTGAGATATGTACTAAATATTTTTTCTCACTAATGAAACCATGTCTATAGTCTACAGATAATGGTTGCTTGTATGTTCCTTACTCTTATAGGCTCACACATTTGAACCATATGTGGGTGATTTCATGTAATTTCCTTGAAATACTAGAGAGAACATTAATAATCACTAGTTTGATCAAATAAGCCAAAAATACATTGAAATCATTCCCCCTTTTTGGTCATGTGTAGATGAAGATGGTAACTAGGTTGCTCAACTTCTTAATGTTTGTTCATATAGCACATAAAACTAAACTTGAAACTAATGCCCATGATTGGAATTTCATTAAGTCTCTTTTCTTTGGCCAAGATCCTAGACCCTCACTCTCTTTCTCTCTCATGTACAAAATAATCACAAACCTGAAGTGCTCTCCATGTTTGCCAAAGAGATCAATGGAGGAAGTCAACTAGTTTGTAGCTCTCCTAGTTATAAAACACTTAGATTTATTTATCAAATGAATATGTTAAACTCCCCTTTTATACCTCTAACTCCATCAGATTAAATCCATATTGTATATATATGTACAAGCCTGTAACCCCTATAAAATAGCTTGATTCATGTGTTTTCTCATGTTTCAGATCATAAATCACCATGATAAAGAAGGAGGATAAAACATAGGGGTTTCAAAATGTTTTAAAGTACATGGTACAATTTTTAGAGTTTAAGGAACATGTTTTTACATGTGTGGGGCCCATTTAGTGGTAATTGAAGGCGATGACTTGTGAAACGGACAACATTAGTATATGAAACCTATTGGTTATGGAAATGTGGTGATCATGGGGGTCTTTAAAAGTGTATTTGATGGATTTAGTGGAATTTTAAGGTCAAAGATTATCACTTTAAATTCATATACTCTACTTTTTAGACAATATATATAGATTCAAGAGAAGGTTTCCAATGAATATCATTTCGACACTTATTAAAAGATATTACAACATTTTAAAGGTTTAGGTTTAAATCCCATATTCCTATATAACATCAATAAAACTTGTGATCAAGCCATACCTTTCATATTATCAACACTCTAGATAGATGTATTTCATGATAGTTTCATCATCTATAAACATATAGTCCTTTCCATCATGGAAAATTTGGACTATTGAGACAACTTCAAGGCATTTTGTGGACCTTTACAAATACTTAATCATAAGGAGAACACTTGATAGATTAAAGTAGTGAGTAAAGGAAGCCACCATGATGTTTTATTTACATGACAAAACACTTAGACCTTTTTTCTTCACATGACAACCAATGATCTCTTTTTAACTACCTTCGCTCATTAAGAGGTGTGAGAAGAGTGAAGTAGGACTAGGGTACTCAAGACTTAGGTTGACTCCTTTTTAGGCTTGAGGGTAAAAATTAGTTAACACATCCCATCTCAATAATCTATGTTAGCACTAGTGTAATAAATATTTCATATAATTTTTTTTATGAACTTTAGGACAAAGCATCTTCCTATCAAGTATCATTTATTGATAGAACATATTGTAGAATAGCATGTCATTTTGGAATACATTTCCAAAAAGGAATAGATAATAGATATATTCATGAATCCCCTTCCAAAGGAAAAATTTTAGTCTCTTAGGAATAAATTAGGAGTGATCCATATTTCATCTAGTCACTAAATTCTTCACTAAAATCATGAGTTAAGTGGAAGCTCATCATTGCATTATTTGTTTAGCTCCATATATAATTTGGTGATATACATTGTGATTGTATTGTACATCCATTTTCCATTGATGTCAAAGGGAGAGATCTAAATAAATGGGGATTAAAGGAGGAGATATACGTCAAGGGGTAGATCTTCATCAAGGAGGAGATTCATATAGTATTTATCTATAGGATTGCCATCAATGACAAAGGGAGAGATTGTATAAAAATGGTCATTGATGTCAAAGAAGTTATTATTAAAATAAAAAATTTAATGGAATTATAACTAATGGTAATGGGATTATTATTAGTGTAAAAATAATTATATTTATACAAATCAATTCCAATAAATGAAAGGGTTGATCACTTATGTTTATGTGCCTATGAAGGAAGGGCCAATTCTCTTAATCTAGGCTGACTTTCATTAAAACCCTATAGGATGACCCCATTTTTGATATTGATTCCCTGAGTGAAAATAAAAAATTAAATGAATGGATGCCTCTTTTGGTGTATGGGTGTATTTTGGAGAGGTTGCCTCCCTTATGAAGAAGCATGGAAATGTGTAAAGAATTAATTCTTTCTATAATTCAAGTATAATAATATTTTTATGGAGAAGAGAGGAGATTGAATTTTCCATCATTTGTTGATGAAGGTAAAATACTATGGTTAAATATTATTTTAGTAGTGCTTGGTGTCTCATAAATAAGAGATTAGTGTCTCTTGCTAAGTTAGTACTTGGTACTGGGGATTGGTGTCTCCAAGTAGGTGTTGACTTATTTATTCCTTTGGGATTATAAAGGAGTCAACCTATGACATGACTTCTTAAGCTCACCTTGGTCACCCTCTTATGTCTCTTGAAGTGTCATGGTAGTCCAAAAGGGGGATCACTAGTTATCATGTCAAGATGTGTTATGGTGGTTGTCTTTTATACCTTATAGAGCATGTGTCAAGTATCTACTATGTCTTATTTATGTATAATAGCCCATTATAGGTCTTAATATGTTCTTTATGATGTACATAGTTCATGAAATGGGTGACTTGTGATGATTATAGCCATAGCCAACCATGTGAGCATGCTAATAACCTACAAACTGAGGTGGAATTAAATAGGTTTTAGACTAGTATGGATGAGTATGTTTAACACTTGTTTAAAATCTTAGTATACCTTGATGTTCTTTAGAAAATATTAATGTAACTCCTTCAATTGATGTTTCACTTAGATTTATGCCTGTATTTAAATTCAAATTGGATGATGCTTTTTTAACCTCAAAATAATACTAATACTATTTATTACACCCTCAAAGGTCCCCATTATCACCATAATACCATCATCAAACATTTCATATGAAAAAAAATGTCCTTTCATAAGTCAAATGATTTTATTTTCCACTAAAGGGGACCACAGATGGGAAAGAGTGAATTTTCACCTTCTCTCCACCTATACTTCCTATTTTGAATGAATTTTGACCCCTCTTTTCCCTCCTCCTATCCACCAATAACATTTCAAGTTCTAAAAACCTATGAAAATGCAAGAAACTAGTGTTTTGTAGGTGTTTTCAATAATGTATAGATATGTATAGTATGGTCATGGTCATAAAAGGTCATGTATCTATAGATGTTACTTAATGGAGACATACTGTAAGAGTATCTAAGAGTATCAAGTTAATTAAAAACTGGCCCCTCCTTACCATCATCCTCCTTGGTAGCCTTGAATATCATCTCAAGTTTGTATTCAGTATGGACATGAGAGAAGATGGTGACCTAATCTCTTAGATAGAGGAAGGGGATCTAATGGAATTCTGATCATTGGAATTGGTTTTTATAATAATGGACTATGATTTATGAACAATGGTTATTAACCTAACGTAGTCAGACTAGCCTTCTACATCTACCTAGGGTCAAGATTATAATGGTTTTAGTGTGTTTCTAGATTGGTTAAATAAAATGGATGGTGTATCCAACTTCTACAAGTCTTCAAGGTGTTGAAATTACATTACCCACCCTTAGTTCACATGTGTGAGTCCATAGGAGCCAAAAATCTCTAGGTTATCATAAGTTATAGACTGCATGCAATGTTTTCTTGATGATGGAAGACCTTTAATGCATATATCTAAAAATGGGTAGTGGTTTGAGGTTGAATGATGGTTTCCTAAAATCATTCATATCTTCTTTCCTCCTTAACATAAAGTGAATGATAAAATAAACATTTAACTCCTTTAAGATCCTAACTTCAAATGGGATTATCTATGTATTTAAACTTCATTAGAGGTGAAAATAATGTGTTCCATGGTGTTGACTATTAGAGGTCACTAGAGAATAATAGAGGTAGAAAAGGAATCATGAATTCATCTATAAGGGTATCTATTTAGAAAGATCAAACCTCCTTATGTCCCTCATGGGAAACAAACTATGAACTAGTCTTTCAATGCTTTAATAGATTTGTTTCATAATGTCCAAGGTTTATTATTATGGTTTAAGGTATTCATAGACTCCTAGATCTCAGTTCCTCCATTCTTTTGTCTGATTAACTAAATTCAAGTATTAAACTTTGTTGAATATATGAATAATGGTGTCTAAGGTCCCATAGATAGTCTTGAACATGATTCAATAGTCCATATTAACCTCTCAAGGAATCTCTCCATTTTAATGGTCTCATAATCAAATTCACTCCATAATAAGCTTTGAGTTCCAAGTCTAAAAATCCATAAGAACCTATGACCATCACTTATAAGTAAATCCATTTTGACCAATCCAAAGGCATGAAAATAAGGTCAAAATTATTCATAGTACTATTAAGGTCCATTGAGACTATGATAAAATTTCCTATTCAAGTGTGAGTACTCATTATAAACTATAACCAAGTTTAGAAGGTCAACTCAAACTTAGCCCTAAAAGGGGTTTTCCAAAACCATTATGTAATTAAACCTAAACAATGCAAGGATGAACCATGTGTTAAAATTATTATTATCTTAAAGAGAGGTAATTAGATTCAGTAGAGGTCAACTATGTCTCAAACAAACATGATATGGAAGCCCTCCTACTCATCGACCTTTGAAAAGAATCCATTGATAGTCACACACTAAGATCACCAAGCTTAGAAATACAAATGGTTTGCCTCTAACATTGAATATGAGATATTATATGGATATATAGGATATAACTTAGATATATAGGCAAATAATAGAACTTATGTTGTTGAAAAATAAATAAACGTCAAGATATAAGTAAAATGAACTAGTTTAAGCATGTAAAAGTGCATTAAAGTCTACCCAACCAATTGGGAGGACTAAATAATGTAAGTGGAATGGAAAAAATGTCTATATCATCCTTTTTTCATGTAATTCATCCTCCCTAGGTTTCTTATGGGTATATCAAGCTTGATATTTGCCTAGTATGGGTTGGACACACAGACTTCAATGCATGACTATATAAGTGGGATTTAATAGTAGAGTTGGGGAGGCCAAGTCCTAATGTATATGTTAAAATAATCAAAAAATGTTACATAATATCCATAATTATATAAACAATATTTAAGAAAATAATATACTACATGGGTCTCTAACACCAATTGGTTCAAGCACTTAGCATGACTAGTGATGAACATGGCAAGCCTACATGATAGAGGGATAAAGATGGTTGTCTCAGAAGATGAGGGAAATTAATAGGGTAAAAACATATGGATTTTTTTATTATATATTGATATTTAAGTCACTAATTCACCTACATGTTTATCAGACCCTTGAGTCTTAGTTGGGCCTATAAGGCCTAAAACCATCCTTAGGCCTCAAAATGCCAACCTCCTCCTTTTGACATATCTAAACCCCCCAATCAGAATTAAGACATGAAAATGTGTGTGATGATGATATAGCCACTAAGGATAATTTCTTATACATATAAATACAATTAAAATATCGAATTGGTCTCATTACCTCTCTCAAGCTATACAACCTAGTCTTCCACCTCAAACTGTTAACTCTAATGCTCATATATCAAATGATATGATGACTCGGGACTAGTAATTTTAGGGATATTTTGGAACCCATATTCACTTAATATCCATGACATAAAGATTTTCAATTTGGATATCAAATCTATGAATAATCCCTATCACTATAACCCACACATAATATTAGGGAAAGGACTTAAAGTCTACCAACTTGCACTCACAACTCACTGTACAAGTTGCATGGGACTAGGAGATATTCAAATTTTTTGAGGGAGTATATGAGATAAAAATATGTGTTAATAATTTTTGTATTTGATTCATGTACTCTATGAACCATCACTAAGATGGTAGGCCACTAAAACCCTCTTTAGCCCTAATAAATATTTAATGAAGGGATTGTACCATTCAATGCTTTTAGTTGAAGTAGTTGAGCCTTAAAATAGTTGTGATGGTCTTTCCAAGTATCATGATCACATTTATGATTTATTGGTTGGCACATGTAGTGTATACAATGTATGAATTGGACCTATAAATATTGATCTAAGCTTATATGCAATAACTTGAAAAAGATCTACACATTATACTATTTCTAATGAGTGAGAGGGATAAAAATGTCTCAAATATTTTCATAATGATTACTTAGATAGGTCTCCACCTTAAATACCCATAAATAGACATGCCAAAGTGCCTAGTCAACTAACTTCTATGCATAAATAAAAAGCAAGGGGCTTAGTCAAGCCAATAAAAATGATACCAAGGATCTAAGAGGTAAGTTTCATACTCTTATAGGTAGCCAAGTATCCTAACCATTTCATTTTGAAAGAAAAACTCAGGATCTCTACCTATAATTTTGGTGGTCTAATAACCTTCTCACGGCATGACTTATTGAAGAGTTATAATAGAGGATGATAAGGGATATATGAGATCTTAGACCACCATGGAGATGTACCTCAAGGGGTTTTTAATGTTCTTGATTTGTTATTTTATATAAAGAAGCCTAGGATCAACCAATTTTAGCTTAAAACTATCTTAAGAATGCATAAAGTACATGATAGTCACTTGAGGATAACCTTTTTGTGCTCATAACTACAAGAAAGTTCCACATGTATATCATATCTACTAGGGAGAGTTAGTGAGGGTTATATACTTGAATATATTGGCATTGGTTATGAACTTCAAGCCCTTAGGGTTATAAATAATCTCTAAGAGTTCAAACTCCTCTAAACCTCCATAAAACCCTAATAGAGACCCAATGAATGAAATATTGAATAATTTTCATCTAAATGATTTCAAATGTCTTGGGAGGAACCTAAAACACGTAGTGTGATATGAGGAGATCTCATCCATGGTATTGGTTTATACAAATAGTTATATGGACCCATCAAAAATATTGTCTTAGCAAAATTTTGTAATAAATTTAAGATGTGAAGTTATATAAAGAGTTTAAAATAATGTATGAGTGTATTTTGAGACATGTTTCACCATTTTAAATCATTAAAAAAAATTATCATGGAAAAGCTTTTATAGGTCTGCACTAAAAGGCCAATCTAGATGTGCTAGTGGGAAGTGACCTAGCCACCTGAATGAGGTAGAGTTATAGGTGTGACATGCTTGGAAGGAATAATTCATGTCATAACATGTTTTTTAAAAAGTTAAACATCCTCACTCATCCATCTTGCATATTATATTCAATCCCCATGGTCATCTAAGCAATTAACATTAAGTGACTAGGCCTACTTGCCTAATAGGCTTACTTGGTTAACTAAGGGAAAAGGATATTGACATAAAGGACTATTAAGGAAATAATTTTAGGCTATGGAAACCTTTTTAACTACCTCATGAGGCAACTAGACTTATTTTATATCTATTAGAGAGGATAGGGTAGTTTTCCAAGTCTCATTTACATGCAAAAGAGAGATGGCTACATAATGATTCATGGAAGCCTAATTAAACCACGTTGGTGCCTTCATAACTATAAAAATTAGAGGTAATTTAAAAGTTTAGAGTTTTAATCCTTTTTATGGGATCAAACTTTGCCAAAAATAGACATCCAACACCCCAAAAGGCTCATTCAAGACCACTCATCACCAGGGTAATGCATGAAAGAAGTGTTGGACTATTTGTGACTACTAATATAGTGGATTATGGTCATTAATAAACTCTTCATGCCTTGTGCATGCCACATTATCTTCTCCATCATGTTTATCTTCTATAAATTGAGTCTTAAAGGCCATTATACTCATCCCTTAGCTAGGTATGATGAAACTCTACCTAAATTATATCTTACAAACCTTTTAAATCAATAAGGACTATTTCCTATTTCCTTATTAGCTTAGTGTGTTATGTGTTTGTTGATTTGCATAATTGATGAAGTTTCATTCTCATTTGTAGGTCTTCATACTCACTTAGTTTCTAGGATGTAATTCTATACTAGTCATATGATGTGTCAAAGGTTGGTGACTATATTTGAAGTTTAATTTGGTTGATAGTGCCTTAAAAAAACCTCTCATCCATCACCTTAAAATTTTATAAATATACATAGCCTTCATGTGAATAACTAATGATTAAGAATCCCTTGGAAGGCATGTTTTAGTAACTAGTCCTTATTTGATTCACAAAGTGTTGATTGAAGATTAGCTAGAGTGGACAAGAATATGTTGGTGCATCACCTCTAGTAGTATATGTTTCAATTTAATGAAATTATCTATCTCTTTTCATCGATAATTCAATAGTTATTAGAAATTAAGATAAACTAATGAACTAGGGGAGCTAGTCCCTTAAACTAGAGGATTAGTCCATCCATAGGTCACCCACAACCTTGGACAAATCCCATGTTACCTAAAACTTGGAAAGGTATGAATAATCCTCTCCTAAGGGTGAATTTTTGTGAGTTAAAAATAGGTTGGTGACTACAAATTTTTTAAACTAATTTTTGTTTTTAGGGTAGATTTGGATGATAGATCAGAAGAATCTCTTCTTTGTGATTTTTCTCAAGAGAGTATTTTTCATGTAAATATCATTTTTCTTAATAGATAGATCTATAAAAAAAATTATTATAAAAATTTAATTTTAAAAAAGTTTTAAATCACATTGATTCATCCCCCAGTGTGTTGTTTCTTTAACACAAACCATATCATAGTAGATTCAATACCCCATTAAACTAAAAAAAATCAACATATGCCCATCTAGGTCATCATAAGTAGTATTCATCATGCCACATAAAAATTTATAATCACAAAAATTTGCATCACAACCCATATCATTCTACCCAATAATCAAAAAATAAAAAATCATCTATAAATACTTAAAATATATATATTATCTCACCTATATCATCATGTAAACATATAAATCCATAAAACATCTAACTTAAAATATAAAATCATCTCTCATATACTAATAAACTATTAAATATCATTTTCATCACATTTCATGACAAACAATAAAAATTATGCATCATCCCATATAATAAATAATTTTTAAACTACATCACATGAACCATTACATCACAAATAATTTAAACCATTATAATAATAAAAATCACATTATCATATATACTCTGTACATCATAAAAATAAAAAAGTGTCCATCCATAATGCATCATACATAATGTATAACTCATAAATCACTAATCTCTCTCTCTCTCTCTCTCTCTCTCTCTCTCTCTCTCTCTCTCTCTCTCTCTCTCTCTCTCTCTCTCTCTCTCTCTCTCTCTCTCTCTCTCTCTCTCTCTCTCTCAAACACACACACACACACACACACACACACACACACACACACACACACACACACACACACACACACACACACACACACACACACACACACACACACACACACACACACACACACACACACACACACAAACACACACACACACACACACACACACGCGCGCGCACACACACACACACACACACACACACACACACACACACACACACACACACACACACACACACACACACACACACACACACACACACACACACACACACACACACACACACACACACCCACACACACACACACACACACACACACACACACACACCAAGAAAAAAAAAATTGATTCATGAATACATCAAAAATGATATAATATATGCATCATTGACATATATGTACCAAAATACATTAAATCCAGAGTCACATAACACTCTAGATATTAGGTGGAGGTGGTCATATTAGATTTAGTGGTGAATGAACTAAATGGATAGATCTAGAGCTGCTACTGTGACCAATATCTCAAAATGATCATGCCCTATGAAGTGTAGTAATATCTTATTAATATAAATATATTCATTAATAAGTCTAAGAATTGACCCTCATCAATTGTATACCTAGCTAACATAATCCCCATGAATCCAAGCCAACATCTTAATCGACTTGTAAAATCAAAATATATGGATCTCTCTCCTCTAATTTCATTTGCAAGATAGTAATATGATTGTGTACATGACATAACTATAAGATCTAACTTTGAAATAGAGGCTATCTAGTTTTTTATATAAGTAACATATCCTAATGAAGGAGTGGTTTGTGATAAAATAGAGGTAATATGGGTATCCATTTTAATCATCTATACCTAAAAATAAAATACATGTTTTCATGGATTTTACCTCTCTCAAACAATCCCAACCATCTCTGTCTCCCTTGCCTAAGACTCACTCTTCAACTAGTCAATCCATTCTTGATCTACTACTGACGTAAGAGGCTATGAGGGGCCTACATAACTAATCCCTCTCTAAACCTAGATATTGGGAATATGTATAGCCTAAGATATTGATACATGTCCAATCCTATTACCATAATCTCCACTAATATCCAATAGGTCTCCACCCCCTCCATCACCCCTTCTACCTATTATGTTAGAACTAGTCTATGATCCTAATCCTATAGATTTTAACCATGTTCCTATTATAATAATTGAACCCTGGCTCTCCACTAATATCCATGAGATATAGTGATAGTGAGTCTCATAATCCTATTTGATGTCCACTACATCATATAAGTTATTATATTAATAAGATTGGCCATGGGTGTTTTGTAATCCCATAGTATTGGAACTAAACTATCATAATCAACTTTTTTAGTATCTATATCTACTCTTGTTCCTCACTATTCCCTTTATAATACACTACATGAAAATATGTGAGTCATAGTCAAAACCACCTATTATCCTCCAAAATGTCATAACATACAATCAAAGTGATATCTCTATAACGTGATCCTGATAACCTATCAATATCACTCTAAAATCCTATTTTTAATATAATCTTCATCCTCCACACACCCCCACTATATTTGATAATAATGAATCCATGTAATACCTATATCTATCATGTCATGTAATGCACATCTATAAAACATCACATATCATTTATGATCCCTCCATTTAACCATAACTAACACCCATCCATAAACTATAGGTTCATCTAGACCTTGCACCTATCATACACCCATAGTATGTTCCACTACTATATGTTCCCAAATGCATATCTATAGTATCAAATAAGTTTCAATGTTTGTTTATTTCTTATAAGAACCTCGATGAATATCATTATACAAGTGATCTAAGAAAAGGCCCCCCCATGTAAAAATTTAGTAAAGCTCTATCATGTTTACCATAACATATCCTAAACCCACCTATAAGGATCGACCACTCTTGTCAAGTAGAAATATGCCATTGAAAATGGCCATAAATGTAAGATTTATTCTATCAATGGTCATCTCCTCCAAGCACATATAAATATTAATCTAAACTTATAAATTCCAACCATGACATGGCTTGAAATATGTTGTATTGTCATCATGGGGGTCATAGAATACAAATATACATGGTATGCCATATTTAATAAGCATAAAAGGTGCCATATATCTTCCAATGTCATAGTCATCTCTCTAGGCACAAAATGAAAAGTGTTATTATCCAAATGCCAATAATCCACCATCACCATAATCATTATCCTATCAATATGAATCATAATCTTGTTGGCAACATAATATAGATCGAATAACTCTAGGTAACCAAAATCCTCATCCACTAGTTAATAAATCTCACGAAAGGCCTTTGAACATCTCGTGGCATTATAATTCCCAGTCTCTCCTACACACACCAAATAACTAACCTATCAGCCTAATTAGCTAACTCATCCCATATATAACATTAACTAATCTCAATTTAATCCATATCACTTGCTTGAATTTTTTTCATAAACCCTCCTTAATTCTAAATAAATATACCACTTAGTGTCACAAAACCATTTCTTTCATCAACAAAATCACTCATCTTGAAAAACCCTAAAAGTGTCTTTGTTGACAAAGCTACTACTCCTTATGCAAAGTCACCATTTTCACTTTATAAAATTATAAGTTGCAATTTTACAAATATGATTCATTTTCAAAAAGTAACCTTTAATATATAAAATACCCTCCCAAGTTTTGATCTACAACTTCTCCCAATAAAACTATTTTTTACATCGACCAAATTGCTACTAGGGAAAAACCCTTAGTAGCAACTTTATTTTCACCTAAATTTTTACTATTAATTATTAATAAATGACACTAGACTAAGGTTCCAAGATAATCATCATAGGTCCTACCTCATTGATTCTCTAGTAATCTTAAACCCTCTCCCTTCACTTAAAGTGGTGTGGAATGTGGTCCATTTTCTTTATCTAAAAATATCATAAATTAGAGCTCAAAATTAGTAATAGCTAGGGCAAAAATGAATTATTTTTACCCATTTTTTATATTTTCCCTTTATTTTACCCCCAATCCATTTTATTTTTTTTAACTCCATTATTATAACTAACATGCCCTTCCTCATACATGTCACTTTTATCCCCTTCTCTCATCATTTTCACTAATGGAAAATTCTACATCCAACTTTTTATAAGGGAGCACTACATGGACATATAGTCTCTTAATACTACATAGTGCTCAACCACTACCAAGTCCCTAAAGATAGTTTGGTCTCACATTCCATTTCATCTATTATCCCCCTATCCATTTGAGTTGTCTATTTTTATTCATAAGGCACACCCATCATCCATTTATAATTATGGTTTTCTTGGCATATGTCCTTTCTAATATGTGTCTATAATTGACACCCTCTTTTTTTTGGCTATGGTTTGTTCTTATTTAGATAATATTGACACATGCCACATTGTCTCTTCTTCACCCTCCCATACACTTATGATTGGGGTATCATCTTATTTTTCACCTCCTATCTTTGACTTGTCCCTTAATGATATTATAAAATAAGTAGATTATTTTTTCCTAATGCTCTCCTAGCATTCATCCTTTCTTAGGATATCTCAAAAAATTATGGCCTTTATTTTTATTGGCCAAAATCTATCCTTTTCATGTCCTTACCATGGATACATCTAAAGCTTATGAAATTTTTGTCTTACATGTTATGGTTATTTCCTAGTTGGGATATGATAACAACCATGGTAATATATTTTCTACCAAGTTAATTATTAATTTATATATCACTAAACAATCAATTAAATCTTATTCATCATTGATCTCACATCATCAACCCAAAACCTTCTCTATTTATCCATCCCACCCATTTTATCTTTTTATTGGCCATTTGTCTTGTTCCTCCTCACATGGCCCCTATATGGGTGCATCATATGTTTAGTAAATTAATAACTATCATCAATGAAAATATTTATTATTTAAAATACCATTAATCTCTCTAATTAATTCAATCATAACTCCCTTTCAAAAATGGAAAAAATTTATACACTCATTTTAACTCACTTTATCTCCACACCCAAACATCATCTAACAATGTATAATTATTTCTATAATTTCCAAACAAATTATAAATCATGTCCACTAGTCAAATTAATAATCCATTTATAATTTTCACATAAACTAACCTAGATAATAGTATAACCCCCTTCATTCCTAAACCTTACTAAACTTTACATCCATCACTCTTTTCTTAATTTTATTATTAATCCCTAATATAGACTTGATAACTCCTCTAAACCATCTATGACCTTTTTGGAATTTTAAATTCCAATAATCCTAACTACCCTCAAATGAACTCTCCTAAAAATCCTCTCATTAAACATTCCATAATCCCTATTAACTCCTCTTAACTAAATATAGAAACACCTAAATATCTTATAGCCCCAAGCCCATTTTCTAGGCCTCTCCAGAGGAATTTTTCATTCTTTTGGGAATTTAATAATCATCCTCCACTTGGGAATTTAAAATAACCAAAAATTATGAGCCATTAATCTCATTTATTCAAGATTAGAAATCTAACCAACCATTTTAATCCACCACCCTCTATTTAAACTATGAAATCCCCATACATGAACCAAGAAAGAAGTCAAGTGATCGTATGTTGTCTAAATATTCAATGAAGCATCCATCATAGTCATAGTCTTGAGCTAATTTACAAGTAGTCCAATATCAAGTAATCAATTGGTCGAAATTATCTCAGAGAACATCATTCTTATTAGAGATGAATTGAGAGAAAGATGATGGTAAATATCCTTTATTAATTCTAATTTCCTCCTAATTTGTATACCTTACTAAGTCTTGAGGTTAGATATGATTTTAAAATATGATTTTGGTTAATCGTATGTTTATTTTGGTGATCAAATAAGTTTTTATTTTTATTTTAAATATTAATCTAATACAAATTTAATCTTTATCTATGGATAGAACATACCAAATCATATAATTACTTATTAGAGTTATGTACTTATTTCAAAATATTCTATGGGGATTATATCCTAGTTAGAGACTTTAACGTAATATTTTCTTGTAAGAGGCCACAAAACATTTCATTTATAACTACCACTAATCATATACCACATATATGGGCTCTTCCTCAAACTCATTTTGCTTTCCAAGGTGATTTTTTATATTTTTTTCAAGTTAAATTCTTCTCTTCTAAATTTAATTTATTTACCAACACTTCTCATTTTCATCTTTTTGATCCTTTTTAGCCTATTAGTATTTTTATCAAATTATGAATGGATAAATAAACCCCAAGAGTTTTCTAACCTATTTATTTTCTTATAATTTTTGCATTAATGGTGTGGATGATACTAGTCCAATGTTAAAGATAAGCTCTTGAAATGAGGATGGAATGGATGGAGTGGTTGATGGTGGTCCCATGAGTGATAGAGGGGTAGATGAAGGATGTGTAAGGAATGGGGGATCAACATCATATTAATATATATATATATATATATATATATATATATATATATATATATTAATTTTAGGTGGCATATTTATAATTCATTTGAATACATTAGGAGACACTTAAATAGTTTAATAATAGATTATTCTATCTAGGTGATTGAGGGCATAGGAGATCCTATCTGAGTAGATGAATGGATATAAAATGGTCTACATAATTACTGGGAAATTAAGTCCTCAAAATGAAATAACTAAATAATAATAGGAAAATGACATTGAGGGTTTATTCTATATTTAGTTTATTCTATGGAAATAAAAGTCAAATTTGTTGATGCTTCATGAATAAATTTATATGTACTAGGGATAAAACTAGTAATAATTAATGTGAAAATCACACTATTATTATTATAAACGTGCACCCATAGATGGCATATAGTGTGGGAGGTTTTATAATAGGTCATAGAGAATAAATGCCTTGTCTAAGGTGAAAAAGTGTTCAACTCTAGGTGTGGAAGTGTTATTGCTTACCTGATCACCTAGAGCATTAGTTGTCTCATTGTAATGATGGGAACATCTTAAGGTTGTGGGACCATTATGGTTCTTAGGATAAACCTCTAGATTATATTTTATTCATTCTATTTTAGGTGCACCTATTTTAATACCAATATATAGACCTAAAGATCAAAAAGGTAAATATACCACTAACTTAAACCTAAGATTTTGAACGAAAAGAGAGGAAGAAGGTAAGAATTTTATTTAAATTAAAAGGTGATGAACCAAGAATGGAGAAATCACTCCTAATACCTTAGATACACTAAAAATCTCAAAGAATAAGATATTATCACATAGAATCTACCATGGACACCTCAAATTCATAAGTGTTTCACATGGATGCATGGGAATGTAACACAACATTGAGAGGGATGAAGGTTATCCACATTCAAGCTTTATGTAGACCTGAATACACACTGAATACAAACTACAAATAAGTTACAAGTTCCACATAGAGGTGATGGGACTAGATGGAAATGAGAGGGGTGAACATTATCCATAGACAATTACCAACAAAAACAAATCACAAATAATATCTAATAAAAATAGAGGGAGGTGAACATAATTTTAATTAACATGGAAGGTTCAACTAATAAAAGTACTCTTGGAGGAAAAATACTGGTAGTGAGAGTTTGCTTAAAAAATTTGACCCCTTTTTATAGTAAATAATAAATATTTTATAAGGGAGTAAATATTTTACAATTAATATAACCCTTGGGGTGGTAAATACAATATTTTAATTATATTGCAATGTCACATCCACACTTCTTATATTTTATCTCGAGATCCAAATATGGGAGTTAGTGGAAGTTTTATTCTAGAACCATGTGTGTCTGAGAGTTGAATATCTTTGGAATACTCAAAGGGATGGCATGTAATCATATTACAATGTTTGATAGCCACTTTTGTATTTACTCATCTTGATAAGGCCTTGAACACCACTCAACTAATTTCAAACTACCACTTTACACTTTACCATAACTTTTCAATAAATACACATGTCTCTATTGAAATTTCACATTATTGTTATGCATCTAATGGAAAATGGTTCCTTACACCTTTTAGGGTCATTTTGCAATGAGATCTACATAGTTAGGTTGCTTAATAAGCTATGAGTTGATGAAGGGAGTAGATCTAGAAGTCATCTATGTGGGTTGATTGAATTTTTATCCATTTTAAATAAATGCATATTGATAATTATCAAAATTATTCACTTCACACCTATATCCCATATCAATCTATGAAGTAGTATGTGTGGAGCATATATCATAACCTACAATTTGTGAGAGTATAGAAGTGGAACACTATGATTTGGTGTAGGAATTAATCATGGATGCATAAGGAACCTTTTTAATAAGAGTGTGCATAAATATTGAAAATCTTGGGCATACTTCTCATGATTTGTAACTTCTTCTTGCATACCTCTCCCTATATTATCTAAATACTAGGGTCCTTGTGACCTTAAACCTATGCACCATTTTTTATTTTATGGTGGAGGGTTACTTTTATAGTATGTTTTGAGTTACTCACAAGATATGGGTGACTTAAAAATTCAATGCCTATAGAGACCTTGATGGTCCACTTAATTTTTAAGTAGGAATTTGGTAGCCTTTGAATCAATCCATTGGGCATAGGGTCATTAAAATTGAAAATGACTTGGCCCATGTTTAAATAAAATAAATTGAGACCTATCTATAACAAAACAAAATGGTGAAGAATAAAAAATAGATGTGTGAGATTCACTTAGAGAAAATAAAAATACACTAAGAATATACAATGAGCACATAGGAACTTAGGGAAAGGAAAAAACATCTAATTTACTATTTACAAGATCATTCATAATCATAGGAGATAGTGCTTGAGATGAATCTCATTGACTAGGATAGGAAATTCCTCTCTATTTAACTTAGTGAGTTAGAATGCATTGAATTGATTATGGTATGTGGATCACTCCATATGACATCAAATTTAATATGCCTTCCAACTTTTGCTTTATCTACATCCCATTTGAGTACTAAATATCCCTCCTAGAAAATTTTGTTAGTGCCCCTTTTGTCAAAGGTCCTCTTTGTCTGGACCTATTAATTATCCATTATATGTGTAGCTTGCACTCTATCATCTTTGAGCTCCATTAGATCTACTAAACTTAAAATGAGGGGATTTCTTTTGCGAAGCTCCAATTGGTGGAAGAGTTACAATGAAGGCAACTCAAGGGATGTGATAAATGTGGCTTCCCTTCCATAAATTAACATGAAGGGTGAATTTTACAACACTATTTTAGGAAGGAATTGATCATCCCAAAGGATGGTTTTGAGCTTAGTATGCCAAGTTTTCTTATTATCCTTTAAGGTCCTCTTTATAATATGAATTAAATTTTTAATCATGGAATTGATTAAACCTTTACCTTGAGGTTAATAGTTTGATGAGGTGCTCAAGTGAATGTTATGTTTGATGGCCCATTCATTGATCTTGGTTCTAAGGAAGGCCAACACATTATTAGAGATAATGATTGTTATAACACTAAACCTCAATATAATGACTTCATAAAAGTCTATGATGGATGTCTCATTAACCTCCTTGAGTGCTACTATTTTTGTACATATCATGAAATAGTTTGTGGTCATGAGGATCCATTTATGCCCATCATTTTATGGTGGGTTGATCATGGCTATGAAGTCCAAGACCTATTGTGCAACGGGATGATCATCTTGTATTAGATGAAATGGTAAGGCTACCATCATCTATTTGCCTATGAAAAAGGCACATTTCTTGTAACTTTTCACATATGTGTGGACATATTTGAATAGAGTTGGCCAATAATATTCAACTTATATAATATTTATAATAGTGGTCTTGGGTGAATAATTTCCTCTTATAGGGCCATCATGGAATTATTGGAGAATTATACTCACTTGGTCTAATTCTATGAACCTCAAGAGGACTCCATTAATGTCTATTATGAGCAACATAATAATGATGAACATATAAATAATGGATTATAACCTAAAGTTCCTAAGCTTAGACTTATTCAAATTACATGGTAGATTCTTTATATATTAATTCTCCTTCATGAAACATAAGGACTAATTTTTCTTCAAACTTTTTATCCACAACTAATTATTCATAGAGTCCCTTTCCTTTCACTAACTTGGTGATCTAGATGTCCACATCATACTCCATCACCCTTATTACCAAACCAACTCTCTTCTAATTGATCTCCTTATCGAATAAGAACCCTTTTATACTTGTATACATAACCAAGAGAAATTTTATTGTTGGAGAGAATATGCTAGAACTTATTAAGTGATCCAACAAATGCAAGGATGTGCTTCTCTATAAATCCATATCATATCTCATAATATTTTAGTGCTTCATAGAAAAAGGTGACTAGTTTCTTGAATTGATCATTATTAGGCTTTGCAATAATGGTTGAGATGCCTCTGACTCCACCAAATGCATAAAATCATAAAATCCTTGCTATAATATAGGTTGACCAAGGTAGGATATTTTGTAATAGCACACTACATGGCTTAAAAATACTTTTACCTTTAGGATTATAGTTGAATACAACATTCTTTTTGAGCATCCCAGTGAGGGTTTTGGTTAGATTGTGAAGTTAGGTACAAGTCTCCTTAAAAAATTATCCTTCCCAAAAAGCTTTATAAACTCTTCTTATGACATACGAGAGGGAGAGATGAAATAAATTTGACTCATTATAGATCAAATATGAGCCCCTATTTGGAAACAATGTCCTCTAGTAGAGAATATTCATAAAGTATGAAGATACACTTGATAAGGTTTAAAGATATTCTAAAACCTTATCACTTTTTAAGACTTGCTCCAAATGGCCTTGGTGATCTTTTGCATGCTTAAAGAAAATATTTATGCCATCGGGGTAAACCAAGATGATTTTTTGATGAGATACTTAAATTCCATAGCCATGGATCTTTAGGATGTTAATCCTACATTTTTAAAACCAAAGGGAATCTACTAGTATGAAAAGGTTTGCCACTTAGTGGTGAATGTTGTTTTATAACGATCACACTCTTGCAAAAGAATTTAGTTGTAGATTGATTACCCATACAACAATGAGAAAGAATCTAGTTCTAGCCTAATTAGACATATAGAAATGATCATTTATCTATGACTGTAACTATTTGTAGGATATAATCCATTGGTGGGAGAGGATAGTGATACTTAAGGAATGATTTGTTTAAGTCTCTAAATTCCATGCATATATGTATTTCGCCATTCTTCTTCCATATTAAGACTAAGTTGAAAACCCATGAAGAGTGTTTTATTGGAAGTATTATACTATATTCTATGATCCTTAAGACCTATTTTTTCATTAGGGGCTTGATATTTGGGTTGACAGGCATAAAATTTTGGTGAACTAGTTATATGTTAGGGTTAAGCTCGGTAGTGTGTTGGGATAAGCCTGGATTAAAGAATCTAAGATCCTTATAACTAGATGTGAATATATGATCATATCACCTACTGAACTCAATAAATTTATTAATTTATAGTGGGGAGCATACATTTCCAACTTTTAGAATCTTTTCTTCAAAGATGATTTCTTGTACATAGACCTCCTCTTTTATTGTCATGCTTCACATTTCTCCTATGAACTGGTCATCATAATTGAATATTATTTCCAAGTTAAATAATCCATTAGGAAGCTTGTTTTATTCTAGTTATATGATCTGATACCCATATTGGGTTTCAAGTTATGCTTGTTTCTTGGCACAGAACTCAACCTCATCTTATAGGAAGTTGATAATCTACTCATCAATTTCAAACCCCTACCAATTATCTATGTTATCAGGGACTACTAATCTAGTTATGAGATTTATGAACTACTCATACCCATTCATTATGTCACATGGGATGTCATAGTACATGCCTATGGTTGAAATTCTATCTACATTGGTTTTTTGTGATCTTAGTATGGAAATAATGTTGAAGGCATGGAAGCCTTCAACCATATCCCACACTCTATGTTTAAAGGACTTCAACAATTCATTCTTATCATGATCTATGATCTAACCTAGCGAAAATCGAGTTCACTATCACAAAATTCTTGTATTTATTTTATTTGTATCTTCTACACAAGCCAGAGACCTTAGATCAACACCTCATACTTTGTAGCATTATTTGTGAAATTAAACTAGAACCTAAAGGTGTATAAAGACTTCTCATTTTGATGGGAGACTAACATCACACTATATATAATACCATATTTACTTTAGTATTCATAAAAATATAATTTTCATGTGCCTTCATGGCTCTCCTATACCTTTATGATATTAGGTAACACAGAACTCTCATCTAAGATACAATACACACCTAGACCTATCTCCTCTATGTTACCATATCATTTACACTCATAATGTTTGCATGCTCATTCATCCAATAAATAGTTATGGATTTATTCATGTAACATTATGGATTCATAGAGAATTATATTATTCTCCTAAAAAAACATTTCATAGTTTAATTCAACTAGGTTGGGAGAGTATAACTTAACATGACTTTTGAAGATGGGTTTAGATTTGATGGCCATCTTAATTCCATATCTAGTTCTGAGTAACATGTGAAAAAATCCTGAAGATAACTATATTCTCAACTTTTTCATGAATTCTTAGGAGAGGTAGATGGTGAAGTAGGGAGACAAGTTGATGACTATGATATCCTACACAATCAAAAGAATTGTGCATGTATATAGTGTAAGATTCAAATATTTGATGATTCCCATGGTCTTGACCATTTTTTCTTATAGATAGACCACTCACATTCAAATAGAGGAATACACGAATTTAAGAATATCTATGATCTTTTTTGTCATCACCAAGATAATCATGCTTGAGTTGATCATGTAATTGTGTACCAGATGTTGGCTGATAATCAAGGAGATATAAAATGCGGGAAGCTTGGTGTTACTATGCACTTGAATTTCTTCTACTATTGGTTAACATAGACTTGTTGAGATGGAAGGAATAAGTTGTGATTTTTTACATTCCTAAAATCATTTCAGAGCATCTTGTTAAAAATTCAATTGAGAAATAATATCAAGAGTGTCCCATATGGTTAGATTGAGGCTCATATTCTTCATCTATATAACTATATTGAAGGGAGTTTGAGAACACTTTGGCTATCATTTTTGAATCGAATCTTTTCTCATACTTTTGCACTAGTCTAAGGTTGCTCCTCTCTTTAGACATCCTATTCCATGTGCACTAAAGGTTTCATAGGTAATTTATATTGTGTATTTGCATTTGTGACTTGGGGTATTGAAGGTGAGGGTGCTGAAGTTGGTAATCCCTCCTATATCTCTCTCCTTTTGAATCTTGTATTGAAATAAACTTGGGTGATTCCTCTACTTGATGCACCACTCTAATTTACATATTTGAAGTTGTCTTCTTATCAATTAATAAGAGTAGACCCATTTTTTTGCTAAAATAACACTTGAGTTTCTTATTCATAATGAGATATGGTTTTTACCTACAATTGAAATTGTGAAAAAAATTTCACACAGAGGTCTTGGTTCACGACTCCATTTGTGTATGTATCTTGATTATGTAGTTGACTACATGGGAAAAATGAGTTGGGATCCTACATAATATTTTTTTACACAAGTGATATAAACGTGCTTCTAACATCAAACCTTTGTGTATAAGGTAGTTTATTATTTGTGAGATAGTTTTTTCATTACTCACCACCTTGTTAGGGAGGTCTTCTTAACTAGTATTAATGAGCAAAGGGATGATGGGGTATGGAATATTATGATTTCTACCTTTTTAGGGCCACAAGCTCATTTTTAAAGGTTTTCAATAATGTTTTAACCTCATGTAATTTTTTATGGGGATAAAAAATTAATTTGGTGGGCCTAATGCAATGGGGATAGGTGTTATCATATGCTATGTAACTAGTTATCTGGGAGGAGATTTTATGAATAGAGGCATAGCAGTTCTAGGCATAATTTTCCTTTCCTAGATAAAACAATTTTCTATAAATACAACAACTTTGCATGGTATTATTACACCTCTCATTGATTGAATCATCATAAATATATAACTATTAAGATCCTTTAAAACATATAAAAATGAATTAGTGGGATATGGCTTACATAAGGGTGGGATCCTATCCCATACTCTCTAGAACTTGAAGTTGAAATCAACCATCATATAGTGTGGGGATCTCTTTATAGTTGTAAGTTGATCTATCAATTATAAGTGGTCCCTCTGGTCCTGGAATTATTTGCATAGTTCATCCCAAAACTCATCCTATTTGTAGATGGCATTCAGTCTAAAACCTCAGTACCACTGAAGTGTTTTGCCTTTAAAATAAGATTAAAAAAACCTAATTATGACATTATCTTTGGTGACATAGTGTACTAAGAAGTTGTTCTCAATATCCTAAATATGATCCATAGGGGAAGTTGAGTTCTCACCATTAAATTAGGATAAAATTTTGAGTGATGTGATTAGGATGTCATGATATTGGACAAGAGTTAATGGACTATCTCTGTTGAAAGGTATAAATAGTTGGTTTTTTTATATAACCATGAATGGGATAGGGACTAATCTCCCGCTAGGTGTAGGGATCTTACCAAAGTGGGTGTAGACTGAGTTTCAAGGGATTATTGACTTTAACCTCTCTCCATCATAATAGGGGATAAAGATACTCTTACTCTTATTATTATAGAATGTGTAGAGAGATCAATGCAATTGAAATTAATGCCACTTATAAATTACCTAGTTTGTCTTGGCATGTAGATAGGGGGCTGATCTTTAAGAATGAGAAATGTTTAGAGTTGATAGGAGATTAAAATATCTCTAAAACACTATTAACCAAACAGTTAGTAAAATCCTTGAATTGGTCCTACTAGGCATGCTTGAAACTATTTTCATTCGAAATGGACACCTAGGTATGATCTGTAGTGTGAGAGGTTTTACGATAGGGTGCAAAGTATGAATACCTTATATGGGGTGCAAAATTATTTATTACTAGGTGTGGAAGTGTTATCACTCACTAGAACATGTAGAGAATTAGATATCTCATCACAATTATAAGAATGCCCCCAAGGTTTAAGACCCTTTCTCTCCTTGGGATGAACCTCCAAAGTAGGCCAAATTGCTTACATTATAGGTGCACCTAGTTTAAGACAAAAGCAAAGACATAAAGAGAAGAAAGGTAAATATGCCACTAACATAAACCTAATATTCTTAAGAAAAAGAGAGGGAAATGGTAAGAATTTTCTATAAAGTAAAAGGTGATGCACTAAGAATAGATCAAGCACTCCTGCTAACTTGGACACACTAAAAATCTTAGAGAATAAGATAATATCACTCAAACTCTACCATAGACACCTCAAATTCATAATTGTTTTACATGGAGTCATGGGAATTTAATGCAACATTGAGAGGGATGAAGGTTATCTAAATACAAGGATTATGTAAACTTGAATGTGCACAAAATATGACCTAAAAATGAGTTCTAAGTACCACATGAAGGTGTTAGGGATGGATGAAAATGATATAGTCAAAAATTACCCATATATAAAGATCAACAAACATAAATCACACACATAGTATAATAATAATAGAGGGAGGTTAACTTACATTTCATTATCATGTAAGATCCAACCAACAAAAGTACTCTTGGAGTGTAAATTTTGATTGCATGAGGTTTCTTTAAAATGTTGACCCTTTTTTATAGTAATAACAAGGATTTTATAACAAATTAATCATTTTAAAATTAATACTCTCCTTAGGGTGGTAAACATAATATTTTAATAATAATGTGGCACCAAATCCTTGCTTCTTAAATTTTGCCTAGTGATCCATTTGGGAGTTGGTGGAGATATTATTTTGGATCCACATACATGTCTAAGAGTGGAAGATCTTTGGAATATTTAGAGGGGGTGTCATGTAATCATATTGTTGACATTTTGTCAACACAAGCCAAATGTCAAACCCTAACATCAAAAAACTTACATGAGAATCACTCTAAGCTTATTTATAGTGCATAAATTATCATGGTTTCATAAATGACTATTGAGACTCTTAAAGCCTTGTTAGGAGTGTCATGGTGTGCTTAGGCCTATTTACATACCCATTGTGTCATGGTTACCTTGAGTCTATTAGGTGATGTTTTAGTTCATCATGATGGTATTTGAGTGAGAAATAGAGTGTCAAAACATATTATAAGGTCTATTTAATGGTTTTAACCTTTTTTTGATGAGTTTAAGGATCTTTTGACAAAGTTAAGGTAATTTGGAGAAAATGAGGTTTCTAATTCCTACGGTTTTAGACTTGTTTAATCCTTTTAAAGAAGGCCAAACCTTTAAAATGGGATGTAAGTGTGTTTGAACATTATTTGAGATCATAATATGAAGATAAATAGTGTTTTTAAATTTGTTTTCCATGATATACTCAACCAAGCTCAATTAGCACCTCAACTCACCCTTAGAAGCCATCAAATACACCTCCAATTCCTTATATTGGTCAATTTGCCTTATAAATGTTTAAATAAAGGGAATATCATGGTGTTTCATTACTTAAGAGGGTATTGAAAAGTTCTTATTCACATAATATTTCCACTACTATGCATTTTAAATCCTTAGAAGTCCATTTTGAAACCTATGTCCATAACCCACCCACCAAGTGGACCCCATACATGAAAAATGATT
Source organism: Torreya grandis (assembly GCA_037957365.1). Lineage (NCBI taxonomy): Eukaryota > Viridiplantae > Streptophyta > Pinopsida > Cupressales > Taxaceae > Torreya > Torreya grandis. The sequence continues at coordinate 2,436,652 of JARHVA010002327.1, forward strand.
CCTTCCCACTTTAAAATACCATATATTATATTTTAAAAGGTCACTTAACTCACGTTTTCCTTATTTTCATCCATCAGTGGTAGTAATAGGTTAGAGATCTAGAGAACATAGAGGAAAGAGACTATTTATAGGTGATTTCTATAGTTGTACAAAATTGTACAAACTATTTCATATAGAGGAGGATCATAGGTTGTATTAGGGGCCTAGTTTGACATCTTAGATAATTTTCATGGTTCCCAATAAAACTTCCCTTCTAAACCAAATTCTCTTTTAAACCAAGTTTCTTTGCATCCCAAGAAAACTTCCTAGTTTATGGATAGTACAGATTGGACAGAGAATATCACGATCTAAAACATTTGTGAAAGGAAGAGGGTATCTCAACATTAAAATCTATGGAATTTATCTATATTTTAATTTTTTATAATTTATGAACAATAACTAACATCTTGACAACTCCAATGAGCTTGTTCATTTATGCAAGGAGTGGAAATGGCAATGGTTTTGATGAATTTTTTGATTTTTTCTAATAACCACTACTTGATTTGTATTATATATATATCCTAATATATAACATAAATCAGCCTATACTGATTTATTTCACCTTTTAAGGTGTGTAATCAAGTAAATCTCTTGGTTTCTTCCTTTTATAGTTTGTAGATAGGCTTTTATGTATTGCAGTGTATTTAAAGTTTGGTTATGTAGGTGAATGGTGGTTATGATTATATAATAGTAGATTGGGATCCACCCATACCTATTATGCCTTCCCAATCATGGATAAAATTCACCATAATTCTAAGAAAACCTCTAATCCTTACTTTATTGTGACTATGATGAGTAATGTGTGACCTCCTTGACATCAAGAAAATGTGGTTATTAAGAAGGTCCTTAAGTGGTTTCAATGTATACATCATCCTATGTTTTATTCATAGTCTTCAAAATTACCCTAACTATATTTCACTCTCTCCCCTCTACTTGGACAACTCTCATTCCAAATTCTTGTCAAATAAACTTCATAACTACTTACTGGCCTTATTCAAGCTAAGGAGAAGAAATTGACTATTAGGGTGGGGTATAAGAGGTTTAAATAGATAATATAAGAGTTAAATTACCATATGTATATTAATTAAAATATGATTATATAGGTTTCATCAATAAACACACACTAGATTCACTCAATGGAGGTATACATAGTTAATAGACTTACAATAGACCACATACAACCCACCTATAGTACTTTGTACTTGAGAATCAAGTAGATAGGTGGTAAAGAGTATTGATAAATGTTATTAATTGTTTTAAACCTATTTTAAATGTTAATTAGGTTCAAGGATTATTTTATGGTTAGGAACCCAAAGGAGAAGGATCAAAACCTCATAGTTAGAGACCTAAACTATCACCTACAGGTTGTTGTGTGCTTGAGATCATGACAAGGTTATGTAAAGAAAGAGTAGAGAATAAGAATAATTAAAGTGTTATGAGTCTTTTTTGAATTAAAATCAAGTTAATGACCATTAAATTATGTCATTGGATGAATATGATATCCTAAATTAAAAAAAGGACGTTGTCCCTTATAGACCTACATGCCTGATTGTAGAGGGAAGCACAATATGAGCAAGTGACTTATCAAAAATTGAGTTTAAAATGTCACAAAAACCTTAATAGGTATTAGGATATGAAATATTTTACCTTAAAATTTATACATGACTCTAAATTCCTAGAGGAAGTCATTTCCACCTACAATATATTTAAGAACCCAACTGAGAATCACAATCATGGTAGAGGGGAGTATGATTGTGTTGAAGCCTTAGGTAAAAGTAAGATGTTAGAATAGAAATAGTAGGGTATTAATTATTTTGTGATATTATTATAATAATCATTTAAATATCCTAATGATCCTTTTAATTAGTGAAAACATAATGACCTACATAAGCTTGTTAGGCTTAATCACACCAAAATAGACCTATACATGTCAATGAAGGGTTTATACTTGATGATTAAGGTCATCAAAATGTTGGGACACCTAAAAAAGTATGTAAGGGATAAATTTTAATATATTAAAGTTTATTTATCCAAAAAATCATAAAAAGGATATGTTGAGGACCTAACTAGGCCTAATAAGCCTAATCTAGCAAACATAGTCCTACATTAATTTGAAGACATTTGCTTGTGAAGTGATCTTGAGATGAAAATATTTGAGATAAAGTGTATAATAGAGCTTATGACTATGTTGAATCATTTGGTAAAATTTATATGTTTTAATGGAAATATTTTTGATATTACTTGTTTTGTGACATTCTTAGCATCCTCATTAAACTGGCATAATGATCCTAGTAGGGAGTTAAGACATAATGACCTACATAGGCCTGTTAGGCCTAATCAAACTGAAACAGACCTATACATGTCACTCAAGGGTTTATACTTGATTATTTAGGTCATAAAAATGTTTTAAAACCTAAAAAATTATGTAAGGGAGACATGTTAATATCCTCAAGTGTATGTAGTCCCAAACTCAGAAAAAGGAGACATTGAGGACCTAACTAAGCCTAATAGGCTTAATCTATCAAACAAAGTCCTACATTAATATGAAGAAATATGATTGTGAAGTGATTTTGAGATTAAAAAATTTGAGATAAATTGTATAAAATTCCAATAAAATTATTAGAAACCTCAGGTGAGGCACAAGGCACTAAACCTAGACCTCAAATGGTTTCATAGGCTTGATTGTGTAGAAACCCCAGGCAAAAAAATGAAAATGCAAGGGATTGAGTTGTTATATGACTTATATCCAAGGGTGTGTAAACCATAAATACATGAATAGAGATTAAAATTACATCTTAACATAGTGGATAACATGGGAATAAATCACTTAAGTTTCTATATTAGCCCAAATAACTCAGACTTAACAATCTTGATTGTTGTCTACAGGCAGTCTTATGAGACTATAAAAACATAATTATAGTTTGGACATCAAAAGATAGTATAAAAAGGTTTAAAATTGGCAATAAATAATTTATGGTGGTTATTAAAACTTAAAATCATCTACATGCCATCTAGACCTCCAAAACTCAATTTAGGCCAATTAGGACTAAAAGCCTATTTTAGGTCTAGAAGGCCCACACCACCATAGAACCATGTTCATACTATCTTAAATAAAATCAAACCATGAGAAGGTCTATTGGGGTGATTTATGTCATATAAATGAGTTTTTAGTATGTTAATATAGTATAAAGATCAATTTAAATCTTGAGACTATCTTTGACCACATAGTCCTAAACAACCAGTTTGAGCCATCTATTCAAGTGTTTAGATCTTTCACCATAAGGGGAATTGTGGAAAATTATATTATAAGGATTTAGGAACCTATATATAATTAAAATACATGGAATATTTAACTATATTTAGGTTCTCATATTTAAGAACAAAGGTTAAGACTATTAACATGTCTAGATTGATTGCAAAAGACTACAACCACACTTCCCTATGTTCATATCATGACACACGTTTTGTATGGTAACTAGAGATTCTCAAGAAATTTTTAGAAGTTCATGGACCAAATATATATGGAAATAATTTTTTTTTTTTGATTTTCATACTTTATGAACTGTCATTAAGATGGTGAACCTCCAAAACCCTCTTTAAACCCTACTATAGACTAGTCTTGATAAAACTAAAGATTTAAGCATCCAATTGTAATGTAATGACCCTAAAAACACTTGAATCATTAATTCAACTTAGTAGGGTCCTAACCATGGTACTATGTTGTAAAAAAATCTATGGACCTATCAAAAAATAGTGTTTTTTAGGAAAGATAGAGGAAAATATACTACACCCTTAACCTTTGGTGTGTCTTGGGATATGTGTGGCAGACTTATGGCTTACATAAATATTTTATATTATTATTACATTTCTCTATGTTATTAATTATGTCAACCTATGTAATAACCATTGCTAAGTAGACAATATATAAGAGGTAGTGGTTAATCTTCGATCATAATGTTAAGTATTCTGCTCTTAGTGCATTATTATGGAGGTTTCCCCCTCAAAGAGGCTTTGTTATATTATCCAGTATTCTACTCTGCTATAACTTATTATTGTGTGATATTTCATATTTGATTATTATATGTAATATAAAATCATTTTATGCAAACATCTAAGTAATTTCATTACAAGTGGTATTAGATGTTTGATTTGGGCAAGTTTCCTATGGTGTTATTTTTTTGGATCTGGTGAGGTGAGTCTTCTACGAGGGGAAGGAGAGAAAAAACATAACTTTCAATCCAGGAAGAATTTTTTTTTTCTCTCAACGTAGTATTATTCAAAAAAAAATTAAAATAAATAAATAAAGTCTAGAATTTTTTTTCACTTTCCACATTTGTAGTTGTTGGATTCATCTTGATGAGACGATCACAATGGTATATTTTGATGGTACACTTTTTTGAGCCAAATGTTTTTACCCTAGTGCATAAATAAAACCATTAGATACATCTTAGCAAGGTGATCACAATGGTACCATCTCTTAGTACACTTTTTTTTATGGAAAATAGCCTCCTAAGGTTTGTATATGGCCAGGATTCTACATGGGGATGGAAAGGGGGGCAAGAAACTCTTAATACTCCTATTAATGACATGGAATCTAGTACTTTAGATCCATTGATTTCTCAAATTCAATCTAACATAAAGGGATTGTTACAACAAAATGAATTTGTTATAGTTTAAAATGATGTTTCAAGGATGCACAGAGAGATTAATATCATTCATAATCAATTAAATTAGATCACTAATTTATTGGTTGATATTTCATGTCAATTACAGTCAAAAAACCCTCCATATTATCATTCGATTCCTCCTCTCAGCACTAACAACTCTAATTTTGGTGTGAAATTGATGTTACTGAAAGTGGACATGCATAGGTTTTATAGTAAGGATCCTCTCACTTAGATTACTCAAATTAATAATTTATTTGATAAGCATCAAACTCATAGTTCTTAGAAGGTGATAGTGGCATCTCTATATCTAAAACTTGAGCAGTTCATTTGGTATCATTGGGTTTATGCTTAAAATAAAATGAATGATTCTCCTATTACATGGTTTATTTTCATTGATGAGTTGTTGACTCATTATCAAAACAATGTCTTTGAGAACTAATTTAACCAATTATCTAAACTGTGGTGAACAAGAATTGTGAAGGATAATATTCGTTAGTTTCAAAATCTATCATTATGGATGGAAGACATCATTGAGGAAAATTTAACTAATATATTTTTGGGTGGTCTCAAATATACCATCCAATTGGAGGTTTGGATATTTAACCCAAAATTTATATTAGAAGCTATTCCATGGGCATGCATCGTAGAGGAAAAAGAGATGGTCAAATGGAAAACCTTCACTATTGGTCATGATCATACCTTTCCAGCACCATCCTATCCTCAACCCACTTGACTGACACCTTAATAAATTAAGGAGAAGTGAGTGAAAGGGTTGTGTTATGGTTGCTATAACAAATGGAGAGAATACCATCACTATGCTAAAAAGAAGTTGTTTTACATCGAAGGTACCAATGACGATGAAGATGATGAGGAGGCACTTATCAAGGATGAAGAAGGTCTTGAGGAGGAATTTGAAGACTCTCAGTGTACTATTTCATATCATTCCCTTTCATGTATTATTACTCCCCAAACACTTAAAGTGGGTTTCCAAAATAAATAAAAGGTCTCTATTTTGATTAATTCTGGGAGGACACACAACTTCATAAATAGTAAGCTAGTTACTTGCTTGAACTATTTCATTTATCCTATTTTAGAATTTTAGGTCATGATTATAGATGGTGGTACTATCAGCTACTTAGGTAAATACCATAGTATTAAGCTAGCCATGAGAGGCTACTTGTTGGGGTCTCCTATATTTTCTACTCCCATGGGGGGAGACGACATTGTTCTAAGAGTATTCTGGCTCACCACTTTGGGTACTATTGAGATGAATTTCAAGGAATTATTCATGCATTTTCATTCTAAGGGTATGATATTTGAGCTAAGGGGATTAAGGGTTAAATCTCCACAACTTTTTAGCTCCCATAAAATGATAAAGATTTTTTGAAAGGGTGTTAAAGGATTTGTAGCTCATTTTTTTTCCATGGAAGTTCATCCAACTCAACCATTTACACCTCTTAATCTGTAACAAGTGATTGATCTCTATTTGGTTGTTTTTGGTGACATGTCAAAAGGAATTCCACCTATCCACATGTATGATCATGCTATCTAACTTATTCCTAGTAGTAAACCACCAAATATTAGGACATATAGGTATCCTTATGCACATAAAAGTGAAATTGAAAAGATGGTATAGGAAATTTTGGATATAGGAATCATTCACCATAGCCAAAGTGAATTTTTTTCACTAGTTTTCATGGTGAAAAATAAAGATGACACTTAAAGGATGTGCCCTGACTAAAGGAAACTCAACAAGTACACTATCAAAGATAAGTTTCCTATTCCTATGATTGATTATTTGCTAGATGAATTAAATGGATCTATTTATGTTACCAAGTTATATCTGCATTCTAGGTATCATCAAATCCAAATGTATGATGAAGACATACCCAAAACTACTTTTAGGACTCATGAGGGCCATTATGAGTTTTTGGTTATGCCTTTTGGGCTAAAAAATGTAGAATCTACCTTTCAGAGTTTCATGAATACTATTTTATGCCATTTTTGAGGAAATTTGTTTCATTTTTTTTTGATAATATCATCATTTACAATAAAAATTGATAAGACCATTTGCACCAAGTGAAACAGGTACTCTCCATTTTGGAATAACATCATTTGTATGCCTAACCTTCCAAATGTACTTTTAGAGCTTGTGAGGTTGAGTATTTAGGTCATCATATTTCTTATACATGAGTAAATTTGGATCCTAAAAAAATCCAAGCAATGGTGGAATGGCAAATGCCTAAGGCACTCAAGCAACTAAGGGGATTTTTGGGGATAATTAGTTACTATCATAGGTTTGTCAAAAATTATGGTATCATTATAGCTCCACTCACATCTCTATTAAATAAAGACTCTTTTTAGTGGATTGATATAGCTACTAGGACATTTGAACAATTGAAATTGGTGATGTACACCACTTTAGTGTTAGCTAATATTTATTTTGCCAAGACTTTTATGGTTGAATGTGATGCATTTGGGTATGGTATGGGTGTTGTACTCATGAAATAAGGAAAACCAATTGCATTTTAAATTCATCAATTTAAGCGTAAAAATCAGCACAAGCCCATTTATGAGAAGGAAATGATGTCCATTTTGCATGTAGCCAAACAATGGAGGCCTTATTTGATGGGTTATCACTTTTAAGTAAAGACTGATCATGACAGTCTAAAATATTGTTTGGAACAAAGGTTATCATATGAAGAATAATAGAAATAGGTAACTAAGATGTTAGGCTATGATTTTGACATAGTTTACAAGAAAGGCAAGGATAATGTAGTGGTAGATGCACTATATAAGAAGGATGAATTAGTTGAGGCCTTCATATATGCTATGACCATTTTATAGGTAGATTGGCTAGAGGAAGCATGATCAAAATGGGACAAATATAGTGTTATCCATGATTTTATTTAGAATCTTCAACAAGGTTTGGGTGGATTTGAAAAATTCACATAGAAGGGTGATGCATTATGGTATAAAAATAAATTATACCTATGTAATAATTCTCTTCTTAAACAAAAAATCCTTCAAGAACTTTTTGCAACTCCAATTGGGGGTCATTTAAGATTTTTGAAAACCTATCATAGAATCAAGTAAATTTTTTTTTGGGAAGGAATCAAGGGGGAGGTCCATAAATATGTGGTTGAATATATGATCTATCAACAAAATAAAGGAGAAACCATCAAAACCCTAGGTTTTTTTAGCCTTTATCCATCATGAGCCAATGTTAGGACTATGGATTTCATTACATGGTTATCAAGATCTAATGGTCAAAATGTTATCATGGTTGTGGTTGATTGTCTCAGTAAGTATGCTCATTTTAGTCCTTTATCATAGCCATTTATTGCTAGTAAAATAGATTCTAGTTTTTTCAATACATTTTAGAAATTACATGGTACCCCTAAGATCATTGTTAGTGATTCAGATCCCATCTTCACTAGTAATTTTTGGACTAAGTTATTTGCATTTTTTGGCAACTAGTTGGCTCATAGTTCATCCTATCATCCTCAATCTGATGGAAAAACTAAGGTAGACAATGAATGTCTAGAAGTATATCTCCATTGTTTTGTTTTTAATAAATAAGATAAATGGGTTCATTGGTTGGCACTTGTTAAATGGTGGTATAATACTTTTATTCATAGTTCTTCAAAAATGCCTCCTTTTCTATCACTATTTGGATACCACCCTCTATCCATCACTTCAACCTTAAAGGCCCATCCTAAGGTTCATGAAATTGAATAACATATTCACCATCAAGAGGAGGTCCTTGCCAATTTGTGTGAAATTTAGCCATGGCCCATAATTACATGAAACAATAGGCAGATCAACATAGGATTGAGAGGCACTTTGACATTGGTGATTTTGTTTTTGTTTGCTTACAACCATATAAGTATATGTATTTTAAGAAATAGAAAAAGGATAACAATTTGTCCCCTAAGTATTATGGGCCTTATCATATCTTGTATAAAATTGGTAGTGTGGACTACAAGTTAGAGTTTCCTTCCTCCACTCACATACATCTAGTATTTCATGTATCATGCCTAAAGAAAGTCATTAAACATAAAGTTGTTACCTAAACTAATTTATCAGAATTATATGAGGAAGGAATATTTATTCTTGATCATAAGTAAATCTTTCGAATGTGCACTTAGTAGTTGTGGTCTCAAGAAATTAAGGAGTACCTCATCAAATGGAAAAATCTACCCTATGAAGATGATACTTAAGAGGATGAATCCTTTATGTAACAATGTATAGAATTGACTTAGCATTGAGGACAATGTTGTTTTGAAGGGGAGGAACATGCTATGCCCTTAACCTTTGGCATGCCTTGGGATATGTGTGGCTAAATTATGACTTACATAACTATTTTATATTCTTGTTACATTTCTCTATGTTCTTAGCTAGGTTAGCCTATGGAATAAACATGGCTAAGTAGACTATATATAAGAGGTAGTGATTAGTCTTTGATCATCATGTTAAGCATTCTACTCTTACTGAATTATTTTGGAGGTTTCCACCTCAAAGTGGATTTGATATATTATTTAGTATTCTACTCTGCTATCACTTATTGATGTGTGATCTCTCATATTTTCTTATTCTATGCAAACATTTATGTAATTTCATTATTAAATAGGTATAAGATAGTTTAAGATGATGTCAATCATTAGAGATGTTTATTTGAAACTTTTTTCATCTTCTCATATAATTATACTCTTAAAACCATGCCTTTAAATTCCCCTAGGAATCTCTTTTAATCAGCTAATCTATAGAAATGATGGATATGGTGACCTAGTCACCTAGTCTACCCAGGTTGCATGTGCCTCTTGCTAAAAAAGGCTAAGTGGTATGTGTTGACCAAATTTGAATTTTAGTCAAAATAGGTCAACTTTGACATATTGAAACTTTTCAAAGTTCTCCATATGTCCTATAGGGTCTCATGTGTGTCTAAACATCTCACCTATCCTTTCTCTAATCTTGGTGTAAGCCTATCTTCCTTGTAGTTGCCTAGTCAACACAAATCAGCTCTGGTCAAACATGATAAAAATCTCAAATTATTTTATAAATTTCCTAAAATGGTCATTTAAGTGTTTTAAGGTGTTCCTAGGTCATAAATGTTTCCTTTGTCATGCTTCATCTACAAAAAATGCCTTTTGGTCACATTTTTGACTCATTAAATGACTTGTACAGATTTGTCAAACAAGAATATTTGTCATCACTTAATTTTATAACATATATGGGGTAAGAATATGTTAATAATTAGTCAAATATAGTCATGAAGAAGTTTCATGCACAAAAATAAGGAGTTTCCCTTAAAAATTGGCCCTTAATGACACTTGTACAGATTTAGTGAGCTCACTTTTAGGTGAAAACGTGGGAAAAGTGTCTCTTGAGATCACTAAGGTCTCTAGTATGATTTATGTGTAGAAATAAAGTCAAAGAGATAAAATTTTCCTTCTTCTCCTTCTTTCTTGCCTTCACAAGCCAAGAAGGGTCAACTTTAAATGCTTGTTATAGTTCATAAAGATGGAGTTGGAGGGAGTGATATTGGGAGTTAAAAGGGGTATTAGTCTAATTCAAATCCATGGAAATAATTTTTATTTTCATATATCCTCCATAATTAATTATTTCTAAGAATACAAGTAGCTTTTTATGCTAATATATCCATGAGGGATCCCTATATGAGCTTGTTTTAGAATATTCTTCTTTGATTTGACATGTTGGTTTCTTTTAGGTGTCTCTCAATGTTATAAAATACCTTTACATAGCTTTTTATTTATATTTTGGGTTTTTGAGGTCTCAAATATTTAGGAAGCCTCTTTTAGGCTTGTGTATGCTTACAAACTGATTCTTTCACACCTACAATTGTCTCAGATAGAGCTACAAAGATTTGTACAAAGGTATGGGTGGAAATTAATATAATCCATGAGTTTTTAAGCAATTTTATATCTTTATTAAGTTGAATATTTCTTTTTTTATCTCACTAAGTGTTGAGGAATCATTTTAAGGAAGAAATCTAAGTTACGGAACTTTTCAATGAATTGAGAAAATATAGAGCCTAAATCCATGTGAAGAGTGAAAAATGTATTGAAACCATTTTAAATGGATTAACATGATTAAATTACCATGATAAACCCATTTGGATTGACATGTTGATATTTTGAAGCAAAGAGATTTCCAAAACACAAAGGGAACTAACTTCAGGCCTTCTTTCCTAGTTTTGCAAAAATAGTGTTCCTCAAAGTTTTGTGGAGATTTCATAATGAGGTTACAAGAGATCTGATTAATTGTCATGGATTAATCTCATAGTATCTACATTTCACAAAACACTTTCCAAGTTTGAAGGTTAGACAGTGAAGGAAAGTGCATTATTTAAGGCCTCAAACATACCCTAAAACATACTAAAATGTCTTAGTAGTGTCTATAGGCTTGAAAAAAAATAGTTTCCGACACTCTAAAGAATAATATGAGACAAAATCACATGACTAGGATGATTCAAGTGATTAAATGGCATCCATGATCTAAAGTAACAATATGAAATAATTGTACCTTGTGTTTTCACTCCTAAAGCTTGGTATAATCCATATGAGAGGCCCAAATGTGCACCTACAACTGAGAGCATATAGTGATCTAAGAAGTGAGTCTTGATGGTATTATAGTTAACTCAATGTAATTTTAAGGTTAAGGTAATTAATAGTTGACCACCAAGCCTAAAGTTAAAATTCCCTATATCTAACACATGATCTAAATGAGCCCATGGTGAACTATAGGTAGGCTCTTAAGGGGCAAAAATGTCTAAGTCAAGAGAGACAAAGTAGATAGTGACTTAGAAAATGGGATTTAATATTGTTATATATATAAAGTGGATCTAAAATGAATAAAAATATAAACATAATGTATGATACCTAAAGGGGGAGTTCATTTAAGGTGTTGAAAGGCTCAACAAGCTAAAATAACCTACAATAGGTAGGAAGGTAAAGCACAGTCTTGATGGAGTCAAAGTGGAGGAGTGTACGAGTGATTAGAGAGATAAGGAGAGATAATAGATCTCATATTTTAGTCATAAACTATTCATGAAACTCTCATAGTGTTCTATCAATAAAAAATGGGAGCTTTGAGATACACCTACAATCCACTTGAGAAGGGTTTGTACACAGTATGCCCCTAACAAGGTTATTTTGAGGTTTTGAGAAGTTTAGAGGTTTAGAATTGTCACCAGTGGTTAAAAATTTGTAAAAATAACCCTTATCACTTAAAGGATCCTATTAAATCATTATTTTTTCTAGGAAAATAGGGGAAGTACCCCCTATTTTGTCTCAGATAGAGGGTACTTTCCCCTTGCACAAAACCTATAAAATTGGATTAGAAGCAAGGATAGTGAACTAAAAGCCATGGAAACATTACAAGAAGGTTTGAAGAGTTGTATTAAATACATACCAACATACAAAACCAATCTAAAAATATTTAAACCAATCAAGATGCTCTAATCTACAAGGGTTATAGTCAACCTAATGGGTAGATTTAAGGCCTAGTAGCCAATTTGAGAGCCTTTCACATTTATAGCCTTAGATAGACTATCTAAAAAGTTTTAAAATGTCTATGATATAGTTTTAGATATTTTTTATCCTTTTTAATGTAGGTAAAACATGAATAAGGTCATTTGAGCCTTAGGTTGTAGGTAGACTTGTGGAGCAAGGTATAGGCCTAGTATCAAAAGGGGGCGTCAGTTTCATTTCTAGCTCTTAATGAGATATTATAACGATTGAAGCATGTATTTGGTATGTTTATGGAGGTGTTTGAGCCCTTTTTTGTAGAAGAGTTCATCAAGGAGCCATTTCTTGCCCTGAAGGCTTTTAGACCTTGTAGAATGCTTAAAAATGACCTAAGTGGCCAACTTAGGATTCTTGTATCTCCCATGATAATTTGCATTGATATTCAAGGTGTGTGGGGATGTTATATAAGGTTCCTAAGAATACTTTAGTGTAATTAGTTTAGAAATCCAATGTGTAGTCTTTATGAACAAAGGTTAAGACCTAAAGTTACTGTAAACCCTCACAAAACCCTCTCTAAGGCCTTGACTGAAGATATTACAAATGGATCATCCAAATGACACAATTTGGCCATGAAACTTATTAGAGGTGATATAAAAAAATTTCTCCTCCCCATTCAATTGATCTATACTAAACTTGTATGAATGTTGTATAATAGAGCTTTCTTTGATAGATTTATGTGTCTTTTAGGTATGGAAAGGTTAAAAAATATCGCATCACCTTTATGAGAAATATTGGGACATGTTATAGGTTAAAATTTCCACATTTTAAGGTATCTAAGCTCCTAAATGTGTTTGTTATCTTCTTCAACTTAGCTAGTCTAATGAATAGGCAATGAACACTTAATGGTAATGATGAAAAATCCAATTCAAAATCCTTTTGAGGATTTATTCATGAACCTAATGACATGGACACTCTTGAAAAGTGTCAATATTCCTTTTTCAATTATTAGATTTGAGGTGTATGAAAAGGAGTCATTTATAACTATTTGAGATGATTGTGCATAGCCAAAGGAATGTGAATGATTACAAACCAATCTAATGTATGTGAATTATTTTTAGTAACCCCTCCCCCTTAGATCAATCATTAGACCTAACCCTATTCAGTGGTGAGGTATTCTAATGAAGGTAAATCATGAGTGCAGTTTCATATGTATGAGAGAGCATCTACACCACATATAGAGGAGTTAGATGAGTTTAAGAGACATTTTTCCTTATTTTCCTTGTAGGACCTATCTCATGACTAATTATATGATATTTTATTTCATTATGATTTATTTAAAAGTGTCTTAGTGACTCTTGATCTTCACCTTCTCTCTCTTCTCTCACATTTTCTATATATACTAGCCTTCTTGGCTGTTATAAGGATCTATCCACCAGAGTATGGAAAATGACTGATCAATTTTTTCCTTAAACTAATAAATAAGCTATGTTTTAACTCATTCATTAGTTAATTAAGTTCATTTTATGGTTTTTGGTCTTGTAAAAGTGTATTTTGCTTACCTTGACATGTAATCCTTTCTAGTGCCTTGTGTAGTTTGAAAGCTCTCTTTTGCATGTTAGTATGAAGTGTATAATATGGATTATGGTATAGTGAGTATTCTATTCATTAGTGTCTTTAGAATACCTATTTTCTAGGCAATCCTAACCTAAACTCTCTTCAAGACACCATTCTTGAAACATTGATGTAGAAGAAGGGATTTTAGTTTGATGGATGAAATGTGTGTAGTTTCCCTTTTGGTTCCAAGTGAATTGCAAGTGGTGTGAGTAGGCCATATATTTGGTGCAACACCTCCTTATCTACATAAACCTTTTAATCATAAATTAAAGTGTGTTTGTGGTGTGTGAAAGTGGTACATCAAGGGAAATATCCCTAATTTAGAGACCTACCTCAAATTTGGGTCACGCACAACCTTGAGGTGTTTCCATTATACCACTTAAACTTAGAGAGACTGTTCATATCATAAAGAGGTGAAATTTGAAGTTAAAATAGTATAAGGTTTGTTTAAAGTCTGAAACTCATCTATTTATGGGTTTATAATGTTTTAATTAGACCTTCATCTTTACCAAACACTAATAATTAGTCTAATATGACTAATTAGCCTATTTGGTCAACAAGAAATTGAAAGGTTGGCATAGATGGATAGTGTAAGGAGTTAGTACAGAGTAATTAAACCTATTAATTGACTAAATTACAAGTGCAAATTTCATGTCCATAATGGAGAGAGAAGGTAATTTCTTGACTTGGTCATATGTTCAAAAGGAGGAAGGACTATTATATGATTTAGGATAGCTTGATTACACCTCATTCATGTTGTAACTAAAAGGAAGAGGATTTATTTGACCAAAAGGAGGCATATACATAACTTTAAGGAGGTTTAAAAATTCAATCACACTCTCCACTACCTCACTTCATTACCCAAGAGATCATTAAAAGGATATTCAAGAGATCAATGCATATAGGGAGGTTGATACGACTGTGTAGCTATTTTGTAACTAATGTATGAGTTAATGATGGTCATCGATGACTTTTTATCCTCTCTTCCATTCATTTCTCCCTCTTCTTCTCTAATAATTTTTTCATATATTGAAGCCTTAATTTTTATCACTCTCCCAAGTATGGTGAAACTCTACTTGGTTTTATACTTGTAAACATATCTAGATTGATCAATAAACTATTCTATCTCTTTCATGGTGATATATATTATGTTTATAATTGTTTATATTTTTAAATTTTATGGATATCCATCCTTTATAGGTATTTATTCACCTATATTCAAATAAAGTGTCTCATGCAGGTTATGTGGTGTGTATAAGTGTGGGTAATGGATGTTAAAGTGTGAACTGACTATTAAGAGTCTCATAGAAGACCTTCTCATGACCTTTACATTTTAGGTACCTAATAAAAACTCCACATGAATATTTTTTGCTTAATAACTCTTGAAGATTATTTTTTAGTTTCTTTTTAGTCCACTAATGTTGTTAGGAGTTCAATCTTGAGTGGATAAGAACTATAGGTGCATCACCACCCCTTAGAGTAGATTTCCATTATGTAATTTCTATCTCTTTTCACCCTAATAGTCATATGTATTAGTAATTGAGCCATAATTGATGGATGAAGGGATATAACCCCATAATCTATAGGTCTAGTCTATTTATAAGGTTACCCATAGCCTTTAGGTCATTCTCATGTTAGTTTAAGTTGAATTAGGCCTGAATAGTCTTCTTTATAGGGTGTAATTTGAGTTGATAATAGCTCTAGCACACCTAATGGGACCAAATTCAACCATTAGAGAACTCACTTATAGCCTTATAGTCATCTTGAGTAGATTCAAGCATTTTGGAAAGAATTTGAAGTCAAATTACATGTTAAGAGAGATCATAAAGTCATCATTGTAGAGGTAAGGAAGGTTCTTATTCATAATTCATGGTGTTATGCATATGTTACATGAGTATTCATGGTAGAATATAGGGTAAATTTATGTCATCCACCTCTCGATTAGCCCTACCATAACCCTTATCAATATTTTGATAAGATTTATCATCCTTATAATGGCTTTCTTACTAGCAAGACTATCAACCTCATTTTTTAACCTTCTCCACATCCTTGGTAGCTTTTTTGTCATCATGACGAATCATGGTAATAACCTATTGTTCCTTATTGTCTTCCTACACCAAGAAATGGTGATCTAAACTTAGAGATTGAGATGTTAAGGGTGGAAAAGAATAAGTTTAAGGAATATCTTAGATAATAGAAGTAGATTGAATATCAAGTTCATGTCTATCAACAAGGAACCCATCAAAAATAATAAAAATATACTAGGGTAAGCAACCCATCTCATTTTATCACCTTTGTGATCATTAGATACTTCTTGGTTCATAATGACTTATTTGATGACAAGACTAGCAATTCATTTATCCTTAAGCTAGTGGCTGACAATCTATATTTAGTGTATGAGCCCACTTCTAACCTTTAATTTCAATGGAATGGGTCAAATAAAAGGGTATTTGGCCTTATCAAAAACCTAAAACTCAGCCTTCATGCCTACCCCAAGCTTTCAACTGCACAAGATGTCATTATTTCAAAATTGTTACCTCATTTTCCTATTTATCTAGTGATTTTTTTGGCCAAGATTGGGGGATGCTTTTCTTATGACTTATATTATATGGTATACAATATTGGGTATGGTTTATGGGTCAAAATAACTCTATAAGTTTCATATTCATCCATACACACTAACTACCTCATGTACATATTATTTTCATCATCCTACTCTAAATCAACATCCATGTGTTCAATATCCCCTTCAAGATACCATGCCTTCTAAATATCCTATAGTAACTTCATCTTAGAGGCTTTCATGGGATAGAACATCAGAATATGTCATGCCTACCCTAGAAATAGAGATTCAAGAAGAGGGGGAAAGTATGAAGTCATGTTTAGGAGGTGTCTTATGTTTGACAAATTACCCATTAGTCCTCCATGTTGCAGCTATTCATGAGCATCTAACTGTTTCAGAATTTGATAAGGAAATTGATTAATTTAAGAAGGTGTGTTCCACAAGGTTGATACTCCTAAGTTTCTAATCTATAATAACACCTTAGCTTCTATCAATCAAGCTAAATAATTTCATTAAACTCTCACCCTCTCCTCTTATGAAGAGGAATCAAATACATTCAAGTCAATATGTGAAGATGAAAGTGTAGGAGACAACTTGCTAATATTTGTCAATGAGATGCCAATTATTCAAGAATTAGATCATTTTATAGTTTTATTATAGTTTCAAGGACACCTTGAATAGGACATTTAAATCATATATGATAAATAAATACATATTGGTACCCCTATTCATCCCTTTAAATTAGAATTTGAGCATGAAGTGAAGTTAGATGATGTGGGGAAGCCATAATGGCAAGATGTTAAAGCTGATGAAGATGAGAGACAAGAAACGTTCCTCATGGAATACAGTCATGAAAAAATATATATGAGTCCATTATTTAGGCTGAGAGAAGTTTAATTTAGTTAGATGACTCTTGGCAACACTTATATCATGAGTTCTTGAGTGAGATTGAATAACTCAATATTGTAGATTTGGATGGTGGAGTAGGACATCAGGTTAAATTTCTAGATGAAGGTAACACCAATGCTTTAGATCTTAAGGAAAGTAACTAAAATTTGGAAACACCAATAAAATACGATTTGGATCTTGAATGGGTTGATGAGATGTTATTATCCACTGAACATGAAGATGGCCAAGTTGCATCAAATCAATAACTTTTCTATGACTATGTCCAAGAGTTGGAGATGAGTGATCAAGATGATGTTTGGCAATCAAAAGGTAAGAATGAAATTGAACCCCATGTATTTTGAATTGATAATGATGAGATTTATTTTTAGGAAGACTTGGAGAACTTTTATTCAAGTTAATAAAACCCATCTCTACCCCTTGAGAAGCTTGATGAATGTCTTGTGAAGAAAACTATGGTATTTACTCATCTTGAATATCATAATTAGAATGAAGACACTAATCAAGGCCTAATAGTTGAGTTCCCAAGACAATCATTGCATGAGATCATGACAAATCAGGGGCAACTTATCATTGAGGTAGATATGAGCCTAATCATGTAAGATAATTTTTTTTTAAATGAGTATGATTGGGTGTTGGACTCACCTAAAGAACTCATGCACCTAAGAGTGGAACAAGAAGGTCTAACTGCTTCACCAAGAAACCACGAACATGCTTATACCCCTAAATGCAAGTACAAATTATCAATAGTAAGAAATGCTTGGATGAACTCAAATCAAGATGTGGAAATCAGCATTCATAGTGCCATAACAATGAAACAACTTTTCCATTTGATCTTAGAGGATTGAAGTTAATCTTAGGTTAGTAGTTTTAGTTTTTATTATCTTATTTCAATACATGGTTAGCACATGTTTTTAGATTGTACCCATAGTTATTTTGGTGTCTTTCCTTATGTGATTTTTAATTTGAGGTGTGTTTATATTATTTTTATTTGGTGCTTTTAGTTTTTTGTAGTCTTAGAGGTGACACAAGTACTAAATATCATTGGTAGTACACAAAAGTTGTCATCCAAGTCATGAGTCATGTAAAATTATGTCATTATCATGAAAAGCCAATGGGTTCTCTTGACCAGTAGGATGGTCACCCCTTAGATTCACCAAAAATTTTGACATTTTTGCCTCACGAGCAAAATGTCAACCCTTAACATCAAACAATTTTCATGAGAACCACTCTCAGCTTATCTATAGTGCTTAAACTATCATGGTCTCATAAATTCTTATTGAGAATCTTTGATCCTTGTTAGGAGTTTCATGGTGTGTTTAGGCCTATTTATGTACCCATTATCTCATCGTTGCCTTGATTCTATTATGTGATATGATATTTCATCATGATGGTCTTTGAGTGAGAAAGAGAGTTTCAAAACATCTTGTAAGCTCTAATGAATGGTTTGAGGCCTATTTGATGAGTTTAAAAATCTTTTGACAAAATTAAGGTAATTTGTAAAAAATTAGGTTTCTAATGCTTATTGTTTTAGACTAGTATAAACATTTTAAATAAGGGAAAACCTTTATAATGGGATGTAAGGGTGTTTGAACATTGTTTGAGGTCATATAATGAAGATCAATAATGTTTTCAAATTCATTATCCATGATTTACTCATCCAAACTTAATTAGAACCTCAACTCACCCTTTGATGACATCAAATACCCCTTTAATGTTGTATATGTGTCAATATGACTTATAAATCTTTAGATAAATGGAATATCATGGTGCTTCATTAATTAAGAGGTTTTATAAAAGTTATTATTGACATCAAATTTCCACCATTATGCATTTTAAATCCTTAAAAGTCCATTTTGAAACTTTTTTCCACTCCCCACCCACCAAGTGGACCCCACATGTGCCAAATGCTTCCCTCCCACTTTCCCATATCATATATTTTGTTTGAATAGGTCACTTTTTTAATTTATATTCCTATTGTTTGTGTTGTGTCATAAATGTTGTCATTGATGTCAAACTCAAAGTTGCATACATGGTGAAGTGGTATGTGATAAGGAATCCTATGAAAAGAGATAATTTGAAGGCAACATATTATCTCTCTATTGAGAGATAATTTTAAGGCAAATTTATAATTCTTATGAGTTTAATGGCATGTCAAGGTTAAGATCAAGATTCAAGGTAACCATACTTTTGAGCACTAGTCTTAAGGAGCATTATCATCTCATGAGCATGTGTATGAAGATGGTGGTCTAGTAAAATGTATACACATAGGTATGAGTGGGTTTTTAAGAATTTACAA
Source organism: Torreya grandis (assembly GCA_037957365.1). NCBI lineage: Eukaryota > Viridiplantae > Streptophyta > Pinopsida > Cupressales > Taxaceae > Torreya > Torreya grandis. The sequence continues at coordinate 2,456,230 of JARHVA010002327.1, forward strand.
GTATTAATATGAAGTGTTGAAACACTCAAGAAATTTTCTAGGTAAACCTTTATGGGTAAGGTCTTAAGGCTAAGCATACAACCAAACTAGTCCTAAACTCTACCTGACCTAATGAGGAGTCTTGAGGTCTTATCAAGATATATGAAGAATGAAAATTAGTGGTAGAGCATGTAATAATTTTTTTGACACTATGTTAACATGCATATAAGTTATATAAGTTTTTAGAGGAGGTTACTAGGCTAGTTCTTAGCTTAGTCTTTGCATGAAGAGACCTAGTGAGGAGAGTAGTATGAGGCTTATGAGAAGAATATTGGTAGTGTGTGAGAATGGTATTATGTTATGTTTAATGATATTATTATGAGGTTTTTAGAATTTTACAAGATGTTCTAGTATGTGTTCAAGGTCTAGGTATGTCTAGCAGTTCAAGGCCTAATGTGCAAAGAGACCTAGTGTGGCCTAATGTGGGTTCAAGTTTAATTTTCAAAGTGAAAAATATCATGAGAGAATTATAAAATGTATTATAGTTTGCGTCAAGTGTTTTTACCAAGTATGAGGTCATAGACTAAAGGAGAAAGCATGAAATGTGTTTTAAAAGTTATCTATGTGTATAGAATGAGGTACTATAGACTCGAGAAGGATTTTATTATGGTTATTTGCATGTGTAACATTTTCATGAGGATAAAAGTAGTTTATGGATTTGGGGAAAGGTCCTATCTTAAATTTCATAGTATTTGTTTCTAGGTTGAGGGCCTAATATTTATGAAAACTTATTGAGAATGGAAGATAGTTTAAACCCTCTTAAAAATAATAATAATAGTGACTTGATATGGAAGATATGATTAAAAAGTGATAAAAATTGTTTTATCAAGATATTATGATGATTTAAGGTTCTATTAAACTCTCCAAGGTATCTCTAGGTGGCATTGGTCTATCAAAAGAGTGAGTGTAAGTTATAAGAAACCCATTGCTTCTTAGATTTTTAATGTAGCAAGTAGGGTTGACCAATTAAAATCATATAAATTATTAGAGTATGGTGTGTGAGAATTTTATTATATTTTAATGTAATTTTATGAGTAGGTTATATACTTCAAATATGCTAAATCGATAATGGAAGTTAGCTTAGTGAGGAAGATAGTGAGAAAACTAGTCAAAAGTGAGAATGAGATTAGGGATGGGTTAAAATGGATTAGGGATGGATAAAAACTCATATGTTTATTTTTAAATACCTATATTACATATACATAATACATACAAGTTTTTAACTATCTTGTGTATGGTATAAATTTCATCTCAATCTGACTTGTCTAACATAGTGAGGTCTATGTATAGTGAAGCCATGAGATTAGTCTGTAAGACCAATATTGATATTATAAATTATAATATATATATATATATATATATATATATATATATATGTAATAAGTATTATTAAGGATAATATAAACCCAAATTTATTTTCATAAAAATTTTCACATGGGTGTTATAAGTCTTGGTTTCCATGACTGTGTTTTGAAGCATTCAGGCAGTTTTTTGTGTATTAGTGAGAATGATGTTCCTAAGTCATTATGTATATATTTGAATAATAAAATGAAAATTAATTTTTTATATAGGTCTCATATGTTAATTTTATTTTATTTTATTTCATGAGAAACTCCTATAAAGGTGTGAAAATTTAAAGGTTCTTGACTAGGTTTTGAAGCATGTTTGCAATTTTGAGTGAGCATATGGAAATGGTTTGTTTGAGGTATTTTGACCTCTATGGTGAAGTATAATTAAAATTAATATGACATTGAGATAATTTATGTTATATTAATGTGGTATTTTATTTGTTTATGTTTCAATTTTAAGTGTATACTTCAGATGCTAAAAGTAGACTTTATGGTAGTGAGAAGGGCTAATTGTGAGTAGGACTAATGGTGTGGTTTAAAGAGTGAAATAAGATAAATGGTATTGGAAAAATAAGGTGAGATTAGTAAGGGTATAATTTAAGTGTGATTTAATTTTTTAATCCATTTTTGTATGCTCAAAATGTTTAAAAGTGGTCAAGGTAAAGTGTGTGCTTTGAAAAGTCCTAATTGCATTAGGTCTTTATTAGGTCTAATGATGGTTTTGGTCCTTATGTGTGGTAACAGACCTATGTAGTGATTGTTTCACTTGTGAAATGTGTTTTTAAATCTATCAAAATTGTGATAAAATCATGGATATATATTTTTCCAACCATGTTTGGTGAAGTCAAGAGTCATGTATAAAAAGGTCTAACAGGCCTAATTAGACTAATTAGAATATTAAGGATATGGGAAAATGAAATAGAAACTTGGAAACTAGGTAGAGGTATTCAATACCATAATATAAGTGTTTTTATTATTCCATGAAGTTATAATAATAATTATAAATATGATTAGTAAGGTGAAATGACCTAATTCTACCAAGAAAAGGGCTAGTTGAGCAAAGAGGCTTAATAGGTTATTTGAGATAAATAGAAGAGTGTGAAGAAAAAAATAAATTTATCATCATAAATTAAGTGGAAAAAAAGTGTCCAAATGTGATTATATGTTTAATTTAATTGAGTTAGTGCTTATTTACCTTGAGGGTTTGTGCCTCCTTGTAAGTTGATGTTTACTAAAGGACTAGTTGAGTTGGTGGTTGACTAGTGAGTCATTAGTACTCCTTGTGGGATTGGTGCCTCACTAAATATTTATTACTTGATTATAAGACTATATTATATTCTATTTTTTAGTGGGTTTTATCCCTCATGATGGTTTCTCATATATCTCTAGTTTTCATATGTTATATGATTTTGTAAATGTTTGTGTATATATTGGTTAATGTATGTATGTGAATGAATGCTTCATGGATGATAAGTGGAATTGAATTAATGATTTAAGGGAATTATTAACCCACCCCAAATTTTTATTATATATAATTACAATTTTTTTTATCATAATAGGTCCTTTATAGGAGGCTTAATAGCTGAAAGGAGATCCTAAGCAAGTGAAGATGTCTAGTCAAGCACAAGGCAATTTCTCTAAAAGTAAGGATCCATTTTTAAATGGATATAATTATCATTTTTTGAGTGTTAGGAAGAGAAAAATTTTGATTTCTCAAGTTCATGATGTTTTTAAATCATTTTTGGATGGATATACTAAATCATGTATTTCCCCTACAGATGTAATAGGTATTAAGGTTAGTGACAACAATTCAAAAGTAATGAATGGTATTATTTATGGCCTATCAGAGGAAAAAATTATGAAGGTGATTAAATATATGTATTCCAAATAAATATGTGAAAATTTGAAGACTATCCATGAGGGATAATACAAGGATAAGTTGGCTAAATTAAAAACCCATAGAAGATAGTTTGAAAGCCTAAGGATGAGACCATTACAACATACCTATAGAGGGTTGATGAAGTGGTCAACATCATAAAGGTCTAGGTGAAAAATTTAAAGAGTCTACTATTATTTAATAGGTATTTATATCTCTAAATCCTAATTTTTATTTTAAATTATCTACTATTGAATAGATACAAGATCTAGACAAGCTAGAGATAGATGGAATTCATGGTACCGTAATAGCCTATGAGATAAGGATAAGTGAAGGAAGACTTGAAAATAAGGAATTTGCATTCAAGGAAGACAATAAGTTAAAGGAGAAGAATACATAAGGTAATAAAGTGAAAGATAATGATGATTTTGATATTGATGATGATGAGTTAATATCTATGTTTGCAAGAAAGTTAAAAATTGGTTCAGGTAAATACAAGGGCAAGCTACCCTTTAAGTGATATAATTGTGGATAAACTAGACACTTTGATAACAAGTACACTCATAATCATAAAAAAATGATGATGAAAATCAAGATGAAGATAATTATGATGACAAAAAGTCTTATAGGTCTGATAAATACAATAAAAACTTTAAAAGGTATGGTGATAAGAAAACATTTTTAAACAAAAAATTAAGTTTTTACACTAGGGAAGACTATAACTCATCTAATAAGAGTGAGAAAAGTGATTTTGAGAGTGACCATGAAGGTTTTTATCCTGATGTAAATTAAGTTCTCTTCATGTATAAGGAGGCAAGATGTTCAAATCAAGAAGAGTCCATGTGGTTTGGAGGTACTATTAGTGATGGATGAAGAATAAAATGAGGTGGATCTTGAGACTAAGTCGATGAATACTCTAGAAGAATTTAAGATCATGAAAAAGAATAATAAGGTGATAAGGCCTCTTTTCAAATATTATGAGGAGAAAATCAATTTATTTAAATTTAGATTGAGAAAAAATGCCAAAGAATAAGAAGATATAGTCAAAGAGGTGGAGACTCAAATTGATATTGTGATTGCGAGCCTAAAAGATAAAGAAGAAGAATGTGCAAGGTATGTAACTGAAGTGGATTTCTTTAGAGATGTGTTGAATTAGGCATTAAGTAAGGTAAATTCTTTTCTAAATTTTGAGTATAGATGATCTAGATAATATTTTGAATATTTAAAATATTACTAATGAAAAAATAAGTCTTGGTTTAAATGGAGACCAAAATAAGAATTATAATATGATCAAGGAGAATCAGACCTTAAAGGTCAATGGTCAATCAAGGAATGATGGTGATGGTAGAATAAAAACTAATGCTATCAAGTAGCCTAATGTTATAAGGTATGCTAATTGATTCAATGGTTATTCTTATTCATATAACTAATTTGGTCATAAAGAATATCATTATAGAAGACCCTTTGAGAATGAATATGCATGGAACTATGAGGAGAATCATCAGTTAAGAGGTATGGGTAATAGTGTGTTTCCATCAAGAGTAATAGTGTGTTTTAATTATAAAAAGGCTGGTCATATTATAAATTTTTGTAAGCATGGATTCTCAAGTCAAAACAAGAGGATTGAGGCCCCTAGAATGCAAGAAAGAAGACAAAACATTGAATGGAGACCAAAGGTAGCCAAGGTGAATGATGATCAGTATGCAAGTCCAAGTGGACTACTTGCCATGGTGGAACATAGTTCATATGTAAAGGAGTGCCAATAATTCTCCCTGTCATCATAGATTGTCGATAGGTAAGTCAAGTCATATAGACTGAGTAAGAATGTTCTTCAAATGGAGATTGAAGAATTCAAACCTAAGATCATAAAGAAAATTTAGTCTAGTGATGACATGGATATTTTTGAATATCATCATTTTTATAAGTACCCTAGAGAAGAAATGATTCCATTAGGCTTCATAGAGTTAATCAGCTAATGAGAATAAACATGAAAGATGCTTAGTCTTAGGGGGAGATTTGAATTATTTGTTTTAGATCCAAATATTTATCAATAGTATGTTGGAGGTGTGATTTTAAGAGATGGGTTACAAATCATTTGTATGATGACTTGATCAAACCAATTCACATTCATGATAGTGTCTAAATACCTCATCGATATAAGGGGAGCCAATCATGCTCCAATAGTAGGTGTGCTTACCAATTAAATCTATAGAAATTGGTTATGAGCTTGATCTATGTTGAGTTTTTGTCAAAGAGAGAGTGATCATGTTTGGAGAGAAAAGGTGTGTTATTCTAGGTCCAAGGATCATATATTTTTCAAAAGATGACCCTTTATCATTAATGTCAAAGGGGGAGAAAGTTCCACTTTAGGAAAAAGGTCAATTTTGATAAGATCTAGCTTGGGGAGATGAGAATGATCAACTTTGTTTGAGTGTTTTCCATCAATGACAAAGGTGGATATTGTTGAGGTATATTCTTATTATTGGTGTTATGGCATAAATGTTATCATTGATGTCAAAACCAAAGTTGTTTTCATGCACATTAAAGTGGTATGTGAAAAGGAGTCATATGACAAGATAGAATTTGAAGGAAACCGATTGTCTCTTTGTTGAGAGAGAATTTGAAATCAACCTGGTAATTATTTTGAGGTTAATGACATGTCAATGTCAAGATCAAGATTCAAGGTAATCATACTTTTGAGTACTAGTCTCAAGTATAATTGTCATATCATGATCATGTGTATGAAGATGGTGGTCTTGGAAGATATATATAGATAGGTATGATTGTATGTTTAATAATTTACAAGAATTAATATGAATTTTTGAAACACTTAGGAAATTTTCAAGGTAAATCTTCATTGCTAAGGTCTTAAGCTGAAGGATGCAACCAGACTAGTCCTAGACTTTGCATGACCTAATAAGGAGTCTTGAGATGTTATAAATATATATGAAGGATGAAAACAAGTGGTAGATCATGTGATAATATGTTTGAAACTATTTAAAAATGTTTATAAGGTATATGAGCTTCTAGATGAGGTTATTAGGTTAGTTCTTGGCTTAGTCTTTGCATGAAGAGACCTAGTGAGAAGGTATATGCTTAGTAGCATGATGAAGAGATCAATCTGAGGATTGTGAGAAGAATATTTTTAGTGTGTGATAATGGTATGAGATTTTATGACATGATTATGTGGTGTTGAGAACAATACAAAAGGTTTTAATGTGTTCAAGGTCTAAGTGTGTTTGGCAGTTCAAAGACAAATATGAAAGAGACATACTATGGCCTAATGAGGGGTCAAGTTTAGTTTCCAAGGTGTTAGATCTCATGATTGAATTGTAAGAGGTGTGATATGTTTTTTAATGGGTGTTGACCAAGATTTATGCCATATATTAAATGAGAAAACATGAAATGTGTTTTTTAAGTTTTTTGTGTGCACATAATGAGGTATTACAGACCCAAGAAGGATTTAATTATGCTCATTGGCACATGTAACATTTTCATGAGCATATAAGGAGTTAATTTTAGTGTGGTAAGGCTCCTAAATTAATTTTCCTCACTTTTTTATGGCTTTAATACCTAAGATTTATGAGTTATTGTCAAGAATGGAAGATAATCTAAACCCTCTCTACGACCCTAACAGTGACCCAATATATAAGATATGATTCAATAGTTCTTAGAATGGTTTTATTGACCTATAATTATGATTTAAGGTTATATTATACTCTCCCAAGTATCTATAGGTGGCATTGGTCTATAAGAAGAGTAAGTGGAAGCTATTGTAAATTCCTTGTTTCTTAGATTTTTTATGAAGCAAACATGGTTAACAAGGTTAAAGCATAAAAATTATTGGAGGATGATGTGTGAGACTTTTGTTTTATGATCATTTAAGTTTATTATTAGGTTATATACTTCAAATATGCTAAAAAATTTATGGAATTTGGCTAATCAAATAAAAGGACTAGTGAGGAAGACAGTGAGAAAACTAGGAAAAAGTGACAATGAGATTAGGGATAGATTACAGTGGAATAAGGATTGATCAAAATACATCGAGATATTTCTAAAGAAATATAACACATATCCATAATGAATATAAGTTATGAATAAGTTTGTATATATTATAAATTTGATCATAATATAACTTGTCTAACAGAGTGAGGTCTATGTGTAGTGAAGCCATAAGATTGGTCTCAAAGACCAATATTGATATTGGACATTATAATATATCTGTTTAAAGACGTTATAATGATGATGAAGGATGATATAAACCAATTGGATGTTCACAAAAGTGTCTATTGACCAAATTTAACCTTTAATCAAATTTGAGTCAACCCCTACATTTGTAAACTTCATAAAACTTTATTGATGTCCTATAGGGGTTTCATTATTAATCTAGATGTTTGCTTATCCCTAACCTAACCTTAGTTCAAGTTTGGCCCCCTTGTACTAGTCAAGTCAATGAAATTTAACCCTATTCAAATAGGGTCAAACCTAGTCAAAGGAATGAATTATGTTGATTTAGTCCTAATATGGTTTTTAATATGATTTAGGATCTTTATAAGTCATTTAATTTCTCTTATCATGTTCAATATGTCAAAAATGTCTTATGGGACCACCTTTTAGATTAAAAAAGGACATGTACATAAACCAACTTATCATCAAGTTGTGGTTGATGTGGTAGAGGTTAGAAAATGTTAGAATCATGCATATAAGAGGCCAAAAATTAGGTATACTCAAAAAAAGGTAGTTTCCCCTTATTTTTAGGGCCTCTTAGGCACTTCTATGGAATGGATCATCTCAATTATAGGTGTAAACATTATTTTTATACCTATTCACCTCCAAATATATATTTACATGTTTGTTTTGTAGAGGGTGCATAAAAAAGCTCATTTTTTACTTCTTCTGCTTCATTTTGTCTTGGCAAGCAAATAATGGTTAACTTCAAGCACTTGGTTTGGGACATATAGATGGAATTAGAGGGATTAATTTTACACTAGGATATTAATATAAATTTAATTCAAATCCATAATAAAAACTTTAGATTTAGTGCTTTCTCATTTATGAACAATCAATTAGACTCTGAAGAGCATGTTATGCATCTTTAACCATGAGGGGTCTCATTATGAGCCTATTTATGATTCTTGTGCTTGGTTTTTGGTTGGTTTTAGGTTTTAAAATGTTTATATGGACTCCTCCACAAATTATCCATCATCATGCTAGCAAATAGATCACCAAATGGCAAGGACACCTCTTATAGGCTTAGATGGCTAACAAATGACCAGTTTCAAACACTTGTAGGTAGCTTGGAGAAATAATCTCCATGTTGGAATGAAGGAGAAGGTGGTTTAATATTTTCAACACATTATATTATTTTTGGAATGTTTAATAGGTTTTGTACCTTTGTCTTTTCCAAAATAACACCCAAAATGTATAATTTGTCATCATTGTCAGCCTTTGAAAGTTAGGTTGTATATCTTGCAAACATTTTCCATGTTGAAATTTGGGTAGTGAAGATGTCTCATAATGTGCCTTTATGAAACATGTGTTTCCAATTGTTTAGTGATACTTTATGAATGGTTTTGAGGGTCTTCTTCTTGGCAAAGTCATGTTGAATCAACACCATACTTGAATAAAAATGTTAGTGCTCACCTACATGTGGCTAGACAGTAATAATTTAAACATATTGCATGAAAGGATGGAATTATTTACCTTTGACAAGCTACTAGCATGATATAAGGCCTTAATATTTCATATTAAGAGAGTTTGATATCAGGGTTGGTGTCAAACCTTATGAAAAGGGGACAAAGACTATTTTGGAATGAAAGCCCTTAAATAAGTAAAGAGAGAGAGCTCCATGGTTTTTTTACAAATCATATAGCATGGATAAAGAAGCTTATATCCCCCTTTAAAGTTTAGTTTTTTTCAACTTAGAATGGAAAAAGGATACCCAAATTTTGAAGGGCTTATTATAAAGGTAAAGAGGCCAATGTAAGCTTAAAGTTGTTCAAAAAGGCATTAAAGTATAACATTGATATCTACAGGATTTAGAAGGGATATTCACCCTAAAATGAATATGGAAGGTATTAAAAAAATAAAACAAGTGGAAATAGTTATAAAGGTTCCAAAATTAAATTCAAATAAAATTTTACATGAGAGAAGACACAATTGGGTGTAATGACCTACTAGACCTATACCCTATCCATAAAATAGGGCAAGGTTTGCACCTACAGCTGGGTTGTTAGGAAATGATCCTCTTTTAAATTTTTGACATTGTTTTGAAATTTTAAGGTAAGTAAGATGAAATGATTGATTTTTTCTTATTAAGGTAAAGTATTTAATCCTAAAATAAAGGTCAAAAACTCCATGGTAAGCTATAACCATTGTGCATACTAAGATAGGGATCCAACAAGAACCAAAAGACTAAGAATGAGTTTGATGGTTTTAACCACCCAAGATAGTTTAAAGGTAAAGAGTATTTTTTAACCATTTTTTAAGGACCTTGATAAGGTTTTTTTAACCTTTTTTCCTAAATAAACCTACAAAACAACCTATAGTAGGCCTAAAATTCACAAACATAGTCAAGCAGAATATGGTGATAGTGAGAAGGAAGTTTAGAACATAGACTTCATTTAGAACCTTAAAAGTGGATAAAATGTACAATGGAGGGAATAAAACCTCAAGGATATTATTAAAAACCTAAATATATCATGAATAAGGCCTTTTATTAGAAAAAAAACCCCATATAGGGGTAAAAACATTACTATGACAATCAAGGCAAAGATGTCCCATTTAAGGACCAAAACATGAATTGATCTGTGATGTGAAGATTTACAATGGAATTAAAGTATGAGGAGGGTATTATGACATAAATATAATTAATAATAGGCCAAAAAACATTATAAAAATCTTGGAATTAGACCTACAAGCCTATCTCAGTCCACATAGGTAGGTATCCTAGTTTTGAGCAAGGTGTAGGTTTGATTACCTAGGAGTAGAAAGAGATTCCCAAGCATGGTAATTATTGATCAAGTTTAAATTTATAGTAAAAATAGGGAATATATAGGTAAATAATTGAGTTTTTTGGGTTTATATGGGGTTTAAATGGATGTTATAAGGTGTTGCAAGGGTCAATTAATGTCATTTCATGTTATGTTACCTTTGGTTATTAGTCCCCTAAGTCTATTTATCATTTTTGGGTCATTTAGAAGTCATTTTGAGTGAATTTAATGATTTATAAAGGTTTTTTGGGATTTTATCAAGTTAAAAAATCTGATTTCATCCCCCATGTGTCTTTATAAATCTTAGGAAGCTAACATAACTAAAAAATCTATAGGTTGTTCAGATAAAAAGGTAGTTTTCTTGGCCAAGGAGAGATAAATGAACACTTGTATAGATCCTTGGGAAGTGTGACACTTCAAAAACGTGGTGGTGTTACTATTATCATCCCCATAGGTCATATACACATTTGGTTTTCATATATGGCACGGAAATTTTCATTTGCAACTCATTTTCTTCTTTTTCATCTTAATAAGCAAAAAGAAGCAACTTCCAGCATATGGTATGGACTGTACAAGTGGAATGGGTAGGAGTGATTATATATATGGATATTAATCTTAATCCTCTTCACATACATAAAAATAAATTTATTTTTGGTTAATTTTCCTTTATGAACCATTAGTTTGATCCTAGGCAAATTTTTATTCATGTTCAACAATGAAGGGGTCACTATTTGAGCTTGTCTCAAGATTTAATGTTTTGGATGGATGGATTTGTGTGTTTTAGGTGTCTAAAAACTATTTTAAATATTTATATATTATTATTATTTCTTTTGAGAATTCCATTGTTTGAGAAAAGCTTGTTCATGCTTGCAAATGGCCTAGTTTGCATTGACAATCAACTCAATTACTTTATGAGTGGTTTCTCCACATTGAAAAAGGTGTTTATTGTTGTTTTGATGATGATCCTAGTGTTTTTGGTGTTTATAAGGTTTAAAATTATTTTATGGTGCTTTTAAGACCTTGTTTTACATGTTTTTTCCCTCTTAAGGGGTTGTCTCAGTCCACACAACCAAGAGCTTCACCCATAGGAGCATGTTGATGTCATCATGACCAGAAAAAAAACCTCCTCATGGTCTCAAACCTTTAAATTTACTTGAAATAAATTTTGTATAGGTATAAGATTGATAGAGAGTGATCACAATGTTGTGAGAAGTCAAGAAAAAGTGATTGTAATTTTGGGCTCATAGTCCCTAAAAGTTGAAAATAGAGGTTTTGAGTGTTCTTTGGGATAACATATGTCATGATAAAAGAAGATTTCCATGACATTTGTTTATTGGGTCTTGTATCCCTATCCACAAATTTTATCCATGCCAAGTTTCAAGGTCAAATGTGGAGTGGAGATGAGAATTTGAGCAACCTCAAAATGGCTAAAAAATCATTAAATTCAATTAGTGGTGTCTACATGGTATAGGTGGTAAATTGAATTTGCATTTCAATTGGTGGACCTAAACTATGCCACCTAGTTTTTAATAGTAAAAAATGATAAAAAGAGTATTCTTGGGCTAAAATGAGTGAAACAAGGATAATTTAAATGTTTTGACCCCTAACATGCTTCCCATATCCGTACAAGCTTGGGAAAACCATGCTCTAGTAGGCTTTAGCAAATTTTGGTCTTACTTGGGCAGATAATGGTCTAGTTCAAGGGTTTAGGGGTGAGGTAAATTCTTATAGTAAAATATACCTAATTATTAGTGGTTTATATCCCATTACATGACCTAATTTGACTCAACCAACCACCCACAGGCCTCAAACTCCATGGAAACTCAGTGTTAAGGGGCATATAGGCAGTGACTTTGAAATTTGGAATATAACTTATTTGGAGTCCTTCAAGTTGATACAAGGTATAATTAATTAATGACATTAAAGATATATTTTTTAAACCTAAAAAGCATTTACATGGCCTATTTATTGCTCAGGTACACCTATAGGGCCCTAAATCTAATAAAGTACAGTCAGCTAAGGCATCTTGGCAATGAGGAGAAGGTTGGAGTTTTGAGACCTTATTTTGAATTATTGAATAGGACTACGCATAGATGAAAAATTAATTACCATAATATGACTAAATATAAACCTAAATACACATGAAATCAACATTATCAAGCTCAAAAGTCATTAAAATAGGGGCAGGTCTAGTCTCAGTCCAGTCAAGGCAAGGATATGCCAAATGAAAGACCTAAACATGATAATTCATGTTTTTAAGGTTTTATACGTAAATAAAATCATAATTAAGGTTTATTAATAAATAAAAAATTAAATAAAGTCTTAAAAATACCAAAACAAGCTGATGATAACCTACAACAAGCACAAGGTAGTGATTTCCTTTTATAGGCATTATAGGCGTATTCTAGGTTTCCGTGGCATAGAAGATGTTTGAGGTTAAAATAGGATATATAATGATTTTAAAACATAATTAAAGGTATTTATATCACATAAAATATCAAATAATTCTTTTTCTCTCTAACTGCATCCTATACCCTACCCACCTCAAACTATGTTTTCCAAAAGTCTGCCTTGCAGATTTTGATAGTTGGAGGACCAAATGGAAGAGTTAGAAGATAAAATTTGGTAAATAGTAACATTAATAAATATATAAAATTATATAATAATCATATTTTATTATTAAATATGAAAAATACTCACTATTTTATCTCAAAGCAGGGGTTATTTTAGTGTGCACGGAGGTGCCAATTTTGGGAAAATTGATGAAATGTTAAAGTAGAAGGATATAAATGAAAAATTTATGATTTTATAATATTTATTTCACCTATTTAAACATATAAAAAATTAATTTATGGTCTAGAATCATACAGGTTGTTCTAACTAATGCATCTAGTGGTGAAGGCAATCCTTAGGCCTAAAAGCCAAATTTGGTGTCATTCTCATTTTGGGTAATTTTCATGCCTTAAAATTTATTACAACATGTTTTTATGGGAAAATTAGATTTTTTTAATCGATCATAGGTAAAATAAATCCATTGGAGTGTCGAGTTGGGTCTCAAATGGCAAGCAGGCCTATTAGCAAGATCTAGGCCTAATGCCAAAGAAGGGTGAGTTTTCATTTTTGGATCTTGAGGAGGTAATATAAGGATGATAACATGATTTTGGGATTAATATACAGGTGAATGATCCATTGTTTTTCAAATAAATTCATCATAAGGCTATTTTTTGGCTTAGAAGATCCCAAACTCTCATGAAAGGCCTAAAATGGCTCATATGGCCAACTTCAAATGCTTGTAACTTCCATCATGTCTTGCATCAGACATCGATATATTCAAGGAAGTTAGACAAGGTAATAAATCATCCACAAGCATAATTTTTAATGAATTCTAAGGTTCCATATTTATGAACAAACACTAAGAAGGCTTGTCACTCTAAAACCCCCTTTAAACCCTGTTTGAGACCTAGAGGTGAAAATGAGCCTAAACGTGCCACCAAATGGAGGAATTTGAACCTGAGTTATGAAAATAAGTTGTTTAAAACTACATTATTATCACATCTATGTTATTTTTTTATATGGATAAGAGTAAAATAGGTATTTTTTACCATTTTGAGTGGTGTGCAAGCTACAAAAGGAGTTAGGAGATGAAAAAAAATTGGGAGGAATATTTACTATTTATATAACTAAAAAAATTAATCTCATCTCATAAATAAACCCCTATTTCTTCATTTAGGTCGTTACTTTTATCTAGTCAAAACCGGCCTAATGCACAAGCTAGTGAGAAAAGAGAAAATCTTCAAGTGAAGTGATTTTATAGGAACCCATTATACTTATAAGGACTCAAAGTGTATTTAAACTTGTCATTATCTCCCTCCTATGAATTTTCATGGAAAATTGATGGCGATTTGGAAGCCATGTGTATAGCGTACATGAAAGGGTAGTTTTTTAGACAATAGATGATGATGTCTCTTTACCAATTGTTTCTAAAAGACCAAGAATGATTCTAATATGGAGAGGAATGTATGAGATCCTCACCTTACATCACAATCATTTTATCTATCCCATATCAGTTACAAGACGTTCAAGTAGGCCTAATCATGAAGGTAGTTTTTATGTTCAAACAGAGGAGTTTTGTGCCATTTTGTCTAACTTTGATGACTTGGATTGACATGTATTTCTCATGAAATTGAATTGTTAGACCCATATCATCTTCCCATCCAAGGATATATGAAATTATCAGCTTGACACATGTCTAATTGACCCTTGGACCTCTCTCTCTCTCTCTCTCTCTCTCTCTCTCTCTATATATATATATATATATATATATATATATATATATATATATATATCTAAGAGTTGGCAATTTTGGCATTTTATGCATGTTCCACATGAGTATGGTGAAGTCCTGATCAATTTTACATAGTTTTTTAAATAAAATGACTAAGTGTTTACCTATCTCATTAATATTCATGGTGTGATATATTTTAATGTTGAATTTTCTTAGTGAAGACTATGGATTCCTTAGCATTGTACTTCATTCTTTCACCTATTTCCAGATTCTTCTTATAGGGCATGTGAAGTATTTTAGGAGATGTTCATGGTTGAAGTGAGTAGTCTTTTCATTAGAGTCATTCAAGACATTTTGTCTAGTCATCCTAACCTTGTATATCATCTAGGACCCCACAATGTAATATTGATGAAATAAGGTATATATTTTAGAAAGAGTATGTTCTAGTTAGTTCTTTGGTCTCAAGTGTGGAATGCAAGTTGTTGGAAGTCATCAAATTGATTTGGTATATCACCTTCATAGATTAGGCTAACTCTTCATGATATTCTTAACTCTTATAAACCCCTAAAGTGTTAGTATTAGGAACATGTGCTTTAATGACACATGAGAGAGAGCTAGCCCTTATCTATAGGTTCATCTCACAAGTTTATTCACCCATAGCAAGTGATATGTCCCAATTTTTCCAATTGGATTAGAGGCCTAGAAAAAATTGTCTCATAGGGTGCATCCAAGTGAAAATATTAATGTGATTTACTAGCATGAAGTGAAGGTAATAATATTCCCAACATATTTAAAGGACACT
This sequence comes from Torreya grandis, assembly GCA_037957365.1. NCBI lineage: Eukaryota > Viridiplantae > Streptophyta > Pinopsida > Cupressales > Taxaceae > Torreya > Torreya grandis. The sequence continues at coordinate 2,471,573 of JARHVA010002327.1, forward strand.
CCAAGACCTTTTCCCTTGTATCAAAGTGGACTCAAACCATATAGTCAGGCTAAGAGAGGCTTTGGTTCAAGAGGTAAGTATAGGGTTCCACTAAAAAATAGGGTTTTAAATGGTTTTAAAGGTTCCATGAGATTTAAATGACAATGGATAACATGTCTATCTATCAAATAATCATGAATATGGTTTGGACCCCTTTTATGAGGAAATTGAGATGGTTAGATGCCATAAACATGGAATTGGATTAAAAAAAATTATTATATTTGGTCATTAAGACCTTATGTAACTCAAAAAATATTCATTTTACTTAGAAAAATAATTCAATATTCCTCTATTTTGTCTCAGAGGTAGGTTGCTTCCTTCATTCACAAGAATATTAGTTTTGGGTAAAATTGATGGATAGTCAATTAGATGTCATTCAGATAAATTAGGAAGGTTTTAATGGCTGGGGGACACATGGAGGAACATGAAAAACTATCCTATAATGTTGTAATGTAAGAAAGGTGGTCTGGGCAAGGAGGTCTGCAAGTAGACCTAATAAGGAAACATGAAAATCAAACCCCAAAAGCAAGGTCAATCCAAGTTATAGTCCTTTCCAATAATCATAGTGTTTTGTATGATGTTTATGGGAGAATTTATGATGTTTTCATGCTATTATAATTCATATAAATTTCAAATAATGGCTTTTTAATTCAAAAAGTGCAAACATGCCTATTAGCAAGGTATAGGTCTTATCCCAAAATAGGGTTCACCTCCATTTTTGGCTCTTGGTGAGCCACCAAAGGGTTCTAAAAATTATTATATGTTATACATATAGGTGAGAGAACATTTGGTTATAAATTATACTCCATAGAAAACCATTTCTAGCCTTAGAAATGGTCAAACCCTTATAGGAAGCATGGAAACAACTCAAAGGTCAACTTTAATCACTCATATCTTTCATGAATGTTTTCATGGGAAATTTAGGAATTAGGATAAGTTATAGAAGGTCCTTGAGGGGCCCTTAGTGGAATTTAGAGGGAATTTCAATGTTAGACCATTATGAATAAAGGTTAAGAGTTTAAACCACTGAAAACCCTTGTAAACCCTCTATAGAGATCTGATTTAGGAGATGGAGAATTTTGAGAATCAGGATGCAAGGGAAAGGCTATGGAACTACTTGGATGATGTAGAGGAATATCCAAGGCTTCAAAAAATGTGAGGGAGATGTATGGATTTTTAGGAAAATCATGCAAAATAGTGTTTTCTTCACCATTTTTTGTATTTTCTAGGGTATATGAGGTTCTAATCCATGAAATGAGGTTTGGTGGAAAGTAAAAACCTATACTAACTCCCTATGGTCATTTCAGATTATGTAGAAGTTTCTAAGTGATAAAACTAAGGCCTTACTTTCAAATAGTCAAGACTGACATCATGCATACAAGAGTGAAAAGTGTGAAAACCTCCATGGCATGTCCTTTTAAGGTGGAATTTAAGCATATAGAGTCATAGATATACTTTCCAAGTTCCATTAACTCCTTCACATATTTTTTCATGTGAAATTGAATATTTTTCAAGGCCAAGTGTTGAAGGTGACTAAAAATATGAGTTTCAAGACTACAAGCAATGCTTCCTCTTCTTTAGATGTTTCTAAATGATTAAGATCAGAACCAATGCATGGGATTAAATTTTTTAAGGCCTTCCCTCTCATATTAATCACCAAATATATCCCTATTAGAATAAGTTCGTTCAAATAGAGGTAATTTATGGAGGTGGTTTCCTATGCCAATTTTGAAGGTTTTATGCAACTTTTCACCATTCTTATGACTTATTTTGGATAAGTAGACCTATTTACATTGAATGGATCACATCACCCCTCTTTAACATGTAATTTTAAATAATTTTATCAAGGTGAAACATGTCCAAGTGACTTTTGGACTTCCTTTACTAGCTTCTCTTCTCAAAAGCTATATTTATGCATTTTTTTGGCTCTTTTGAGTAGCCTCCATTAGTTAATGCAGAAAATCTAACCAAATTTGTATTTAAAAAAATCTTTAAGAAATATAAAAGAGATTTTTAAACTCACATTTTATTCTATTGAGTATAGATTTGAATCTTCTTTATATTGTCTAGTGAAAGAATTATTTTTTTAAAATGTCAATCTTAGTCATCTACTAATGTGACAAAATGGATGTTGTTGCAAGTATTTTTTAGTATCCTCTCCTAAGTTTATATGTGTCTTAGAATTGTTTTATTTTTTTATTCCCTTCATGGAATCATCCATCACCCTCATAAGTGTCAAGTACCTTCTTGGATCTAGCTTATGAAATACTAATGTGACAATACATTCTATGTTGTTTGTGTGAGATAGTCTTGTTTACCTTTAAGTAGTGTATTTTTAGTCAAGTAGGAGGATAATAAATATTGATTCTTCACCATCTTTTGTTTTCTTAGTTTTTTTCCTAATACCTTGTAATTTACAAGTTAATAGACAAAGAAGAGCTTCAAAGAGTGCATTAAGAGGAACTAGCCCCTTATCTAGAGATTCATTTCTCAATATTATCACCCATAGTAAGAGAAATGTCTCCATGATGCCACTTGGATGAGGAGAATTCAGCATCTCCTTAGGGGTGAAAATTCAAGTGCTAATAGTTTTTAGCATGCCCGATGGGACTTTTAAGTCCTAGAAGATTATTCAAGGTTGGTGTTGGTCTTGGTATAGTTACAACTACAAGAGCATCTACATTCAGTACCTGGAAATTCCATTGAATATTTCAAGTCTTTATTTTATGATCAATTCCTAATTTCCATGCCAATGGTAACCACTAGTTCTGCTACTAAATGTGTACCTTTTGAGTTTGTGCAACTACCTCCATATTCTACCAAAAGGTTTAGGTTTGTTAACACCCATCCATATTGTAGAGAACTATTGTTTAAGAAGTCTAAGTTTTGGTTGCATTCAACTCCCAACATCTATAAACCTCATTCCAAGATTTATAGTAATAATATTTTTATAGCTTTCATCAAATCATCCCTTTTTAATCTTGTCTAATATGGCCAAATTCTAGGAGCAACCCTTAAGAGTGTTCCATATTTTAGTGGGGATGACCCTATCACTACCATTAAGCATATTAGAAACATAGAAAACTTCTGTAACATTCATAATATCACCCAATAAAATGTGTCCATTAGGTTGTTATCTTTTTTTTCAAGGTAAAAGTATTGGATTGGTATGGGACCCTACCTAAAAATTTCATTGGTTCATGGGACGAATTAGGAGACCTATTGACTAAGAGGTTTGGAGAGAAAAGTGAATATTTATCTTTATCTGAGAAATTTAAAACTATTAATATGGTACCTCATGAATTCATGTAGGATGTTAACACTATATTTCAAAAGACATGGGATAAAATTCTAACTCTTGTGAGGCCCACTCCAAACTATGCCTTCTTATATTACTTGAAGGCATTGAATAGTGATAGTACCATGATGATTGAATCTATGGTGGAAATAAATTTACCATTTCATATGATATAGCTATAATTTATAATAATTTTCTTGTTAAATTAGGGTAGATTACTCCTAGACCTCGTATGCCATTGTTCCCTGATTTTCAGCCCTAGTCAATTTACATCACCTACCTTGGCTCCTTTTCCTAGCAATGAGAAATCTGCTATTGTTCCTTCTAATGAGATTCATGAAGTATAAATATTGTTAAAAAGTGTTACTAATGAGTTGGTGGCCCTTAAGAGATAAAATATAAAGGCTATAGACCATAACAATCCTACAATCAGTTTGGACAAACCAATAAACCTCTTTTCTAAGGTAATGCTCAAGGACAAGATCAAATCACCCAAGCTAGGCCTTATCAAAGATATAATCCTAATTCTCCCTCATATTATAAAGACCTTTTTCCCACTCAAAATAAAAATGTCCAATAATATCCATGCTATCCATCTTTTTAGCAAAACCAAGAGCAAATTGCTTATACAAATGAGATGCAAAACCAAACCATGGTAATGCAAGGAAACCAAGTATCACAAGTTCCAAATATTGAGATGTAAATGCAACATGGGATGGAAAATTTCAAAATTAAATCTTATTATACTCTCATATATCACTTGGAGGGAGAGCTTTTTGCCATAAATCATTTGGCAAATCCAAATAGCATCAATACTAGTGTATCTTCCAACACTAGATCCAAAAAGAGGGCTACTGAAGAAGCTCAAGTAGAAAATCAAGGACATTTTTTGATCCATAAATCATCTCCAATGGTGATTTATTTTAATATAGCTCCTAAATTACAATAAAATTATAAATTTAAAAACATGAAGTTAGCTCCTACACCTCCACCTCCAAAGATACATCACAAAGTGCTAATTCTCCCAAAGAGATTCCTAAGGTAATTAATCCTTCCATCAATGTGGTGAACTAGATGAATAAGATTCACATGATATCTCATTTTGAGACTCTTTATAAATACTAAGGTATAAATATATACTCCACAAGGAATTACATGGATTGGGTAAGCAAGCTGGCCCACCTAGAAGTGACAATGTTGTTCTAGTTAATGGATCTCAATCTATTAATGGTTAAGTTAAAAAAATTAGAAATATCATTATTTATATATATCTATAATCATTGGTGATTTATTGGTACATAATTGTACCATAGATAGTTGGGCTAGTAATTCAATTATGCCCAAATGTATAGTAGACAAACTAGGCCTCAAATATGAGCCCATGACTAAGGGAGTCTTATAATTGTATCGATCACCAGCCAAGACTATGTGGGTAGTGAAAAATGTGAATTTTATCCTTTTCCCAATTTTTTTATTCCTCATGAAGTGGTGGTGGATGATTTACCTCCATACTTTGCCCTCTGCTCATCAAGATATTTTATAGCTAAGGTAGGTGGGTATTTTGTAGCTAGTTGGTCTTACATGGTGTTTAGGACGAAGTATGGCACTAAGGTGAAGATTGATTCTGAACCTATTCAGAAATATCACTTTTAACCATAATTACCTAAGGTGGAAAATTTTAACTATGCCATCATTGATGAAGAGGAAATTCACATTGACCAATCTCCATCATATTCCCTTGAAGGAGTTTCTAATTTATTCCTAAATAAATGGGGAGATGAGCATTATGATCATGATCCTTACAATTTAATTTAATAATATAGTCTTGGGGTGTACTACATGCATGAGAAGGATTATTTCATACCTAATTTAGTGAAGCCAATTGAATATATGAATGGTTTATGGTATCTCTTCTTTGATGGGTCTAAAAGCAAGATTGGGGAAGGTGGTGGAGCAATGTTGGTTTCACCTTCAAAAGAAAGTAATTTTCAACCTTTATATTATAATTCTCATTCACTTTTAATGTGTTATAATATGAGGCCCTTATTTATGACCTTGAATGGGCTAGGAAAAGAGGAGTTAAGGAACTTCAAGTATATGGAGATAATGAGCTTGTTGTGAATAAAGTTAAAGGGTAGAATTTGACCAATAACTCTTTGCTCAAGTCCTAAAAGCATAAAGTTTGGGATATTGTGGAGGATTTCCAAGCCTTCAACATCACATCCATCCTAAGAGAGGACAAAAAACATACCTATAGGTTGGCATGTAATGGAGCTTAGTTTTATGTCCTAAGAGGTATAAAAGAAGACAAGAATCAACCTCATCTAATGGTTATTATTAGGCCCTCCATACTAGATAATGTCAAAAATTAGTAGGTATTTAAGAGTGAACAATAAGTATCCCTTTTTATGCAAGAGGAGTCCAAGTTATCTATAAAAAATCAATCCAAGATTCAACAATAATAGGGAGGGCAAATTGTCTAATTGAAGTTTAACAAGCTTCCCAAAGGCCTAGTGACACTTGAAAGAATATTTAATGACGATGAATAGTTAAGAAAGGAGAATTTAAGCATGTATAATAAGCAAGATAACTATTAAAGGGTATAAATATTTAAATAAAATCTATTTGCACTTGGAAAGGTATGCACTATTTAAGAGAAGCATGATTTGAGTTATGCAAAGAGTTTAGTGATGTTTTTTCTTGGGAGTATAGTGACTTCAAGGGTTTCGATCCAATATTAGCTCAACACACCATAGATCTAAATCAAAATTCAAAAACTATCAAGAAAAAAAAAAGGCCAATCAATCATAATATTTAACCCCAAATGAAGAAAGAACTCACCAAGTTGATTGAGTCTAGAATCATTTTTCCTTTAAAGCATTCTTCTTAACTAGGCAAATTAATCCATGATAATAAGAATAATAGGGAGATCAGGTTGTGTGTGGACTTTAGGGTCTTGAATAAATTCTCCTTGAGAGATCATTATCCCCTTACTTCTATGAAACAAATCCTACAAATTATGGTAGGTAGTGAGAGGTTTTATCTTTTAGATGGGTATTTTAGGTACAATCAGATTTTGGTGAAAGAGAGTGACCAATACAAGATAGCCTTCACCACCAAATGGGTTACATATGCCTATAAGAAGATGAATTTTGGATTGCCAAATGCTAGGGATAATTTTTAATGTGTAATGGATATGGATTTTCAAGGATTAATCAATGACATTGCATTGCTATATCTTGATGATGTGACAATTTTCTCCAAGGATGTAAATGATCACTTGAAGCACCTAAGATAGATTTTTGAAAGGTGTAGAGATTTTACGATATGTCTAAACCCAAATAAATGTGTGTTTTCTATCGATGAAGGTAAACTCATAGGACATATTATCTATAATAAGGGCTTGTGTATTGATTTATAAGGGGTCCATCTTGGCATTGTTGTTGCCTAAAAATAAGAAATATTTACAAAGTTTCTTTGGTAATATTAATTTCATACAGAGATTCATCCCTATCTTTTATAGCTTTGTTGAGCCTCTAATATATATGCTAAGGAAGGATGAAGTATTCACTTGGTCAAGAAGGAGAAAATAAATTTTTGAAGAGATCAAACAAGCCATTGCCCAAGCTCCTACACATGTAAGTCTAATTTTTTCCAAGCATTTAAATTTGTATACTTTTGGAAATGAATAAGTGATTTCTGCCATGCTCACACAAGTAAATGATGAGACTTTGGAATAACCTATTGCCTTCTTTATCCAAGGTTTAGAAGGATATGAGGTAAGATATAATTATGTTGAGAAATAAGTGCTTTCAGTTGTTATGAGCCTAATGAAGTCTTGGCATATCCTATAAAATAACAATATTCACATTCTTGTGTCCCATCCTAATGTCAAATACTTTCTATTGAGTAGGGATTTAAATGAGAAAAGGGTACATTGGATCACCAAAGTGATGGAGTATGTTGTGTAAATCAAGACAACCAAGATCGTGAAGGGAAAAGGGTTATGTGAATACCTTGCTTCAAATTTGAAGGAGTAAAATGAGGTTTTGTTGGCACTTCATGATGACCCTATGGTAGTTGTACCTTTATCTGATAAAATTTGGACATAAGATACAATTCACTTCCTTCAAACTAGTGAGTGTCCACAAGGTCCTAATATGGATCAAATATGGTACTTTAGGTTGTAATCCATCCCTTATGTACTTTTTTATGGAGTATTATTTAGAAAGGACTTTTTAGGTGTGATATTAAAGTGTCTTGATTTGGATAAGATTGACAATGTATTATTTGAATTCCATGATGGACTAGTTGGTGGTCACTTTACTCCAAGAACTAAAAATACTAGGATTATGAGGGTTGGTTACTTTTGGCATAGATTGTTTAAGGACACTCATTCTTGGGTAAGAATATGTCAAAAGTTTTCTCTTTTTGATAGTGAGGAAAAACTAGCTGCCTTTCCCCTTCTTCCAATCCAAGCTGAGTAACCCTTTATGTAATGGGGTCTAGATTTCATAATCCTAATCAATACACCTTCTAGTTTTAGTCACAAATGGGTGTTGATTGTTACTAATTACTTTACAATATGGATGGAGGCTATAGCTCTTAAAGAGGGAAATGAAAACCTAGTCCTAAACTTCTATGATAATATAGTAACTAGGTTTGGAGTTCCTTCAACAATCATCTTAGATAATTCATTAGCCTTTTTAGGAGCAAGGAAAAGTGAATGGGCTTTGAAGCATGGAATTATCTTATCGCCTCCTCCAAATATTATCCCCAAGGGAATGGACTATCTGAGTCCACAAATAAGAATCAAATTAGGATCATAAAGAGGACAATGAAAGAGGATCAAAAGACTTAGAATTCCAAGTTAAAGATAGCCCTTTGGGTTGATAGGATCACCTTGTAGAGAGAAATTGGGAAATCACCATACATACTTGTTTATGGAATGGAGGCTATATTACCTATCGCACTTGAGTTATCAGCTTTGGACCTCACCTATTAGCTATAATTGATGGAGAATGAGAGCATAAAATTTAGGTTATGTGATTTAATGGAGCTTAAGGAGACAAGAGATCAAGCTATGAAAACTATGACCACTCACCAAGAGAAAAAAAAAGAAGTATTTTGACAAGAAATCTATGCCAGGAATTTTTAAGGAAGGAGACATTGTCAAAAAATGGGATGAAGATAGGGCCAAACCTAAAAGACACACAAAGTTTGATGCTTTGTGGAGTGTCCCATATATGATCACTCCATGCAAGTCACATAATTATTTCCATCTTTCAAATTTGTATGGAGAGGAGCTTAATATCCCAATCAATGGGATACACATCAAAAATTTCTACTAAGGTCCTTCTCTTCCCTTGCACATAGTTTCTTGTTTCCCTTGTGTTCCCTAAGTGTTTATGCACAAGTGTGAGTTTGTCCTTGTCTTGTTTTGTGTTATCTTTGCTTGGTATTGATGTTTTGTGGTGTGTTTGCTTTATGTTTTTATTTTTCATGTCCTTTTTAGTCACCTTAAAGAATCCATTGATTCCATTGCGCCATACAAGAGGAATTGGAGGGAGTGATTTTACAGGAGGATATTATTTTGAATTTAATTAAAATCCATAATAATAAATTTTTATTTTGTGTTTTCTCCTTTATGAACAATCAATTAGACTCTAGGTAGCCTATTATGCATCTTCAACTGTGAGGGGTCTCATTGTGAGCCTTTTTCTGATTCCTATACTTATTTTTTTGGTTGGTTTGAGGTTTTCAAACGTTTATAAGGTTTTAAAATGTTTATATGGAATCCTCCATAAATTATCCATCGTCATGCTAGCAAAGAGATTAAAAAATGGCAAGGAAGCCTCTTATAGGCTTATATGGCTAATAAATGACCAGTTTCAAACACTTGCAGGTAGCTTAGAGAAATGCTCTCCATGTTGGAATGAAGGAGAAGGTGGTTTAAAATTTTCAACACATGATATGATTTTGTAATGTGTAGTAGGTTTTGAACCTTTGTATGTGCCAAAACAACACCCAAAATGGATAATTTCTCATCATTATCATCCTTTGATAGTTAGGTTGTATATCTTGTAATCATTTTCCACAATGAAATTTGGGTAGTGAAGATGTATCATAATGTTCCTTGATGAAACATGTGTTTATAATGATTAAGTGATAATTTTGAAATAGTTTTGAGGGTCTTCTTCTTGGTACAGTCTTGTTGAATCAACACCCTGCCTAAATAAAAAAGTTAGTGTTCACCTATAGGTAGCTAAACAGTAGTACTTACAATATATTACATGAAAGGATGGAATTATTGACCTTTAAGAAGCTAATATCATGATATAAGGACTTAATATTGAAAATTAAGATATTTTGATAACAGGGTTGGTGTCAAACCTTATGAAAAGAGGACAAAGACTATTTTGGAATGAAAGCCCTGAAATAAGCAAAGAGAGAGCTCCATGGTTTTTTGACAAATCACATAACATGGATAAAGAAGATTATATCCCCATTTAAAGTTTATATTTTATTCCCCTATCATGGATAAAGGAGACCCAAATTTTTAATGGCTTATGGTAAAGGGAAAGAGGCCAATGGAAGCTTAAAATTGTTCAAAAAGGCACTAAAGTATAATAGTGATATCTATAGGATTTAGAAGGGGTATTCAGCCTACAATGCATATCAAAGGTCTTAAAACATTTTAAACAAGTTTAAATACTTATAAATGTTCCAAAACTCAATTACAAGAAAATTTTCCATGATATAATACATAATTGGGTGTAATGACCTATTAGACCTATACCCTATCCATATAATAGGGCAAGGTTTGCACCTATTGTTGGGTTGTTAGGAAATTATACTATTTTAAAGTTTTAACCTTGTTTGGAAATTTAAAGGTAATTAAGGTGAAATTATTAAAAAAATTATTGATTATGGTAAGGATTAAATACTCAAATAATGGTCAAAGGCTATATGGTAAGCTATAGCCACTGTATGGATTGTGACGGGGATCAAACAAGAACCGAAATATTAAGCATGAGTTTGATGGTTTTAACCACCCAAGATGGTTTAAAGGTTAAGATTATTTTTTAAACCTTTATTTAGGACCTTTATAATGCTTTTTTACCTTTTTTCACTAACCAAACCTATAAAACAACCTATAGTAGGCCTAAAATGCACAAACACAGTCAAGTAGGATATGATGACAATGAGAAGGAACCTTAGAACTTAGACTCCATTTGGAACCTCAAAAGGGGATAAAATTTAAAATTTAGGACATATAAGTTCAATTATATTATGAAAGACATAAATAAATCATGAACAAGGCCCTTTCTTGTCAGAAAACCACCATACAAGGATAAAAACATGATTGTCACAATCAAGGCAGAGATGTCCCATTTAAGGACCAAAACATGAATTGAGGTGTAATGTGAATATTAAAAAGGAAATTAAAGTATTATTACCTAAATATAATTAATAGGATGTATAAAAACATTAGACAAGGCTTGGACTTAGACCTATAGGCCTGTCTCAGTCCACAAAGGCAGGTGTCCTAGTTTTGAGCAAGGTGTAGATTTGATTAGCTAAGATTAGGAGGTTCACAAGCATGGTAATTTTATTTATTATAATCAATTTAAGGTAATAATATTACAAAAACATTCAAAGGACACTCCAAGACCTTTTACCTTGAATCAAAGTGGACTTAGACCGTACAGCCAGGCTAAGAGAGGCTTTGGTTTAAGAGGTAAGTATTGGGTTCCACTACAAAATAGGGTTTTAAATGGTTTTAAGAGATTAGTTATATTTAAATGATAAAAATTTAAAGTAATATGATAAGTATTAATATGGTATTTAAGTATCACTCATAGGGAGGTTTGAGAAAAAAACCTATAAAAATAGGGGTTAGACCCCTTTTTTAGGGAATTAAGATTGTTAGACCCCATAACCATGGAATTGGACAAAAAACCTATGTAAAATTTGTCACTAGGACCTTATGGATACAAAAAAATATTCATTTTTCTTAGACAAATATGTAAATATGCCTCTATTTTTTCTTAAAGGTAGGTTGCTTCCTTCATGCACAAGAATTGTAGTTTTTGGGAAAGTTGGTGGATGGTGAACCAAATGTCATTATGATAATTAAATAAGGTTTAAATAGCTGGGGGACACATTTTAAAACATTAAAAAATATAATATAATGTTTGAATAAAATTAAGGAGGTCTGGGCAAGGAGGTCTGCAGGTAGACCTAATAAAGAAACATGAAAATCTAACCGCAAACATAAGGTCATTCCAAGTTATAACCCTTACCAATAATCCTAGTGTTTTGGATGATGTTTATGGGAGTAATTATTATTTTTTAATTCTTTTATAATTTATATAAATTTCAAATAATGGCATTTTGATTCAAAAATTACAAATATGCATGTTGGTAAGGTATAGGTCTTGTCCCAAAATAGGGGTCACCTCCATTTTTGGCTCTTGGTGAGCCATCCAAGGGTTTTGAACATGATTTTAGGTTAGATAAAAAGGTTATATAAAAAAAAATTGGCAAGAAAACTCCATAAAAAATAATTTCTAACCTCAGATATGCTCAAACCCTTATAGGAAGCATGGAAACAACTCAAAGGTCAATTGTAATCAGTCATATCTTTCTTGAATGTTTGTATGGGAACCTAAGGCATTAATTAAGTTATATAAAGTCCTTAAGAATAAATTAGTGTCATTTGGAGGGAATTTTAATGTTAGACCTTTATGAACAAAGGTTAAGAGTCAAAACCACTCAAAGGCCTCGTAAACCCTCTCTAGAGACCTGATTGAAGAGATGAAGAATTTTTAGCATCCCGATGCACGGGAAAGGATATGTAAATTTTTGGATGATGTAGAGGACTCTCCAATTATTATATTCATGTGAGGGAGATACATGGAGTTTTAGGAAAAGCATGCAAAATAAGGTTTTATTCACCATTTTTTGTACTTTTCAAGGTATATGAAGTTCTAGAAGGTGAAATCAAGTTTGGTGGAAAGATCAAAACCTATAATAACTCCATATGGTAATTTTATCCTATGAATAAGTTTATAAGTTATCTAATTAAGGCCTTAATTTTAGCCAGTCAAGACTAGCATCATTCATACAAGAGTGAAAAGTGTGAAAACCTCTATAGGATGTCCTTTTAAGGTGTAATTGAAGAATCTAGAGTCATGGATAATATTTATAGGTTTCATTAATACCTTAAAATATATTTTCATCAGAAATTGAATATTTTTTGAAGGCCAAGTGTTGAAGGTGACTAAAAATAGGGAGTTTAAAGACTGTAGGTAGTGATTTCTCTTATCTTAGAGTTTATAAATGACTATGATCAAAACCAATGTATGGGATTACATGTATGAAGGCACTAAATCTCATTACAATCACAAAACTTGTCCCTAGTTAGGATAAGGGAATTAAAATAGAGGTAAATTATGGAGGTAGTTTCCTATGCCAATTTTGAAGGTTTTATGCCACTTTTCACCATTCTTATGATTTGTTTTGGAAAGTAGACCTCTTGACATGGCATGGATGACCTAAAAACTCTTCCACATGAAACTATAACTAATTTTCTCAAGGTGACACATGTCCAAGTGACCTTTGGACTTCCTTTCCTAGATTCTTCTCTCAAAAGCTATGTATATATGCATTCTTTTGGCTATTTTTGAGTATCCTCCATCAGTTAATGAGGAAAATATGACAAAATTTGTATTTGAAAGACTCTTGAATAAATATAAAATTTATTTTTTGACTCACATATTATGATATTGAGTATATATTTGAATCTTGTTGATATTGTCTAGTGAAAGAGTTACTTTTATAGCATGCCAATCTTGGTCATCTACCAATGTGAAAAAAAAGATGTTGTTACAAGTCTTTGTTAGTATCCTTTCCTAAGTGTATAGGTTTCTTATAATTTTTTTATGTTTGTATTCCATTCATTTAATCATTCATAACCCTCTTAAGTGTCATGTAGCTTCTTAGATCTAACTTATGAAATATTGATGTGACAATACATTCTATGTTTTGAGTTTGTGTGAGACAGTCTTGTTTGCCTTTAAGTAGTGGATTTTTATTCAATTAAGAGGATAATGCATACTTTTACATCACCATATTTTTTTCTTAGTTTTTTTCCTAATCCCTTTTCATCTACAAGTTAATATACAAAGAAGAGATTCAAAGAGTGCATCAAGGGGAGCTAGCCCCTCATCTAGAGATTCATTTATCAATATTGTCACCTATAAAAAGAGAAATCTCTCCATGGTGCCACTTGGATCAGGATGATTATACATATCCTCAGGGGTGAAAATCTAAGTGTCAATAACATCCACATAGGTGTTCTAATTCTTTATTTCCATGACTATGTTTTGAAGCATTCAAATAGTTTTTTGTGTATTAGAGAGAATGATGTTCTTGAGTCATTATGCATAGATTTGAAGAATATAATGAAAATTAATTTGATATATATGTCTATTAAGTTCATTTTAATTAATTTTTATTCATGAAAATCTCATATTAAGGTGTGAAATGTCAAAGGTCCATGACTAGGTTTTGAAGCCTATTTCTAGTTATGAGTGAGCATATAAAAGTGATTTGTTTGAGGTATTTTTACCTATATGGTGAAGTATAATGAACATGATGATGAACATAAGGTCATGGATTTTATATAAATGTGATATTTTATGTAGTTATGTGTCAAAGTTGAGTGTATACTTCAGATATTCAAAGTAGACTTTTTGGCAATGAGAAGGGCTAATTCTGAGTAAGCCTAATAGTGTGGTTCAAGGAGTGAGATGAGATAAATCATGTAGGGGACCTGAGTTGATTTTATAAGGGTAATAAATGAAGTGTGTGTGAATTATTTAATCCATTTATATAGGCTCAAAATTTTCCAAGGTGGTCAAGGTGAAACATATGCTTTGAGAAGGCCTAATTGTATTAGGTCTCTATTTGGCCTAATGATGGTTTTGGTCCTTATGAGTGGTGACCAACATATGTAGTGATGTTTTTAGTTATGAAACATGTTTTTTAATATATTTAAAGGGTGATACAATAATGGATAATTTTTTATCTTGTTAGTTCCCAAAATTGCACTGGAGCAATTGGGCCCCTATCAGTAAAACTATAACAATTTGGCCTAGATATGTACATGATGTTCTATGTTGAGGTCTCAAAATTTATTAAAAAAACCCATTTTATGAGTTATTGAGACCCATTAAAGTATAATTGAACTCCTTGTGTTTATTTTTATTGATTTTTGGTAATAGTAAAAGTTTATTCCCCAAGATGTTTGAAGTTTGTCGTGTAAGGTACAATTGTGTTTTGGATCATGCAAAAAGGGTGCAAGATCTGATCCAAAATTGGGTAGTAAGAAGTATATAACCATAGGAAATACATCCATTTTTCACCATTGGAATATATTTATTTCCAAATGGAAGAATTGTCCTATGAACTAGATGAGGAACACATGATCATCTCCTGAAAAGTTCCTTCAAGTTAAATTATCCTATAATGTAATGAAGCCTTTTCAAGGGACATAAGAGTATTTCACTCCTCCTTAGGTTGGTTAATGATAAAAAAGGTAAAAGTATGGCTGAAATCCTAAGCATGCATCTTAAACTAACACATAGAAGCATCAAAAAATTAGTTTGGTTTCAGTCCTTTTTTTAAAAGATGTCTCACTTGCCTTTGGGTGGGAAAGGTATAAATAATTTTTTAGGGCTAGAACACTCAAATCATGCCACATGGAATTCACTCAATGTTTTTAGTTTTTGGGACCTTATTGGAGTATGCCTAATCTAAATGAGGTGAGGAATTATAAATGTCCCTGATATTTAGAAATGCCCAGATCTTTGACACATGCCAAGTTGTGCATCCCATGGGAGAATTCAATGTATAGTCCATCTTTGTATTAAATAACATGAAGGGTGAGGATGTGAAACTTTTCCAAAATTCCATTCTAATTACATGAAGCCATGTGTCACAAGATAAGTATTTGGCTAAAAATGGAAGCACCATTGAGTTTCCCTCCATTTTTCTTTGGAACAAAGATTGAGGAAGTTAATGCAGTAGCTAAGAATTAGTTATTCTATACTGAGTATTTAATGCTAGCCCTAATATCAAAAGGGGATGATTATAACTAAGAATTTTTCTCCATTCAAATCCACTTTTTATAATTAGATCTTATACTTATATTTTAAATTAATTTGAAAACCAAAGTAGTGTGTGGTGACAATAGCAATTATAGTCAATTTTTTAGAGATTTTTTCCATCTAAGTGTGTGATAGTCAGCATGATTACAAGTAAGTGTTCCCTAGGTTGCTTTTCTATTGCTTATTTAGAGGAATTTTATAGTGTTTGGTGGTTATCCATCAAGAAGGGTGTGTTTTAATTTGAATAAAGGTTATACTAGGTTTATAAAGAAATGGCTTCACCATTTGTCTTGATGAAGAGCAACCTTACCTCAATTCTTAATTAAATTAGGAACACTAATGTCCTGGGATTGGATTTTAATACCTTAATAATTATTTTATAAAGACCCAAACCCCCTATGGTGGTTCTTAATTTAGGCATGAGCTATATGGCTCCTATAGGAGCCTTTCCACTAGCAACCCCATACCCAAAATTAGTCATTGCACGTGCAAAAGTATACAATGAAGACACTAAGACTATACTAAATGGGAGTAAATTAGTTATCTACTCATTTACCCATGAAGCTCATATCACTATGCTTTGGATACCACTATGTCCTAATGGTATTGTTTTAAACATGGAAGAGTTCCATTATTATGCTAACCAACATGATAAGATAGTTTGGGATGTTATGAAAACTAGCTGGCTCACTAAGAAGAGAACCAAGGTCTCAAAGATGACCAAAAACCTTAAGATAATAGATTTCAAGGAGCTGACACATTATGTCATAGCCATGGCCACAAGAATTTATATGGTACCCATAGCAGAGAAGTTTGAGACATGGATGTTTTCCATCCTTATTTATGTACTGGTAGAGAAGAAACAACTAGACTATGATTTCATTCTGAGAAATAAATTACATAGCCAAATGATGATGTTGTGCATAGCTATCTTTTCTAAAGAATAATTTAAGGGTACCTTTTACAACTCCTCCTATCTTATGTATAGTCTCATAGCAAATAAGTATTTTCTAGGTCTTATGAAAAATTCTTCAAGGCTAAAAGTATATGAATTATGTCCTAAGACGACCTTGGAAGGATTCATAAATAGTTGGGCCAAGGTTTATAATTGCTTATTTAATATGATAATGAGTTTCTTCTTCCTTCTTTGAATCTTTAATAGGATGACCAAGATGTATAGGGAAAAAATTGAAAAACTTGGTGCAACATATATTTAATTTCACACCTTCATGTATATCTGGGTAAGTGGATTTATAAGGGCACCTTGCAAGCTACCCAGGTATGTTGTTGATAAAGTAGCACTCATGGAGCTATCCAGACAAATGGTGTTGCCTCTTTAGATGATCACTATGAAATATATTAACAATCCCTTCAAGTTCCCCATGGAGATAGGACATTATACATGTCCTTATCTAGCCAAAGTAAAGGGATTTGAGCAAGAAATGGGGTAGTACCAGATGGATAATATTCCACCTCAACCTAATTATGACGTTAGGTGGTTAGTCAATATGAATATAGGTCTAATCCTATACTAGGTGCATTGTGAAGATATCTAGTTTAAGTACAAAACTAAGGACCAGGTAAGGAATATTGATTACCTAAGGCTCACTTGCAATAAATTATTACATATGAAATTATCCCAATCCCCAAGGATATGGTTGATGGTAAGGCCATATTGTAATCAACATACACTAAGGAAAATATAGATGTGTAGCCCATAGCACAAGTTGAATTTACAATCTCAAAAAGTTACCCAATCACCTATAGGGCTTTTCCAGTGATGAAAAGAAGGTTTGAATGGTTGAAATCCCAAGGAGTGGACCTTAGTGCATATGATACCCCTACTCTCAAAGAGATAATAAATGTTAATGAGCTTAAGGCCATCCTTCCCTCTTACACTAGCCATCTAGAAGGCCCTTAAGTAGTGGCCAAGGGAAAAGGAATGTGTATAGTAAGAGATACTTGTTTCATCAAGCTAATCAATATTGATGAGATTATGATGGCACAGTCCAAGTTTTCACTATCATTTACAAAGTTGACTAGTCTTGCTAATAATTAGACCCAAATTTCCACTAGGGAGGTATAACTTACTAGTGCTACTCCCATCTCAATCACTACTAAAGAAGCTCTTACCACATTAACTAAACCAACCATTATATCAACCATTAATCTTGAGTAATCACCAACACCCATTCTTTCCCAAGTAATGTATACAAAGAAAAAGGAGGGGAGGAACAAGTAGAATAACTAAAGACTAAAATGAAAAGATATTTTAACCTCTAGCTATAACCCCCAAGAAGAGGAAGGAGGTCATTATTTTAAATGAACCCTCTCAAAATAATACCATAGAATGACAAGGGTAAAAAATCCTCATATGCCCAAAGGTTGAGGGATATGAGTGATGAAGAAGACTCAAAGGAAAATAGGCCAATCATGGAGATGATGAAGCAACCCAAGGAATTCACTCCTTCCCTAATGAGTACCATCCAAAGAACTCTAAGGGAAAGGTCATACACTCCTATCAAATTTTCTATAATATGAATATTTAGGCCATAATCATGCTTAAGAAGGGAAGGGAAGGGAAATGAAAAGGACATAATAGCCTTAGATGACCCCTTGTCATTTGAAGATGTGATACAAGTTGGTATCAAGGTAGCCATGTAGACTAAGGATCCACCTAAATAGGAAACTACCTCCCTGGACATGGAAGCATTTATCTAAAATATTCTCACTCAACCAATGAGACAAGACATGGGAAGTGAAATGAGGAGTGTACAAGAGTCTAAGGAGGGACTTGAAAAAGAGCCAGGGTGGGAGGAACAAGCCCCCAACAATAGTAAAAAGGTGAAGGCTCAAGTAAAGAAGAAATAAGATGTTATATCAGTTATGGACATAGCCCTAGAAGACCATCCCTCTATAGATTAGACATGTTTAATACAAGAATGAGAGGCTACATCTAAAGCAAATAGGGGATCAAGGTTGAAAATGGGTACCCCTATACCTTCAAGTATGAATAAGGAAGTAGACTAAGGTGATAATGTTGCAAATAAGGGAACTTTAATAGGTGTTACTTATATTAAATTACCCTAGGGGATCTATCCCCAAATAAAGGTCTATGATCCTATTGGGCATAGGAGTTTTGAGGCCATAATTTGTGATGAGCCACCTAGGGGTGACAAGGAAGACACCATATCCTCTTCCCAACTATTCCAACCAAATACAAAAATCAATTTGGTTGTGAAACCACCTCTTCAGCATGTAGGACAAGAGATATCCATTGATGGATTACTTCTAGGCTCCCAACAAAAATTAGGTCAAATATTGAATTCTTGGAACATATTGAATTAGGCAAAGGATAAGAATAAGAAGCTATAAGGAAAGAGGACAATTTGGAGAAAAATGAAGATATAGAGTAGATAATAATATGATCACAACCAACTCCTATCATTTTACCTTTTGTTAATGATCCAGTCACACCACCATTCAGTGCATCCAAGGTAGTTTCAAGGTCCATGACTCCAATGGGTTTTTAGACTAGGCCCCTCTTATGGGTTGAAGAATAGATCAAGGAGAAGTGAGACATTGAAATTAAATTGGGAGACATAGATGTAATTAATATTTCCTAGTCATATAGGGCAAAACCGCCCAAGAAAGTTAAGCACTCTCCTAGACCACTTTCACTAGTACTAGGGAGAGAACATAGGAGATAGTTGTCCACCCACAAGGTTTTAAAAATAAGGGTGATTCCCTTGAAACATATGTAGTATATAGATATGATTTGGAGCAGCCATCAAGCATAAATCACAATTTTTAGCAAGCATGGTGGCTCATCAAAAGGATAAGGACAAAGCATCAATGGAAGAGTTGAAGACACAGAACTAGCCAATGATTTAGTACTTATAAAAGTTATTAAGTGAGCATAAGGTAGTGAATCCAACTACTGGTAGGGCCCCAATAACACCCATTCCCTCTTAAGATACACTTGACTTTAACCTCAGTGAAGATTTGAAGACTAGAGGATGGTAAAAAATATATTAGCAACTAAGCTTGACATCTTGAGCCAAAAAAGTCATTCATTCAACCATGGAGTGGAATGATAATGAGATAGATAGATGAGGAGAGTGTAGCTCCCTAAAATTTATCTATGTTGTTGATATCAAGAGTTGGGAGGCACTTAGGACCAAAGTAGATGAGATATGTAATATGGGTAAAGATGCTTTAGTAGTAGAAAATATTGTCTCTTTGAATGATCCTAAAATGCCCAAAGAATGTTAGTTAGCCATAAAGCACATGATAGCAATGATTTAAGATGGCACCTTTGATATAAAAGGAGAAGAGGAGTCTCTAAAAACTATGATGATAGAAATTGAGGCCACTCTAAGAGCAATGGTGAGGCTTAATGGTGTGGTGGATTTGAGAAAAGAATTATTGGATGATGCCTTAAATAATATCATCAACACACCCCAGGGAGCCTTCAATAGCCAAAAAATAAGGGACCTTATATCACTTGAAAATTCATGTGACTAGTTAAAGGTGTTGGTACATAAGAAGTAGGGAGTGCTCTAGAGAACCACCAATTAGCTATAGGAATATAATTCTAAATTAAATTATTAAGAGGGCTCGAAAAAGAAAATCCTCACCACTATGATTGCATAGTTTATTACATACAAGAACAAGTTGGAACAAGGCTCGATCATCAATGTTGATTTTGTAACATGACCAATCCATTTATTTTATTCATTGTTTGATGGCTATTAGAGGCACATTATCCCTTGTAATATTCTTTGTAAATTTGTTTCCAAAATAAGGGGAACATTTTGGGTTGGTTATGAAAATGGACAAAAGTTTTTTTTGTCCTTTGCTAGGTTGTGTTCCACATGGATGATGGAAGGAATCCCACCTAGGTGAACTATCAGATCTATCACTTTCATTAAATTGCATGCATAGTCTCAAGAATCATTACTGTTATAACTGATGAGATCTAGGCCCATGAATAATTTTTCTAACTCGAGCACATATTTATGAGATGCAATGTATGGTTAATGTTGTATAAGTAAAGGGGTTTTGTCCCTTTATAGAGGTCATTTAATTTTTGGTTACATAGCTATAGCTTAGGAGATTATCCCCATGTAATTTTTTGATGCCAAATTGATTCCTTTTTTTAAATCATTCACAAGCTTTGAGAGCATTAAAAATGTCTCCCTTATTATAGAAATGTTTTGCATGGAGTTTGATATGTAATTTTCAAGATACATTGTAATAAGTTTTGATTTAGTTAATATATGAAATCCATTCATGGTTCATTGTTTCTTCTTATTGTTAAAATATGATGCTCTATTTTACATGCATAGTGGATTGATTATCTAATATGTGCTTCATCATGGTAGTTATTTAGGGTTCAAGTCTATAATATAAAATCCTTTTCATTTTGATATTTGAAAATAGGGAATTGATAGCCTTCTTAAGGGTACTCCTAGGTTTATGAATTCAACTGCTAGGAGCTTTTGAATAGTTATTTGTAGAGTTATATATAAATTCTCAAGGACCATTTATGCATGATTTCATATTATCTATTTTAAAATAGAAAGCATTTGTTAAGTGAAGATAACATAGCTATTAATATCTCCATACTCATTTGGTAATTGTCCACATCCTTATTCATATTTTAGATTAACTTAGTTTTGTCCCATCTTGCCCTACATATAACATTATATTTACATATATAAAGTGTTATTTTCCTATAGATACATAAACATTATGTATTTATCATGTGTTATCTCTTTTTACCTTAAAGCCCAACACTAAAATGTCTTATTCAGCCCATATATTGTGAAAATTCTTTACAAATGAAATTTGAAATCACATATTTGTATCTATCTTTAATATCATGTACCTATCTTTGAACATTTTCTTATTCCATGTGATAACCCTTCTTAAGTGGATTGAGTAAGATTGGTTGTATTCTGGTTAGATTTGTGTTTTGTTGTCCTAATAAGCCCCATAAACACTAAATTGTATAATATCTCCATGTGAGATAGGTACCCCATAGGTCATCTCACCTTGGCTCAGGTAGAGCTAGAAGTAATAGGGAACTAACCATACCCTTAATCATTTTCTCCAGTCTAGTCCATTCTTGATGCCAAACCCTCCCCTAGCTAAAATAACAATCTAGTGGGTTCTCATCACTATTTGCCATTTCTTTCAAAGTATGTAAAGCTAGATTAGGGGGTAGGTATATAACTGAGAACCAACACTTTTCTAGCACCATTACTAAAGACCTTATCACCATTATTACGGGCCTAGTTGTCAAAAAATATTAAGTCTTTTATTTACCCTATTTCCAATTTGAGTTGCTCATCTATGTTCTATTGATAATCTCATAATTCTCTTTGGAACATTTACCCTTATTTTAAAAAATCTATTTAACATCTTTGAAGAGTGTTTTCAATGTTCAAAAATTAGCATTTCTTCGTAGTTGTGCCTAGTTTTGTTTGTCTAGAAGCCTTATTTCTAGTGGTGACTCTATTTTATCATAGGTTTAAAGAATTAGTGCCTATTATTTTTACCTATCCTTGTCTCTAAACCTTCTCTTTAACTTAGGAAAATTGGAGGGTACTAGATCTTCTTTCCAAAGGAATCCTTTAAAAGATCTTGTACCTAAATTTAAAGTCCCATCTAGAAGAAAACAAGTTTGAAAGCCTATTGTGGTTCAAGGTTCAAGCTATCAAGTAGGACTTAATCAATTTATTCCTCTTCACATGCACCCCTTGTCCTCTAACATCCCATTAGTTGAGGGGTACCAAAGTGATTTGGATAGTTCTAAACTTCTTGCTAGTTAAGATCCCTCTCCCCAAAGAAGCATTTCCCCTTTTTCTAGTTCTCTAAATAGTGTTCATTCTCAACTTCCCCCTAGTTTGCCTTCATTATCTAATTAAAAAATGGGAGACCGTGACTTAAGAAGGAGGATGTTTAATGTAGATAGTAAAAATTATGGAGAGGATGATCAATATGTGGGTAATTGACATAAACCATTCATGATCCCAAGACCCATCAATTTCACTGGTATGTTATGTTTTCCCAATGAGGTCCATGTCAAGATTAGAAATGTCCATCCTAAGTTATAGGGAAACAATGTGGTGTCTAAGGAGAAACATTTGAAAGACTCTATAAATGTCATTGAAGACTATGAGATTGACTTAGAGGATGTGTGTATAAATCTCTTTGTCAACACACTTGAGTATGAGGCTCAAGAGTGGTTCAAGTCCCTCCTTGATGGATTTATAGATATTATTAAGCAATGATCAATCCATTTAAGATGTATTTTGGTGAGATTATAGACTCCCAATTACTAATTTACAAGTTTGATAACCTCAAAAAGAACCCCAATGAATGTGTGAAGGATTTAAACTCATGGTTTAGTAAGGTGTTGGGGAGGTTGCCTAAAGATATTAGGACTAGTGGTGCCACTTCTTTAATTAAGTATTTTGATGCATTTGACAAGAAAGTAGCCTATTATCTTAGAGATAAGGATCCCATAAATTTGATGATAGCTTTCAATTTGGTTGTTTAAATAAAAAATAACATCAAAGCTATGGGTAAGCCTTTAAATAAAAGGGTTGATGTCAAGCTGGTAAACCCTAAGAAAACATAAACCTCCTACAAAGGAGTGGACCTAAAGGAAATAGTGAAGAATTTGGCCACTGTGGTTAAGGAAATCTCTTACAAGCTGGTTAGAGCTGAGAAGGGATTATTCTAGGGTACTTCCAATCAAGATGATAAGAGAGAGCATAAGATAGAGAAATAAAATTATCCCTAAGATCAAGGTCAAGGCAAGCCACCTTTCCAAAAAGAAAAAAAATCATAAAGGAAAGGGGTTGGCAAGGGATGATAGGAATAATACTTAGGGGGCGGAAAGGGATGTGTTAGATCCTTTGGACACAAAGATTAACATAGATGATTTTGACATCGATTGGTGTGATAAGTGTTTTCTCCCTTATCCCCCATGTCGAACAACCTCTCATGGTGGTTTCGAGATAGTTGGTTCCAATGTTTCATCTGATGAAGATGACATCTACATAGTATATTTCTGAGAGGTAGAGAGTTACATCTTTAGGGGAGAAGCTATAAGTACCCTATCAATCTCAGGTTATGGGGACATTCTAGCCTATGATTGTTTCACTTTCAATTTTTATGAATTGGGTGTAGTAATTACTTATCAATCAATAGAATTAATGGGTGTTGCCATTACATGGCCATTTTAAGATGCATGTGAAAATGTGACAGTTCTATCCCCAAACTTTGTGAGATCAATATGATGCATGAATATGAGTTGTTAGTTTATGAGTTTGATTTCCTGAGATAAATGATAAAATAAAGGTATGGGGACTCTTTCCCATCAATTGAGGACTTAAATTTGATGAATCATGTTACAAATGCCCAAGAAAAGGAGTATAATTTGAGAAGCAAGGATCAAGATACTCACCCAAAAGATGAAGGTATTCCTACTCCCAGGGTAAAGACCAAATAAAAAAATTGATATAACTAAGGAGGTCTAAAATATTTTTAAGTCTAGTCTTTCAACTCATCATGATAAATCGAGAGGTTACCAAGCCAAAAATCAAACCCCTTTCCTATCTAGCATTGCTAAGAAGGATGAACATAGGAAGCCTCCTTTGAAGAATGAATTTAAAAGTATTGGCCCTCCTATTTTTGTGCCCCTAGTACTAGAAGGGTATATTCAAAGTAAAAATGTCACAATTTTACTTTCTAATACTCCAATACCCAAATATAATGTTTGTGACATTTCCCATGTACTGAGTCAACTGAAGGTCACAATACCTTTTGTGGAACTGCTTAGGATCCTAGAGCATAGGATAACTTTTGAATATTTAGGGTTCATAGAAAAGGTCACTGCTAATGAAATTGTTGAGCTAGAGCCTCCCCTCATCCTCCTTAGAGAAAAGAAGAATGCCTCAAAATCATTCCATCAGCACTTAAAAGTGTACCTAAGAATGACATTAGTAGAGATCCATATGGATGTTGACCCATTCTATACTACCTTAATAATTAGTAGATTGATTGTCCATAATTTCATGTTTGATTCTATCACATCCTATAATAGCATGTTGTTGGCTATAATAAATGAATTATGTATAAGAATAACTGTATCATATGGATGTGCCTTGCCATATATTCTAAATAAGTAACTATTGTTGGCATGGTAAAAGGGTTGGTGGAATAGCTTGTGTAATACCCCAAAAAGTTCCTAACCATGGATTTCATTATTGTAGATTGTACACCTAAGTGGGGCATCTTGCTCTCTAGGAAGTGGTTTTATAACATTGGTATTATTTTTTATATGGATTTATCTTATGACACAATACCTTTGGATGGGAAAATGGTTTTTAAATCAGGAACCATAAATGCTTCATATCTTGGAAGACCCCAAGTATCTTCTAGATGAAGTGTTATATGTTGACACAGATATTAAGAGCTTCATGAGAAATGTTGAGTTTATAGAGATTCCCAATGATGTTGGTATCGAAGATGAAGGCTCCATCTAGATTATGCATTTTGATGGAGTATGTTCTAATATTGGAAATGAGTCTGGAGTTATTTTCTATACTTTTGGGGGCCAAATTTTTAAGTTCTCCTTTCAATTAGATTTTGAGTGCACAAACAATATTATAGAATATGAATCAATTTTGATAGGCCTTAAAATCACCAATGAGTATGGATTCAAAAGGATTTTAGTAAAAGATGACTCTAGGTTAGTGGTTAAATAGGTTTTGTCTATTTACACCATGAAGTATAAGAGGTTGAAGTAGTACTAAAATGCTATCTAGGACTGTCTAGAATGGTTTGATGCTTTCAACATCTAGTACCATGCCTGTGAGCTCAATCATTTGGTAGATGTGATCACCAAGAGAGATGATAAATTAAATATTGAGCTTGAAAATTCCACTTGTGAATATCAATTTGAAACATTGGTAAGGCCTTCTATTCCAAACAAAATTAATCATTGGTAAGTCTTTGATGATGATGACCACATAAAAAGGTTTCTATACTGCACAGAAGAATTTGAGGGAACTATCATAGATTGGGATTCTATGATCTAGGTTTGTGATGGGAAGGAAACCTTATATGGGAAATAAATAAATCCACATTAAAACTAACACCATCCCTAGGGGAGTGGTTAGTCTTGAAGTAACCTTCGATGAAGCTGATAGAGTCAAATCTAGAAACATTTCCATGTCAAGGGATGTAACTGAGGTTAACATTAGGACAAAATAAAATCTAAGGAATATTTGGCTAAGAACTCATTTAAGTGACAAAGAAAAGGGAAAATTTATTATGTTAATAAATAAGTACCAAGATTGTCTAGCATGGTCATTTTCAGAGTTGAAAGCGTATAGAGAAGATTTGTTCCAGTATGTTTTTCCTCTTCACCCTAATGCAAAACCATTCTACCTAAAGTAGTGGCCCATTAACCCCATATTGGCCATTAATATGTAGTAGGAGTTGAATAAATTAAGAGATGGTGGGATCATTCAACCCATCAGATATTCATCTTGGGTGGTAAACCTAGTCCCTATTAGGAAAATAATAGAAACATCTAGCTTTATGTTGATTTCAAAAATTTAAACAAGGCATCTCTAAGAAATAATTATCCTTTGCTTAATATAGATAACATGCTCCAAGATGTCACTAGATGTGAGTTTCTATCAACTGTAGATGGTATTTCTAGTGACAACTAACTAGTGCTAAATGAGTTTGAAAGGTCCAAGACTGGTTTTACCACCCCATGGGGTACCTACGTGTATATCTAAATGCCTTTTGGTTTGATGAATATAAGTGCCACATTACAAAGAGCTATGGATGTAGCCTTTACCAAATTAATAAATTTTTTCATTATTGTATATTAGGATGATGTTACAGTGTACTTTAGAAGGAGTCATCACTTGGTGCATTTAGATCAAATTATAGTTAGGTGTAGAGAGTTCAAGATTTCCCTTAATCCTAAAAAGTGCCACAATGGGATACAAAATGAAAATTTACTAGGAAATATTATTTAAAAAAAATGTGTCATGATATATCTTGAGAGGGTAGAGGCCATAAAAAAAGTATCCATCTCACAGACCAAGAAAGGTATTCAATCTTTCTTTAGCCAGATTAATTTTATAAGAAGATTTATTTCTAACTTTATAGAGATTACACTGCCTATCATTTATATGCTAAAAAGGGATCAGATAATAAAGTGGGAGGATAAGGCCACCGATTATTTTTAAGATATCAAGGTAACTTTGAAAACTACCCTGGTGCTTGCTAGTCTAGATTATAGGAAAGATTTTAAAATCTTTTCATTTGCCTCCATGGATACTATTACTATAGTATTACTAAAAAATAATGATGAAGGCCATGAGTAGCCAATTGCCTTTTTTAGTAAGGCACTACAAGGATCTGAGATAAGATATACCATAACGGAAAAACAGGCCATCACCCTTTTAAAGGTTGTCAAGTAGTTCAGACTGTATGTTGATTTCAAAGATTGTAGCCTATGTTACTCATACCATGGTGAAGGAGATATTGACCCAAAATGAAGCCACTAAGAAAATATGTTGATGGGTAAACAAACTTAAATAATATTACCTAGAGATATAGATTACTAAATTAGTTAGAGGTATGGGGTTGGCTAAGCTGATGACTAAAGAAAATCTATAGACAATGGAAGTGAACAATGTAGTAGGGGTTATTGATAACCCCCGCTCTAAATACAACCAATCTCTATGGTATAAAGATATAGTATATTATGTAAATGATATAAATTTTCCATCCCATTTAGAAAAAAATCAAAGGACACTAAATTTATTATCTCAAAAATATATTCTATTGAAAGATGATTTAGCATGGATTAACCTGAATGGTGTCCTCTTGAGATGTTTGGTGGAATATGAGATTTATTCAGTAATTTAAAAATTACAAATTGTGTATGTGGTGGTAATTTTTATCCTAAAGTCACTAGACATAATATTTTAAAGGTTGATTATTGGTGGCCCACATTATTTAGAGATGTTAATGCCATGGTAAGAAGATGTGAGGAATGCCAACAATTTTTTGGAAGAATGAAGGCATCTAGATCACTTCCCCTACATCTAGTCTCTATTGAGGAACCTTTCAGACAATGAGGGATGCATTTAAAAGATGAAATATTAGATGCCTCAAGTGTTGGTCACAAATGTATTTTAGTGGCTACCGATTACTTCACAAAATGCATCGAAACATTCCCTAATAAAATATTGACTCACGAAGTGGTCATCAATTTCCTATTAAATAATGTAATTTATCGATTTTGAGTGCTAATAAAAGTTGTATGTGACAATGCTATATGATTTAGAGATAAAAACCTAAATGAATTATGTGAGGAATATGGGATTAATTTAGCATACACCTCAAATAATAACCTATAAGGAAATGGGCATGCTGAGTTTGGCAATAAGAATTTGTTAAAAATCATCAAAAGAACCTTGGATGCTAACAAAATAAAATGGGGTGAGATGTTGAAGTTTTCCATCTAAGTGGATAGGTTGACTCTAAAGAGATATACTAGGAAGAGCCATTTTGAGCTTGTTTATGTAATTCAAGCATTCCTACCCCTGAATGTATAGTTTCCAACCTACCAATTCATGAAATAGATGGTTGAGAAAGAGTAGGAAAGGAACCACTATGGACATAGGATTGATCAAATCATTGAGCTTGATAAGTCTTAATCACAAGCTCATGAAAATCATGTAAATTTTAAGGATCACCTCAAAAGGATATTTGATATGAAAGTCACCCCAAGAACCTTTCAAGTTGGTGATCTAGTTCTATTTTGGGATAGTAGGAATAAGGACAAAGGAAAGCATGGTGAGTTTGATTACCTATGGATGGGCCCTTACACTATCGATTATTAAATAGGGAACCATATATTTTATCTTAGAGATATTGATGGAGAAATCCTATAAGTACTAGTTAATGAAAAACACATCAAGAATTTATTGGATTGAGTCCATGATTGCCTTTGTAAATATGTACATAATCTATTCTCCATTCTCATCTTTGTGGTCTAGCTATTGTCTATGTCTGTATAGTTTTTTGTCTTCCCTTTTTCTTTGTTAGTCATCCTGGGTTACTCTATTGTAACTCTATGTTGAAATCCTTTGACTCTATGGCCCACTAGATACGTGATCAATTTGGTGTTCTTTAAGTACCCACTAGGGTAACTCATCTAAAAGAAAAAGCATAATGTTAGTGGTAAAAAATACACTAGATCAATTAAGCCCATACTAGTAAAACTATTACAATTTTGCCTAAATATGTATACGATGTTCTATGTTAAGGTCTCACCCTTTGTTTTGGCAACCTATTTTTTTAATTAGTGAGACCCATGAAAGTATAATTGAACTCCCTATGTTTATTTGTGGTAACAATATAAGTTCATTCCCAAAGATGTTTGAGGTTTATCTTGTAAGGTAAAATTACATTCTAGATCATGAAAAAAGGGTGCAAGCTATAATCCAAACTTGGGTAGTAAGAAGTCTGGACCCCTAGGTCATACATTCACTTTACACCCTTGGAATATCTTAGTTTCCAAAGGGAGGAATTATCTTTTAAACTAGATGAGAGACATGTGAGCATCTCCTAAAAAAAAATTCAAGTTAAATGATCTTATAATGTAATGAAGCCTTTTTAGGGGATGTAAGATTATTTCACTCCTCCTTAAGTTGGTTAATGATGCAAAAGGTAAAAAATGGCTAAAATCCTGAGTATGCATCTCATATTAACATGTGGTAGCATCCTAAAATTATTTTGGTTTTGATCCTTTTTTTGAAAAATATCTCACTTACTTTTTGGTGGGAAAGGTACAATTTTTTTTTGAGGGATAAACCACTCAAATCATTCCACATGTCATTCACTTAGGGATTTCAATTTTTAGGCCTTTGTTGGAGTATGCCTCATCTAAATGATGTGAATAATTGCAAATGTCCCTAGTATTCTAAAATGCCTTGATCTTTGACACATGTCAAGTTGTGCATCCCAAGTGATAATTAAATGTATAGTCCATCTCCTTGTTAAATAACATGAAGGGTGAGGAGGTGAAACTATTCTTGAAGGCCCTTTTGCTTGTATGAAGCCATGTGTCCCAAGATAAGTATTTGACTGAAAAGGGAAGTGTTTTTGAGTTTCCCTCTATTTTTATTTTGAATAAAGATGAAAGAAGTTAATGTGGTAGATGAGAATTAGCTATTTTACACCAAGGATTTAATGCTAACACTAATTCAAAAGGGGATGATTATAAATAAGTATTTTTATTCATTCAAATCCACTTTTTACAATTAGAGTTTATACTCATATTTTTAGGTAATTTGAGAACTAGAGCGATGCATGGTGACAATAGTAATTATAGTCAATATTTTAGAGATTTTCTTCCTCCAAGTGTGTGATAGTAAGCATGATTCCAAATAAGTGTCCCTTGGATTTCTTGTCTAGTGCTTATTTAGAGAAATGTTAGAGTGTTTAAGGGTTGGCCATCAAGAAAGATGTGTTTTAGTTTGAAGAAAGGTTATACTAAGATTAGAAAGAAATGGCTTCATCATCTGTCTCAATGAAGAGAAACCTTATGTCAATTATTTATGAAATTAGGGACATTGATGTCTTGGGGTTGGATATTATTACCTTACTAAGTGCTTTATAGAGACCCAACCCCCTTGAAGTAGTTGTTAATTTAGGTATGAGTTATATGGCTCCTACAGGAGTCTTTCCACTACCATCCCCATACCCAAAGTTAGCCATTACATGTGAAAAAGTATGCCATTAAGATACTAAGATTGCTTAATGGGAGTCAATTAGTTGTCTACTCATTCACCCCTAAATCTCCTAGCACAATGCTTAGCATACCACTACAACCTGATGGTATTATTTTAACCATGAAAGATTATCAGCGTTATGATGACCAACATGATAAGATATTTTGGGATATTATGAACACTTGCTAGCTAACTAAGAAGACAACTAAGGTCTCAAGGATGACCAAAAATCTTAATATAATATA
The DNA here is from genome assembly GCA_037957365.1 of Torreya grandis. NCBI lineage: Eukaryota > Viridiplantae > Streptophyta > Pinopsida > Cupressales > Taxaceae > Torreya > Torreya grandis. The sequence continues at coordinate 2,502,177 of JARHVA010002327.1, forward strand.
ATTCAAAGAGCTACCACAATATGTCATACCCATGGTCACCAAAATTTATAGGGTACCCATGATAGACAAATTTGAGCCATGGATGTTTTCAATCCTTATATATGTATTGGAAGAGAAGAAATAGTTAAACTAGGATTCCATTCTAAGAAATAACTTATGTAGTTAAATGATGATGTTGTGCATAGCTATCTTTTCTAAAGAAAGATTTAAAGGTACCTTTTACATGTCCTCTTATCTTATGTATATCATGGTACATAGTAGATATTTTATAGGTCTTATGAAAAATCTTTCAAGGATAAAAATATATGAATTATGTCCTGAGATGACCTTGGAAGGATTAAAAATAAATTGGGCCAAGGTCTATAATTACTTCTTTAATGTGATAATGAGTGTCTTCTTCCCTCTACAAAGCCTGAACAAGATGACCAAGATGGCTAAGGAAAAAATTGACAAATTTGGTGTAGCATATATTCAATTTTGTACCTTCACATATATCTAAGTATATTTATAGGGGAACCTCATAAGCTACCCAATTATGTTGATGATAAAGTAGCACTAATGGAGCTTGGTAGACAAAAGGTGCCAACTCATGAGATGATCACTACAAAAAAGATTAATAATCCCTTCAAGTTCCCCATGGAGATAGGATATTATCCATGTCTATTTTTAACCAAAACAAAGGGATTAAAAAAATAAATGAGGTGGTACCAAATGGATAACATGATACCTAAACGTAATTATGACACTAGGTGACTAGTCAATATGGCTATAGGTATAATCCTACACTAGGTGCATTACGAAGATATTTGGTCTAAGTGCAAAACTATAGAGAAAGTGAGGAAACTTGATTACCTAAGGCTCATTGTGCAAGAAATTATTTCATATGGAATTATACCCATCCCTAAGGATTTGGATGATGATAAGGCTATAATGTCATTGACATATACTAAGGAAAATATAGAGGCACATCCCATATCACAAGTGGAATTTATAGTCCTGAGAAGTGACTCAATTACCTAGAGGTATTTTATAGTTATGAAAATGATGTTTGAAAGGTTGAAGGCCTAAGCAGTGGACCTTGGTGCATATGATACCCCTACTCTCAAGGAGTTGAGAAATGTTAATGAGCTCAAGGCTATCCTTCCCCATTACATTGGCTATGTAGAAGGCCCTCAAGTAGCAATAAAGGGCAAAGGGAAGGGTATAAATAGAGATACTAATTTCACCAAGATGATCAACATCAATGAGATTATGGTAGCACAATCCAAGTCTAGACTATCATTTATAAAGTTGACCAATCTTACTAGAAACTAGACCCAAATTTCCATTGAAGAGGTCCAACTTGCTAGTGCTACTCCCATTTCAATCACTATTGAAGTAATGCCTACCAAATTAACTAAAATAGCCATTTCATCATCTATTTAGCTTGAGTAATCAATAGTTCCCATTCATTACCTAGTAATGTATATAAGGAAAAGAGGATGGGATGAACAAGTAGAGTAGACAAAGACTAAAAGGGAAAAAAAGATATTAGAGTCTCCAATTATAATCCCTAGGAAGAGGAAGGGGGTCATTCATGTAAATGAAACCTCTCAACATAATTCCATATAACCACAAGTGTAAAAATCCTCATATGCCCAGAGGTTAAAGGATATGAGTGATGAAGAAGACTCAAAGGAACATAGGCCAATCATGAAGATGATGAAACAACCCAAGGCATTCACTTCTTCCCTAATGAGCACTGATGAAATAACTTTGAGGAAAAGGTCACAAACTCCTATTAAGGATCCAAAAATAGGACTATTTGGGCTACAAGCACCCTTGGGAGGGGAAGGTAAGGGTGATGAAAAGGACATACTAGCCTCATATGACCCCTTATCCTTTGAAGATGTGACATATTTTGGTATCAAGAAGGTCACATAGACTAAGGCTCCACCTAAAATGGAAAATACCACCCCAGACATGAAATCATTTGTACTAAATATTCTCACTCAGTAACTGAGACAAGACATGGGAAGTGAAACAAGGATTGTGCAAGAGTCCAAGGAGGGACTTAAAAAGGAGTCAGGGTGGGAGGAGAAAGCCCCCACCAATAGTGAAAAGGTGGATGCTCAAGTAAAGTAGGAACCAAATGTTATAGTGGCTATGGAGATATCCCCATAGGTACATCCCTCTCCAGCATAGACAAGTTCAATACAAGAAGGAGAGGCTACATTTTAAGAAGATATGGGATCAAGTCTAAAAATGGGTACCCATATGCTTTCAAGTATAAATAAGGAGGCAGACCAAGGTGATAAAGTTTTAAAGGAGGGACCTTCCATATTTAATACTTATATTGAAGTACCTCCTTCACCAAATAAAGGTCTATGGTCCTATTAAGCACATGAGTTTTGAGGCCATAATTGTTGATGAGCCACCTAAGGGTGACAAGTAAGACACCATAGTCTCTTCCTATCTCTCCCAAAAAACTAAAAATAATAATTTGGCTATTAAACCACTTCTTTATCATGTAGGATAAGAGATATCCATTGATGGATTGCTCCTAAGTTCCCACCAACAAATTGGGTCAGATATTGAAGTTTTATAATGGACTAAACCAGGAAAAGGAGGAGAACAAGAAGCTATAAGGAAAGAGGTCAAGTTAGAGAGTGATGAAGACATAAATTAGATAATAATAGGCTCACACCCAACTCTTATCATGCTCCTTCTGATTAATGCTCCAGTCAAACCACCATTTAGTGCATCCAAGCTAGTTTTAAGCTCCACGACTCCAATGGGTTTTCAAACTAGGCCCCTCTTATGCATTGAAGAATATATTAACAATAAATGGGACATTAGAATTAAATTGGGAGATATTTATGTGATCAATATTTACAAATAATATAGGGTAAAACATCCCAAGAAAGATAAATCACTCTCCCAGACCACTTTCACTAGTACTGGGGAGAGAACATAGGAGATAATTGTCCCCCCAAAAGGTCTTACAAAGGGAGATGTTCCCTTTAAAAGATATGTAGTATATAGATATGATTTGGGGGGGGGGGGGGCATAAAGTAATGATATCAAGCATATCTCATAATTTTTAGTGAATATGATGTCTAATCAAACAGATAGGGACAAAACATTGATGGAGGAGCTAAACACATAGAACCAAGAAATGATCCAATACTTAAAAAAGTTACTAAGTGAGCCTAAGGTAGTGACTCCAAATAATATAAAGTCCTCAAGCACACCCATTCCCTCTTAAGATACAATTAAATTTAACCTCAGTAAGGATTTGAATACCAGAGGATGGGTAAAAAACCATTGGCAATAGGACTTGACATCTTGAGCCAAGAGAGTCATCCATATAGCCATGGAATGGCTTGATATAGATAGATGAAGAGAGTGTAGCTCCATAACATTTATCTATGATGCTAACATCTATAATTAAGAGGCACTCATGCCCAATGTAGATGAGATATATAATATCAGAAAAGATGCTTTAGTATCAAAAAATATTGTCTCTTTGGATGATCTATAAATTCCTAGAGAATGTTAGCCATATATCATAGGCTAATAATGCCTTAGGATGGTGCCTTTGATATAAAAAGAGAAGATCAGTCTCTCAAGACTATGAGGATAGAAATTGAGGCCACTTTTAGAGCAATGGTAAAGCTTAGTGGCATGGTGTACTTCATAAAAGTATTTTTGCAGGATGCCTTAAAGAACCTCATTGACGCACCCCATAGAGCCTTTAATATCTTCAAAATAGGGGACCTTGTATCACTTGAAAAGTCCTATGACTAGTTAAAGGCATATTATATAATAATGAGGGAGTAAAATAGAGAACCACCAAATGGCTAGAGGAATATAATGCCAAACTCAAGTATCAAAAGGGCATGGACAAGAAAATCCTCACCACTATCATTGTAAATTTTATTACATACAAGAACAAGTTAACACAAGGCTTGGTCATCAATGTTGATTTTACAACATGAGCAATCCATTTAAATTTCTTCTTAGCTACCATACATATTGTTTGTTTTTATTCTCCTTTCTCTTTCTATTCCATTCTTTTATTCATTGTATGATGCCCTTTAGAGGCATGTTCTCCCTTGGAATATTACTTGTAAAGTTTTTTTTAAAATAAGGTTAACATTTTGGGTTGGTTATGCAAATGGATAAAGGTTTGTTTTTTCCTTTATGAGGTTGTGTTTCACATGGATGATGGAAGTAATCCAACCTAAATGAACTATCAGATCTATCACTTTCATCAGAGTGTGTGCATAGTCCTAGGAATCATTCTTGTTACAAATGATGAGCTCCAGGCTCATGAATTATTTTTCCACTTGGAGCACATTTTTGTGAGATGCCACGTATGGTTAATGTTGTATAAGTAAAGGGCTTTTGTCCCTTTATAGAGGTTGTTTAATTTTTGGGTACATAGCTATAGCTTAAGAGAGTTCTCCCAATGTAATTTTCTAATGCCAAATTGATTCCTCTTGTAAAATCATTGCCAAGTTTTGAGAGCATTAAAAATGTCTCCCTTGTTCTAATAATGTTTTTCATGTTGTTTTGATATGTAATTTTCAAGATACATTGTAATCAATTTTGATTCAATTAATATATGAAATCTACTCATGGTTCGTTGTTTCTTCCTATTGTTAAAATAAAATATTATATTTTACATGCATAGTGGATTGGTTATCTAATCTTTGCCTCTTCATGATAGTCATTTAGGGTTTGAATCTAGAATATAAAATCTTTTTCATTTTGATATGCAAAAATAGGGAATTGATAGCCTTCTTAAGGGTAGTCCTGGGTTTATGAATTCAACTGGTAGGAACTTTTGAATAGTTATTTGTAGAGTTATAGATAAATTATCAAGGACCATTTATGAATGATTTCATCTTATCTATTTCAAAATAGAAAGCATTTGTTAAGTGAAGATAAAATAGCTATTAACATCTCCATACTCATTTTATAATCATCCACATCCTTATTCATATTTTATATTAACTTGGTTTTTCCCCATCCTACCCTACATATAACACACCCTTTGCATATCTAAACTATTATTTACCTATATATGCATAAGCATTGTGTATTTATCATGTGTTTACTCTTTGTGCTTTAAATCCCAGTATTACAATCTCTTATTCATCCCTTGTATTATGAAAATTGTTTGTAGACGAAAATTTTAATAACATATTCATATCTATCTTTAGTATCTTGTGCTTGGCTTAGAACATTTTCCTTTTCCATGTGAAAACCCTTCTCAGGTGGAGTGAGCAAGTTGGGTTGTGTTCTGGTTGGATTTATGTTCTATTATGCCAATAACCCCCATAGAGGCTGAATTGTATAATCTCTCCATGTGAGCTAGATACCCCATAGGTCCTCTCACCTTAGTTTAGGTAGAGTCAAAAGTAGGACGGAGCTAACCATACCCTTTATAGGTGCCCCTCAGCCACTTTCTCTAGTTTGTTCTATTATTGATGTCAAACCCTCCCCCAACTACAATTACACTCTAATGGGTTTCTCATCACTTTTTTCCATTTATTTCGAAGTATAAAAATCTAGATTAGGAGGGGTGTACAACTAAGAACCGACATAGATTACCAAGGTTTATGAAAGCAAGATTCATGTCTAAAAAGAAGGTTTATTAGACCCAATTTAGATTGTTAGAATATTAAAGATATGAGTGAATGAAATCAACTTTTATAAATAAGGTAAAAGGATTAAAGATCATAATATATGTCTGTTTAATATTCCATGAAGTTATAACTTTACTTATATAGATGATGAGCAAGTTTAAATGACCTAATTTTACCAAGAAAATGGATAGTTGAGTGAAGAGGCCTAATAGGATATTTAAGAGAGATATAAGAGTGTGAAAAGAAAAATAAGGTGATAATACTTAGTTGATTGGGAAACAAGTGTCCAAAGGTGATCATAGGTTCAAGGTTTTGATTTTGTGCTGAGTTACCTAGGGGGTTGGTACCTCCTTGTAAGTTTATGATTGTTAAAGTTCTAGTTGAGTTGGTACTTAACTTGTGAGGGGTTGATACTCCTTATGGGGTTTGTGGATCACTAATTATTGATTAACTAATTATAGGAATGCATTCCAAGTTATTTTCTACTTTATTTTATCCTCCATGAGGGTTTTCCACATATATCATCTGTTCATATGTTGTATGATTTTATAAAATCTTGTTTATGCATTGGTTAATGTATGTATGTGAATAAATGCTTCATGGATGATAAGTGAAATTTAATGAACATTCTAAGGGAATTTATTCACACCCCCTTCCTCTCAATGGTTATACTTCCAACATTTGGAATCAAATCAGGTCCTTTGAAGGAGGCCTAATAGCCTATTAAGTTCTTAAACAATTGAAGATGTCTAGTTAATCATAAGGTAATTTCTCTACCAGCAAGGCCTCATTGTTCATTGGATATAATTAAGATTTTTAGAGTGTTAGTATGAAAAAATGTTTGATGTTTCAAGGTAATGATGTTTGTAAATTAGTTTTGGATGGATATACTACACCCCCTATTCCCCCTACAGATTTAGCAAGTAATAAGGGTAGTGACAACAATTCAAAAGAAATGAACGGTATTTTTTGTGGCCTATCAGAGGTATAACTTATGACTGTGATGAATTGTATGTCTACCAAATAAATGTTTAACAATATGAATACTATCCATGAAGGATAATCTAAGGTTAATTTGGATAAAATACAAACCCATATAAGATAGTTTGAAATCCTAAAGATGAGGTGAAGATGAAACCATTACATCCTACGTATTAAGGTTTTATGAAGTGAACAACATCATAAGAGGCATAGGTGAAGAATTAAAAGAGTCTACTATTGTTGAAAAGGCATTGAGATCTCTAACTCCTAATTTTGATTCTAAATTATCTAATATTGAAGAGATGCAAGATATAGATAAGCTAGAGATGGATGGAATTCATGGTACCCTAATAGCCTATGAGTTGAGGACAAGTGAAGGAATACCTATAAATAAGAAAGATATATTCAAGGTAAAAAATAATTCAAAGGGGAAGAAGACACAAGGTAAGACATCTAAATAAAATTCTAATTTTGTTATTGATGATGATGAGTTGATAGTTATGTTTACAATAAAATTGAAAATTGTTCAAGTAAATACAAGGGCAAGCTATCCTTCAAGTTCTTTAATTATGGAGAAACTAGATACATTGCTAACAACTACCCTAATATGCATAATAAAAAGGATGATGAAGATAATGATAAAGGCCATGATGATGAAAATAATTCTTACAATTATGATAAATGTGAGAAAAGCTTCAAAAGGTATGATGACAAGAGAAGGTTTTTAAAGAACAAAATAATCTTTTACAGCAAGAAAGACTTCAACTCATTTGATGAGAGTGAGAAAAGTGATTTTGAGAGTGACCATGAAGATCTTAATCCTAATTTTTATGAATTTATCTCCATGGATAAAGAGGAAAGTTGTTTAAATTGAGAAGAGTCTATGTGGTTTGAAGGTACTATTTGTGATTTAGATAAAAAATAAAATGAGGTGGATATTGAGGATGAGTTGATGAATGCTCTATAATAACTGAAGATGGTAAAGAAGAAGAAGAATTAGGTGATTATGTCTCTTATCAAAGACTATGAGGAACAAATCAATTTATTTTAAGTTAGACTGAGCAACAACTCTAAGGAAAAAGAGGAAATAGTCAAACAAATGGAGACTTAAATTGATATTGTGAATACAAGACTAAAGGCTAAAGAAGAAGAATGTGCAAGGTACGTAACTGAAGTGGATTCCTTTATATTTGAGTTGAATTAGGTATCAAGTAATATTAAGTCCTTTATGAAGTTTGAAAACATTTTAAATGATCTAGACACTATTTTAAATAGTCAAAAGATTGATAATGAAAAAATAGGTCTTGGTTTTGGATATCAAAAGAAGAATGCTAATATGATCAAGGAGAATCAGACCTTAAAGGTTAATGGTCAATCAAGTAATGATGGTGATAGAGGAATAAAATCTAATTTTATCAAGTATCCTAATTCTATAAAGTATGCAAATCCATTCAATGGTTATTATTATTCATATAACTAATTTGGTCATAGATCAAGGAATTGTAGATGACCCTCCAAGAATGAATATGCATGGAACTATGAGGAGAATATTCAATCAAGAGGTATGGGTAATGGTGTATTTTCATCAAGAGGAATAGTGTGTCTTAATTGTCAAAAGGTTGGTCATATTTAAAAAAATTTAAGCATGAATTCTCAAGTCAAAACAATAATATTAAGGCCCTTATAATGTAAGAAAGAAGACAAAATAGTGAATGGATACCAAAGGTAGCTAAGGTGAATGATGATCAGTATACAAGTCCAAGTGGACTACTTGCCATGGTGGAATATAGTTCACATGTAAAGGAGTGCCAATAATTTTCACTATCAGCTTAAATTGTGGATGAAGAAATCAAGACAAATAAACCAAATAAAAATGTTATTCAAATAAAAATTGAAGAATTTAAGACTATGAATATCATGAATAAATTTTAGTCTAGTGAGGATAAAGAGATCTGGGAATCTCCAGAGTTTATTTTTTTTATAATCCTAAAGAAGAGGTGACTCTATTATGCTTCATGGAGGCACTCAACTAATTAACATAAGCATGAAAGATTTTGGTATTAGGGGTATCTTTGTATTATTTTTTTTAGATCCAAATTTCAATCAATATTTTTTTGGAGGTGTGATTTTAAGAGATGGGTTACAAAGGATTTGTATGACTTGATCAAACCAAGTCACATTCATGATAGTGTATGAATACCTATTAGAGATAAAGGGATCAAATCATGCTCCAAGAGTAGGTCTATTTCCCAAATAAATATATAGTAGTTGGTTGTGAGCATGATTGGTGTTGTGTTTTTTTCAAAAAGAGAGTAGTCTTGTTTAGATAGAAATGGTGTGTTATTATAGGTCCAAGGATCATATAGTTGTCGAAGTATGACCCTTTGTCATTAATGTCAAAGCAAGAGAAAGCTCTTGTTTGGAAGAAAGGTCATTTTTAAGAAGATCTTGATTGGGGAGATGACATTAATCATCTTTTTTTGAGTGTTTCTAATCAATCAGAAAGGGGGATGTTATTGAGGTATGTTCCTATTGTTGGTGTTGTGGTATAAATGTTGTCATTGATGTCAAATTCAAAGTTGGTTTTATGCATAGTGAAGAGGTATGTCACAAAGAGTCCTATGAAAATAGAGAATTTTAAGGAAACCTATTTTATCTCCTTTGAGAGATAATTTTAAGGAAACCTAGTAATTATTCTTAGGTTGATTACATGTCAAGGTCAAGATCAAGATTCAATGTAAGCATACTTTTGAGCACTATCTTAAGGAGTAGGATCATGTCATGAGTATGTGTATGAATATGGTGGTTGGTTAAGATGAATACACATATGTAAGAGTGTATGTTTAAAATTTCCAAGCATGAATATGAAATTTTGAAACACTCAAGAAAGTTTCAAGGTAAACCTTGATGGGTAAGGTCTTTAGCCTAAACATGCAACCATACTAGTCATAGACTCTACCTAACATAATGAGGAGTCTTAAGGTGTTATCAAGATTCTTAAATGATGAAAATTAATGGAATAACATGTGATAATATGTTTAACACTATTTTAACATTTTAATGAGGTATATAATCTTTTATGAGCAATTACTAGGTCAGTTAGCTTAGTCTTTGCATGAAGAGAATCAGGGATAAGGCATAAGATTGTTAGCATGATGAGGAGAGTAGTCTTAGGATTGTGATAAGAATTTTTGTAGTGTGTTATCATGGTATGATGGTTTATGACATTATTATGAGGTTTTTAGACTAACACAAGAGGTTTCAAGGTGTTTTAAAGGTCTAATTATGTCTAACAGTTTGAGGTCTAATGTGAAAAGAGACTTAGTGTGGCATAATGAGGGATAAAGTTTACTTTACAAATTGATATATCTCATAATATATTTATTAGATGTGTGATAGGTTTTTTAAAGTGTTTTTACCATGTTTTAGGTCATAGACTAAAGGAGAAAGCAAGAAATGTGTTTTTGAAGTTTCTTGTGTGTAGAGAATGAGGTATTACAGACCTGAGAAGGATTTTCTTATGATAGTTGGCATGTGAAACATTTTCATGAGGATAAAATAATTTCATGGTAGTTTCATAATGGTCCTAAATTCAATTTCCTATAATTTTTTTGAGTTGAGGGCCTAAGCTTTATGAACGATTGTTAAGAATAAAACATCATCTAAACCCTCTCTAAAACCCTAATATTGACCCTATACAGAAGATATGATACAAAAGTTATCATAATATTTTTATTAAAATATTATGATTATTTAATTTACTATTTAAATCTCCTAGTATCTCTAGGTGGCACTAGTTTGTTAGAAGATTGAGTGGAAGCTAGAAGAAACCTATTATTTCTCATATTTTTGATGTAGAAAGAAGGGTTGACCAGGTCAAAGCATGAAAATTATTATAATATAATGTGTGAGACTTTTATTTTATGTTAATTTAATATTTTAATCAGTTTATATACTTTAAATATGCTAAAATAGTCATGGAAGTTGGCATATCGCTAAAAATGCCTAGTGAGGAAGAAAATGAGAAAGCTAGGTAAAAGTGAGAATAAGATTAGGGATAGGTTTTAGTATATTATGTATGGATATAAATGCATGGGTTTATTTTTAATTACCTGTAACACATATCCCTAATGGATAAAAAAATTTAAGAAGCTTTTTTGTGGTATAAAGTTGATCTCAATCTGAGTTGTCTAACATAGAGAGTCCATGTACAGTGAAGTCATGAGATTGGTCTGTAAGATAATTATTTGTACTAAAAATTATAATGTATATTTAAATATGTTATAATTTTTATAAATGATCATATAAATGAATTACAATTTCATAAAAGTGTCCACATAGGTGTTCTAATTATTGGTTTCCATGATTGTGTTTTGAAGCATTCAAACAATTTTCTATGTATTAGTGAGAATGGTGTTCCATAGTCATTATGATTATATTTGAAGAATAAAATGCACATGAAGTTATTATATATATCTAATAGGTTAATTTTAATTTATTTTTATTCATGATAAACTCCTATGAAGGAGTGAAAATTCAAAGGTTCTTGACTAGGTTTTGAAGCATGTTTGTAATTTTGAGTGAGTCTATTGAAGTGGTCTATTTGAGATCTTTTTCCCTATATGGTGAATTATAATGAAAATTATGATGATATTTATGTCATATAGGTTATATAAATTTTATTTTTTTATGTTTTTATGTGTAAAATTTGAGATTATACTACGTATATTTAAACCAAACTTTCTAGCAGTGAGAAGGGCTAATTGTGAGTAGGCCTAATGGTGTGGTTCAAGGAGTGAAATGAGATAAATGGTTTTGGACACATAATGTGAGATTATTATGGTTATAATTTAATAAAAATTTAAGTTTTTAATCCATTAATATAGTCTCAAAATGTTTCAATGTGTTTAATGTGAAATGTGTGCTTTGAAAAAGGCCTAATTGCATTAGGTCTCTATTGGGCCTAATGATGGTTTTAGTCCTTATGAGTGTTGACCGAACTATGTATTGATTGGTTAAATTATTAAAAATATATTTTTATATATTAAAAGGGTTATAAAATCATGTATATTATTTTTTCTTACCATGTTTGGTGAAAGCAAGAGTCAAGTATAAAAAGAAGGTCTAATATGCCTAATTTCTCTAGTTAGAATATTGAGGATATGTGTGAATGAAATATAAGTTTAGAAAATAGGTATAGGGATTGATGAAAATAAAATAGGTTTGTTTAATATTTAATAAATTCATATCAATAATTCTACATATGATGATCAAGGTGAAATGTCCCAATTCTGCCATGAAAAGGGTTAGTTGAGTGAAGAGCCCTAATAGTTTGTTTGAGAGAGATAGAAGAGTGCGAAGAGAAAAATAAGGTGATAATCATTATTTTAATATGAGAAAAGTGTCCAAATGTGATTATAGGTTTAATTTATTTAATTTGGTACTGATTTGACTAGGGGGTTGGTTCCTCCTTACAAGTTGATGCTTGCTAAAGGCATAGATGAGTTGGTGCTTAACTAGTTAGGGGTTGGTGATCCTTGTAGGGATAATGACTCACTAAATATTGATTAATTTATTATATGTCTATAATCCAATCTTTGTATCAATGGTTTTTATCCCTAATTATTGTTTCCCACATATCTCTTGTGTTTATATGTTATATGATTTTGTAAATGTTTGTTTATGCATTGGGTAATGTATGTATGTAAATGAATGCTTCATGGATGATAAGTGAAATTGAATTATTATTTTGAAGGAAATAATTAAACCACCTCTAATTATATATAATTACAACACACTTAAATAATTTTTTACTTATGTTCATCCTTCAATGGTGGTAAAACATTAGAGATCTAGAGAAAAGGTAGGAAAGAGACAATTTTTAGGTATTTTATGTAGTTGTACAAACTTGTACAGATTGTTCCACATAGAGGAGGATAAAAGGTTGAATTATGGGTAATTTGTAACGTCTTATATAATTTTCATGATAATAAAACTCAAAATAGATCCAAAACTGACTTCTCTCTTCAAACAAGTTTCATTGAAACCCAAGAAAACTTCAAGGTTTATGGATAGTACAGATTGGAGAGAGAATATCATGATTTGAAAATTTTATGAAAGGAAGAGGGTATATTTAAATTTAAATATATGAAATTTTTATTCAATTTAATACTCTATACTTTATGAAGAGAAACTAGCATCTTGACCACTCCAATGTGCTTGCTTGTTTGTGTAGGGAGTGGAAATGGCAACAATTTTTATGATTTTTTGGAGTATTTTTGATAACCACTATTTGAATTGTGTTATATAGATCCTAAAATTTCATCTGAATCATCATCCACCTATTTTCTTACATGTGTGAACCTATGGCAGCCAACAAATCTACTAGTTTCTTCCCTTTGCAATCTACAGATAGGATTTCATGTAATGAAGGGTATTCAAAGTTTGTTTATGTAGGTGAATGGTGGTTATTTTTCTACAATATTCCTTTGGGATGCACTTATAACTCCTATTCCTTACCAATCATGCAAACAATTCACCATAAATCCATGAAACCCTTTAAACCTTACTTTATTTTGACTGTTATGAGTAATGTGTGATCTCCTTGTCATGAAGAAAACATGGTTATTATAGAAGGTCCTTAAATTGTTTCAAAGTACACATCATATTGTTTTTTATTCATATTATTATCCATTACCCTCACTCATTATAACTCACTCCCCTCTAATCAAACCACTTTCATTCCCAATTCTTGTCAAATAGACTTCATAACTACTTACAGGCCTTGTGCAAGCTAAAGAGAAGAAATTGTTTGTTATGGTGGGGTGAAGGAGGTTGAGAGACCTCAGAGAAGATTAAAATAATCATATGGGTATTAATGTAAATATTATTAGATAGGTTTAATCAAGAACCGCACACTAGATTCAGTCAAAGGAGGTATACATACTAAACAGACCTATAATAGACTACATATAACCCACCTATAGTACTTTATCCTTGAAAAAAAATGAGAAAGGTGGGAAAGAGTGTTGATAAAGGTTTCTAAGGGTTATAAAATTATTTCAAATGGTAACCAATTTTAGGGAGTATTGGAGGGTCATGAACCTAAAGGAGAAGGCTTAAATCCTCACATAGTCAGAGACCTAAACTGTCACCTATAACAAGTTGTGTGCCTGAGATCATGACAAGGTTATGTAGAGAAAGGAAAAAGACTGAGACTATATTAATTTTTTAGGAGTATTTTTGGAACAAAAATATAGTTCATGAGCATTAAATAATATCATACGCTGAATATGACAGACTAAATTCATAAAAGGACACAATCCCTTAAAGACCTACAAGCCTAAATATAGAGGGAAGGAAAATATGAACAATAGACTTATCAAAAACTAATTTTTAAAGGTTATAAATACCTCAATAGGTCTAAGGAGATAATATATTATTCCTTATAATGCATACATGAGTATAAAGGCCAAGAGGAATCCATTTCCACCTACAATATAGTTAAGAACCCAACTGAGACATATATGTATGGTAGAGGAGAGTGTGAATGTGTTGAAGCCTTGCATAAAAGTGATATGTTAGAATTTAAATAGTGGGGTATTACTTGTTTTATTATATTATCAACATCCTCATTGAATTGGCCTAATGATCGTAGCAAGCAATGAAGACATAATGATTTACATAGGCTTGATAGGCTAAATCATGCCTAAACAAACCTGCACATGTCAATCAAGGGTTTATACTTGATGATTGAGGTCATAAACTTTTTATGAAACATAAAAAATTATGTTAGGGATACAGTTTTAGAGGCTCAAGTTGAATTATCCCCAAACTCATAAAAAGGATATGTTGAGGACCTAACTAGGCCTAATAGGCCTAATCTAGAAAACATTATCCTACATTAATTTGAAGACATTTGTTTGTGAAGTGATATTGAGATTAAAATATTTGAGATAAAGTATAAAATATGTATTTAAAATTATTATAAACCTTATAAGAGTAACAAGGCAGTAAGAGTAGACCTCAAAGTGTTTCATAGGCTTGACTGTGTAGAAACCTTAGGCTAAAAGATGAGAATGCAAGGGACTAAGTTTTAACAGGACCTAGATCTAAAGGTGTGGAAACCCTAAGGTAATTAAAAGGTTTTAAAATTACATCATACCATATTGGATAATATTGGAATAAATTACTCATGTCTTTATATTAGCCCATATGACTCAGACTTAACAATCCTGACTATTATCTACAAGCAATCTTACAAGACAATAAGAACATAGTTGAAATTTGAGCATCCAAAGGTAGTTATAAAAGGTTAAAAATTATTGAGAATTAATTTATTATGGTTATTTAAAAATAAAATCATCTATAGGCCATCTAGACTTCCAAAACTCAGTTTAGGCCAATTAGGCCTAAAAACCTATTTTAGGTATAGAATGCCCACACCACCATAGAACCATGCTTAGACTCTCATAATAAAAATGAAACAATCATAAGTTATATGAGATGATGTATGTAATATATATTATTTTTAATTTATAGGAACATATTAGAAATATTAATTTTAGTCTTAAGACTCTCTTCAACCACACAGTCCTAACTAGCGAGTTTCAACCGTCTATTTAATTGTTTATATATTTCACCACAAGGGGACTTGTATAAAATGATATCAGTAGGATTTAGGAACCCATATATAATATAAATCCATGGAGGATTAACATATATTGAGGGTTCCACTTTTATAAACAAAGGTTAAGACTATTAGCATGTCTAGATTACTTACTAAAGACTACAAGCACACTTCCCTAAGTTCATATCTTGACACACCTTTTTCATGGGAAATTTAAGATTCTCAATAAATTTTAATGGTTTTATGTAATAAAAATACATGACAAGAAGTTTTATTTTGGATGTCTATACTTTATGAACCATTGTTAAGGTGGTGGCCATCCAAAACCCTCTTTAAACCCTACTATAGACTAGTCTTGAGAAAACTATATATTTTGGCATCCAATTGCAATTTAATAACCATATAAATATTTTAATCATAAATTAATCTTAGATAGGGTCCTAACCATGGTATTTTATTGTATGTAACTATACAAACCTATTAAAAAATATCATTTTTAAATAAAATTAGGAAAACAGAGGTACAACATAGCTTAAGATGATGCCAATGATTGGAAATGTTTGTTTGGAGCTTTTTTAATCTTATAAAATCATTATATTCTCAAAACCATGCTTTAAAATTCACTTGTGAGTCTCTTCTAATTAGCCAGTCTATAGAAATGAAGGATAAAGTGACCTAGTCACCTAATCTGGCAAGGTTATAGGTGCATATTGCTAAAAAAGTCTTATGGTATGATGTAAGGGGTTGTTTAAAGTATAAAACTAATATATTAATAGGTTTATAAGGTTTTAATTAAGCCTTCATGGTTACCAAACATTAATAGTGAAGCTATTTGGCCTAATTGGCTTATATGGCCTATTTGGTTATTAATAAAGTTAAAGGTTGGCACAGAGGGATAGTTAAAGGACTTAGTATAGAGTAGTTAAACATGGTAACTAGCTACATTAAAGTATTCAATTTAACATTTCATGTCAATAATGGAGAGAGAAGGCAGTTTCTTGACTTGGTCATATGCTTAAAAGGAGGAAAGACTGATATATGCTTTATGATGGCTTGATTACACCTCATTCATGTTGTAACTACCAATAATAGGATTTATTTGACAAAAAATATGCATATTCATACCTTGAGGGAGGTTGAATAAGTCAATCACACTATCCACTACCTCACTTCAATGACTAAGGGCTCATTTAAAGGCTAATCAAGAGATCAATGCATAGAAGTAAGATGATATGATTGTGTAACTACTATGTAAATATTTTATGAGTTAATGATAGTCATTGATGCATTTTTCTTCTCACCTCATTTTATTATATATTGAGACCTTAAGGCCTTAATTTGTATCCCTCCCCTAGGTATGAGAAAAATCTACCTAGTTTTATACTTGTAAACCTATTTGGACTAATCAATAAACTATTTTAGCTATTTCATGGTGATATCTAGTGTGTTTATATATGTTTATATTTTTAAATGTTATGGATCTCCCTCCCTTGTAAGTCCTTGTTCACCTAGATACAAATAAGGTGTCTCATGAAGGTTATGTGCTATGTAAAAGTGTTGGTGATGGAGTTTGAAGTGTGAACTAACTAGGAAGAGTCTCATAGTATACCTTATTGTCATGACCTTTGTATTATAGTTCCATAATACATCCTCCACATGAAACATTTTTTCATAAGAACTCATCAACATGAATGTTTAGTTGTTTATTAGTCCACTAGTGTTATTAGGAGTTCAATCTTTAGTGGATAATAAATATAGGTGCATCACCACCCTTTAGAGTACATTTCACTTATGTAATTTCTATCTATTTTTACCCCAATAGTAATAGTTCTTATTAATTGAGCCATAAGTGATGTACAAAGGGAGGAAGCCCCATAATCTAGAGGTCTGATCTAGTGATAAGGTCACCCACAACCTTTAGGCCATTCCCATGTTATTCCATGTTGAATTGGGCCTAAATAGTCTTCTTCATAAGGTGTAATTTTTTTAGCTAACACATATTTTGATATATGATAGTTGCTTATACATTTAATCATCTTGACAAGGCCTTAAAAACTATTTTATTACTTTTCAACTACTTTATACTTTTCTACCACTTTTTAGTCACTTCATGGGTCTCTCTTAAATTACCATGTCATTTCTATGCATCCAATGGAAAAAAATGACTTACACCTTTTGGGGACAATGAACTCTCAAAAATACATAGTTAGGTTTTGTACTAAACTATTAGTTGGTGAAGGACATAGATGTAGAATTCATCTATGGGGATTTTAGTGCCCTAAAAGGTGTAAGGCATTATTTTCCATCATATTCATAGAAATGACATGGTAATTTAATTCTTTTGTGATAAATCCCCTTTGATTATTTTCTCAAGTCTTCCCTTCGTACATGGAGCCCATATTATCCTAAGAAGTTGCATTTGTGTAACATAGATCATAGCCTATGATTTATGAGAGTATGGAAGTGGAAATATATGATTTGGTGTATGAATTCATCATGTAGGGACAATGAACATTTTTCATAGGAGTGGACACAAAGATTAAATATCTTGGGCCCACTTCTCATGATTTGGAACTACTTCTTATGCACATCTCCCTATGTTATCTTAAGACAAGGTGTCTATGCCCTTAACCCTAGCACCATTTATGTTTGTGTGGTGGAGGGTTCCTTATTTAGTATGTTCATGAGTTATACACAAGTTAGGGGTGACTTAGAAATTCAACAGGTACTAGCCAGTAAATAAAATTAAATAGAAATAACTATTACTATATAATTACTAGATGTAATAGATAAAGGAGTAAAAATACCTACATAATTTGATGAAATTATATTCTCTAGATTATTGACATGAGTGGTATAAATTATAATCATATAAAAAATAGAGTAAACAAGAGCCATGACCTAAATATTAACTATTATTATTATAACTAGATTATCTACACCATAACTAACTGATATGTCAACTAGAATATGTGATGTGTTTAGTGGGTCTGTATCCTTATTTACCATAGTACCTTGTTCTTATTCCCTAGTTATTTCTCTCTATATCATCCATATGAAGAGGACTAAAATAAAGGCTATAAAATGTACTTTTAGGTGTGTCTTCTAAAAAACATCATGTTTTAATCTATATTTAGTATCACCTTCCTCTTATTTTATTAGGTGCTCTTCTAGAATACATTTATACTAAATATCCTTCAACATATTTCTATTTTGAATCTATTATGATTACATTAGGTGGTCTCTTTTTATGTGGAGTTATCTCTTCCATTGTAACTACAAGATATTTAAAAGAGTTTGGTAATGTCCTCTCCACCTAAATGTCTAGAGAAACTCCTTCTAAGCTAAGCACTATCAATGAGGAAGTTTGACTTGCCAAAAGTGATTGTACTAATGGAGGTAGCTGAGTCAGTTGAATTAGACTATAAAATGTAATTGAAACTAAAGGGACAAAATTATTTCCCATATCTAGTTAATAATCATGTGGTTGAGGAGTTTTGGGTGATGGAATACCTCTAAATAGATTCCTTGTCAATTGTTCATTGTTCTCTCAAAAGGATTCTTATTTAGGATACTCTATATGAATTACATAACATTTATTTATATGAGGATCATATTATATATTTTGAACAATCTCAATGTTAATTCCAACCAAATGCATTTTGATCCATAGTTTAGAATCATCTTCTTTGTCTAAGAAATTGTGGTCATGTGAATAATAACCATAAACTTTTTAACCTTCATCCATAATTATTTATGTTCTTGAAAAATCTACCATTTGGATACTATATGCACCTAAATTCGCTCACCTACATTATTTTCACTAATATTCCTATTAGTTGACACTAATTCTACTTAATCTAATTTATCCCACTAATTAATCCCCCTTTCCTAGTATATTTATCTAATATCTCCATTCTAATATCATTCATAGACGAACCTTATCCCATCCCCACAAATAAATTAATCTAACATAACTCCACATTATTTCATCCTAATCCTATTTATCTTTTATTTGGGAATTTAAATTCTCATGACTCCACCTAACCACCTACACTAGCCTATCCCTAGGATCTCCTATAACTGTAGTCCCTAATCCTTACCTAATCCATATCTAATATATCCCTAATCCTAATCAACCACTAAATGTATTCTAGAAAAATAATAAAGACTCCATGTCTAATTAACAAGAGAACCACAAATCCATGTCCATGAATCAATCATTAACAAACATTGATCAAGTAATATCACTATGCCAAATTTATGTTTCTACATGTAATCAACCATCCATTAGAATTTCCTAAAAAGAGGTTAGTTGAAACAAGGAATTTAGTAACGTTATTAACTTATGATTCTAGTGGGTTTCCATAATCATTCCTATTATGTAGTTTGATATTTGAGTTGATTATTGCATAATTTAGTCTATTGAAATCAAATTTCACCTTTAAAATGGTGACCACAATGGGACAAACCTCCATTAACTAGCCTAATAGCATTACTAGAAGTGAATTGAGTGTTTCCCAGGTGAATTGGAAGTAAATCTAAGGCTGGAGTTTCAAATTTTGACATGTACAAATGATTCACAACTTTGTACTAGTATTTACATTATTGTAGTCATGACCTTGTAGATGTTAGTAGTGATATTGTCTTTTAGACACTAATGGGTAGGGGGTTTGTAGGATTTTAACCATTGAAAAAACCACAAATTTTATAGTTATGGTTTTTTCATGATGGTCATGATATTGTAGGATTGCAATAATGATATTGTTAGACCTAATAGTTAGGGTCAAGTTTATGGTTTATTTATACTAACCCTCTCTTTCTACAGATAGTTTATGTGTTGGTATTATTTATATCTAAAGGATAGGAGATATATTTAATTTATATATATATATATTTGATACATACATGACAAAACCATGACTTAGAGACTTGTGACTTTGGACTGGTAATCATGGTATTGTAAGCTTCAATTTTGATATTATATAACATAATAGTTAGGGGTGATTATGTCATTTATTTGTTACTAACAACCCCTTTATATATATCTAGTTGTCTATTGTGTGGTTTCTATATATATTATAGATAGGATATTTACCTAAACTTATAATTTTTGTTATATCTTCCACAAAACTATGACTCCCCAGTTACATATGGAATTGGTAATCGCAGTATCATTGGGTATAGTCATGATCTTGCATACTCGAGGTTTTACCTTAGGAATATTTGTCAGTAACTAACAACAAATATATATATAGGTTATTTCCTCTATTTACAAGGATACTCTAATCTATGGTTCCAGTGAAGAAGCCATTAAGCCAACAAATTAACCTTTTGTTTATCTTTGATAAAATCATGAATTCGTGAGTAGTGATATTGCCATGGTAACTATGGTATTATCATTGACATTCATGATAATGTCTTTATTCCTAAAACTAGTAAAAATATGACATCTTTATTTTTTGTGTCAATACTAGAGACATTTTAGGGTCTATAAATTAGGTCATAAGGTTATTTGGTCAAAGTTAAAGTCACCTTTTATCAAAAATCTTAACCATTTCTAAATATAACTATTTTGACCTAAACATCATTAATGACTATAGGAAGATCTTGACTAGTGTTTTTTTCTATGTGTAGGATTTTACAGGGGGAAGAGGAAAGAACGACATCATAGACCCCATCACCTAGACTATTTTAAACCCTCCTACAATATTGTAAGTTGAAAACCTATAGTTTTGTCTTGCAAGTTGTAGTCATGTTGTAAAAACCTAGTCAAAGAAGTAGTTTAGGATATTCAACTAACATGAAGCTTAAGATGTAGGATATATAGATGGTAGATAATATTTTAATCATTAAACATAGGAAAATTTTGATATAAATTTGTATGTTTTTATCAGCCTTGTAATTATTTTAATCTGGTAAGAGACTTACATATCACTTAGGGCTTATATATTTTATCTTTCTATTATTATCTGCAATTCAAAAAAAAAAAATTTACAGTTATAGTTTTGTTAATTCAAGTAGATTTTTTATTAGAAAATCATGAATTTTTTATTTAATTGTATTGGTGTATTAAAATTTTTCAAAATAATTACTTATGACTTGTCATTTTGATTAGCTAATTACGATTTTATACATTATGGTTGTAGTTTTGCTCTATACACTCACAATTTTGCAAGGATTTATGGGTTTGTAAAAATCCTAAACTACTAACCCTTTTTGGTCTAGGACACTTCAATATTTAAGAACCCAAACTAGATTTATAACCTTTGTGTTTTTAGGGAGGGGTTCCATTTAGAATATTTTCATAGTTTTCATTATATCTTTGTTGTCATATTGTCATAGTTTTTATTATATATATATTTGTTGTAAGAAATCATTCTTTATATATAATTGCTTGTGTGTGTGTGTGTGTGTGTGTGTGTGTGTGTGTGTGTGTGTGTGTGTGTGTGTGTGTGTGTGTGTGTGTGTGTGAATTTTTGAAATAACATTCTATCATGCTTCTCACATTTAGGTAATTATTTAGTTAATTAATCATATCATGTTTTACTTGTTTACATGTGATGTGAAATGCATTCCTATGTATGGGCTTAGTGTATAGGGGTTATTGTCATGGATTTCACTAGCACATTCTAATAAAATTCTATGTTTTAGAGGAGTCTAAAAATCATAAAATCTATCATTATATGTCTATGCATAATTCCCCATAAATGGTTCCATGGAGTGAGGGGTGATCATGCTCCAAAACATAAGATGGTCATACAACATCCTACATAGACTTGGGCCCCAACATACCTTCATGTATATTAGGAATGTACCTAAAACATTTTGTGTATACCTATATTATGAGACTTTGACCATAATATGTGTACAACTATAAGATTTAGTATCATCTCTAAAGTAGACATCGAATGTGAGCAAGGTTGATAGGGTTTGGTTAATACCATTATGGGTCATTGACCTACAACCTCACCTATGAGGCCATTGGATGGTGTGGGCATAAAGTTACACACCCTTGAGTTTACTAACCATATGATGTGGATTTATTTCTTGGTTGTGTGTTGTGCTAAACCCATGTTATTTGTGACTCGAGTCAGCCTTCACTTGAACCTACACACATATCTAGGTTTTGTCATAATCTATCATCTTGTATATATGTGCCTCATAATGTTTTCTTATACATACCATCTTGTATATCCTTGCATTATCTTATCTCCCATCTTGAATTCATCCCATCCTAGTCTAGTCATTTCCACTCATCATCGATCAGAATTTATTACTAATATATCTTAATCACCTCTATTCCTCCACACCTTGTCTTAAGACCACTTTGCATATCCTTACCTTATGCACATATCATAACATATGTATCTAATCATCCTCTTGTACATCCTTATCTCATCATAATTTTTCACATATCATCCTTTTATACTTGCCTCATCATTATCATCATTTACTTACATATATTAGCTTTATATATCTTTTTCATTATCCTATTCCATATCCTATATTAGTCCAGTCATATCCCACTCATCATTCTCACATGTCCTAGTCACAACCAGTCATCCACGTCTTATCTTAAGTCAACCTTATCCATAATCAACCTTGACTTGTTTAATACCTTAGTCTAAACTTGACCTTGTCCTATGAACCTTTGTCCCACCATAGTTCTAATCATCCCCATATCATCTTGTCTCATTACTCAACTTTTTTATATATCCCTCTCTTAGCTTTCTTGATAATATATTTATTCCCTTAGTCACATCCTATCTTAGTCCCACTCATCATTAGTACCACCCCCATCACTAACATATCATCTTGTATAACTTTGTCATCATACCAATTTACATATTGTCTTTTTATATATCCTTTGACATGTCTCATACTATTCCCAATCACCACCTTATCTTAATTGCCTTCTAGTTTCACCATCTCTACCCACCCTTGATCATTCCCCATCACCTACATCTTGTCTTTTATATCCTTACCTCATCATCATTTTATAAATATCTTTATTCTTTTCTACATCATATCCTAGTTTCCCTCATCATTAGTCATACTCTTACCTATCCTAAAAACATTTTGTTTCATCACCCGCATCTTGTTCTAAGTATACTCTCCCAATCATCATTTGTTTTGACATTGTCTTCATCACCCATTTAATATAACCTTGTCCTATTTATATCTTTAGGTCATATACGGGTCCACACCTGACCTAGTAATTTTATCATCAACTATCTATATTTTTCCTAATCACAATATCTCATCACCTTCATCACATAATCCTACTCCATCCTATCTTGAGCAAATAAATTTCATTTTTTTGAGTTAGTCCTTTATATTTTCACATCATCATCCTATTTATCAGATCTCATACCTACTTGATATCATGCTAGCATCCTATTATGTTATTGGTTTCAAGCTAGCAACCCATAATCATCAATCTAGTCTATATCATCCTTAACTACTCATAACTAGTAACCCATCATATCATCCTCTTGATAGTTTAAATCTAGGCACCCATAAAATCTCCAATGCTTTTTACTACCCTAAAAAATAGATATCATTCATAGGTCATTATCACCTATTATACTATCAATTTAAAAGCTTATCATAGTCTTTAATCCATTAAGACTATCCCATCCTCATCATCATCCATCTTACTAGCTAGGTCTCTTACCCTTACTTTGTTTAAATAATCCTGAGTCTACCTCCGCATAATCATCTATCTTGTCCCATGTAATTGGACTTGGTTTTTGCAGACCAATACATCCTAGCCAAAAAGGATAAAGTCATTTTTTTGGTACTAGAGTTAGGTGTGTTTCTACCCTTAGACCTTGATCCCATTCACCTCATGTTGGAACACAACTATCTATTGAGAGGGAGGGTGAATCAATAGATTGAATAAATTAGTCATTTAATAATTTAATGTAGATTAAAACATATATGCAAATATCATAAACACAAAAATATGCATAATACTAAATTTATGTGAAAAACCTAATATGGGACAAACCACCATGAGAATGACTACTAGAATATACTTTTCTAATCCAACCTCACAATTAAGAACCTCATTATTTAAAACATTTAAGGGAACTAACCCTAAAGAGACACTAATCCCATGGTTTAAGATCACCTATTCTAAGGAAGCACCAACTCCCTAACTGAAAACCAAGTTAGCTTATCTGATGTCACCCACCAATCAAATCTATATTAAAAATATGGAGTTATAACTCTAGATTATAATATTGATTCATAAATAAATCCAATTCTAATTCTCTATTACATCTAGTTTGTAACTACTCATGCTCTACAAATCTCTCTCTTTTATTCTCTTCCTTTTTTCCCCTTTAACTCTATGTCTTTATATTTATCTATTTGACATACTTCATCAATCTTTTCTTCTCTACCTCTTTCTCAATTTGACTTTGTGTAGCAACAATAACTCTAGAAACATTTACTGTATCCTAGATGACATATTTATATACATTAGATCTAGTTTCACTTTTTATCTATGTTCACACTTGGTCTATAACACATCACGCTCCATCCTTGGATTCAGTTCAATCGATAGGTTTCTTGCTTCTTGAATTAGTGCTCCACCACCTTGATTCTCTATCTTATTATTGTATTTAGCATATATTGGGCTTTGGTATTGATGCACATGCCATATTAAATAATTTAGATCAATCACAGTCATCTATATCATTGTCAATGTCATATAATGTGTATTTACTACATGGTCCTTAACATGACCATTTTGATGAATAAATATTTAAGCAATGACCATTGATCTTAAGTTTTGCACCATTATCTAATCAAGTTCTAATATGCTCACATACTCCATTCTATCCTTATACAATTATGGGATTTAATGTTTTAACTTTAAAATGAATCCATTAGATCTTTTGATATAAGCTCCCACATGCCATTATCATTAAGCATCAAACACTTGATCTCATTGATTCCACTCACTTTTTTATATATTCAATAAATGATCACCCACTCATCATTGATCCTTGAAAGAAGCTCAATCTTTATCTATGACAATCCTTTGAAAATGTGACACTTGACACTCTTGAATGTCTTCTTCACATTGTTGTTAGTGCCTATACTTGTGACACTATTAATTCTCACATGCCCTCTATACATTGTCAATCCTTGCACTTTTGACACTTGGCACTAGGGCGTGCCTTCTTAGCACTATTAGTCCTTATGTTTATGACACTTGGTACTAGTGCACATTTTCTAAGCACTTTACTATTAGTCTCCATTATTATTACACTTAGAATTTTTATGTTAATCCTTGACTATTTGACTTTAAACTACTTCATAGATTTACTGTGCAAGCTCCATGATTGTGACACTTATCACTAGTACATTTACTCGTAGGTGCCTTTGAAAAATTGACTTTGTTATGCTTCATTGGATCTTCAACGTATGATTAGGCACTAACTATTGATCAAGTTAGGACAAATATTAAGTCCAAAACTTAGGAAATATTAAGGTATTTAATCATTGCTCAATCTAGTAACTGTTATGTTGAAGGGGCTAGTTGCACAATGATGACAAAGACTTAAGATATAACTTAATTAACTATTTCTTACCTATTTTTAGTCAACCTTAAAATAGAACATACTTGTGAATGCCCTAGATTAAACCCTTAGGGTTTAATTAAGAAACCTTTTAATGTCTAAGAGCTAAAATAAATTATTTATGAGCTCATTTCTCTTCATCTACACTTATAGACCATATATCTAGGATGCACTCAAAAAACCCATAACAAATATTTAATCAATTACGCTTCAATCCTCCAAAAATGGTCTCTATAAAAGCATGACAAATTTATACTATGCAACTTAAAATATGTTCATCTCTTTAATCTCATGCCAATATATATCTCTTTTGACATCAATGAAAATCATATTATCAACAATCTCTCCCTTTGACATTGATGGCAAACTAAATGCTCTGATCTTATAATACTATGCTCTTGTAGAATTTATTACATTGGATTATGATGAAATTGAGATGAAACTATTCATAACAAACTTTCTCCCCCTTAGGCAATGGAACATTTTCCTAAACTCAACTTAGATACATTCTCTACTCTTTCAAACTTTTAGAGAGAGAATTTCCACTTTTTCTCAACCTTTGACATCAATGGTAAAGGGACTCCAACATTCTCATAGTTTGTCCAAATTTTTCTCCCCCTTTTTCAAATAAAGGAGTTTTTCCAATAATATACAACCATCAACTCATTAGAAATTTTAAAAAATATGCATATCTGAGTTTCCTTTTCTCTCTTCTTCTAGGGATTAACAAGACTTATATGATACTCCTCCTAGACTCATGCCCTATCACTAGGATCTAGTGATGTGATGTAGGATCCATCACTCCAAATTTATGTCTTAGATACTCAAATTTTTCATTGGGAAGAGGTTTGGTGAATATGTTTTCAACTTGATCTTGAGTTGGCACATACTCCATTGTAACCTCTTGATATACAACCTTTTCTATTAAGAAGTGATGATTTATATGTGATTAGTTATGGAATGAATCACTAGATTATTTGATATGTTAATAGCACTTGAATTGTCATAAAGAATGGAGATAGGTGATTTATATTCTACCTTGATGTCTTTGAGTGTTTGCTTCATCCACAAGTCTTGAGTGCAACATGCCACTACTACCACATACTCTACTTTAGCTCTTGAAAGAGTAACTAACTCTTGTTTTCTGCTTAGCCATGAAACAAGGTTATTTCTAAGGAAAAATGCACCATTACTAGTGATTATTCTATCATCCACACTTCCTACCCAATCAACATATGTACATGCTATCAAAGTGAAATATTTAATTTTAGGATACCATAAGCCATAGGTAATTGTGCTCTTGATTTATCTAAAGAATATTTTCACTACATTGACGTGTGATTCTTTAGGAATAGCTTGAAATATTAAAACCATGCATACTAATTGCGTGATATTAAGTCTTGATAGAGTTAGGTATAAAAAGATAACTATCATTGATCTTTGCATAGTTTAATTTTCATCAAGGGACTCATCCTCTTTGCTCAACTTGCATCCAATTATCATGGGAGTACTTACTAGTTTACTATCTTCCACCCCAAACTTCTTGAGCATTTTCTTAGCATACTTGGTTTGAGACATAAATATCCTTCATTATTTTGTGTTATTTATAGATCTAGGAAGAAAGAAATTTATCCAAGCATAGACATCCCAAAATCAATTTGCATTTGAATAGTAAATTATTTTCACATTCTATTGTTGTTTCCACTAAAGATGATATCATATACATATACAACAAAAATTAACATATTATCACCTTTTAATTTGAAGTACATATTATTGTCTACAGATCCTTTAATGAATCCTTATTTTTATAGGTACCATTTAAATCTTGAATACCATACTGTAGGTGCCTATTTTAGGCCATACATATATTTCTTCATTTTACATACACAATCTTCTTCCTTTAACATCTAAAAACCTTTAGGTTATTCTATGTAGACTTCCTCTTATAGGTTCCCATTCAAGAAAGTAAACTTAACATCCATTTGATATAATTTGAACTTCTTATAAATAAAGAATGCTAGAAACATTTTTATCGCTTCCAATCTAGCAATTGGACCAAATGTTTCCTCAAAACCTATGCCCTCAACTTGTGCATATCCTTTGCACACCAATATTTCCTTATTCCTTATAATAGTTCCATCCTCATTGATCTTATTTCTAAAGACCCTTTTTATACCTATTACATTATTGTTTGAAGGTCTTGGAAATAATTCCCAAGTTATTTTGTTTTCAATTTGGTTAAATTATTCTTGTATGGATTTTAGCTAATTATCATCCTTGATATCTTCAACATATCTCTAAGGCTCAATTTTAGACATTAGAGCAAAACTTGCTTTTTTCATAGAAAATCTTCTCCTTATCTAAAATACTTAATTTATATTACCAATGATCTGCTCTATAGGATGATCCTTTTGAACAAATATTGTAGGTGATTTTTCATTTACTTCTTCATGCTCTTCATTAATAAGTGTTTCATATTCATAATTTGATTATTCATTATATATTTCTCTATCAATTCTAACATGTTTTAAGCCTTCTTCAACCTTGACATTGATGCTATCTAAAATCTTGTGTAGCCTTTTGTTGTCACATATGTAGGCTTTGCTTTGGGTGGAATAACCAAGAAATATTCCTTCGTCACATCTTGATTCAAAGATTCCCAATTTATATTCTTTTATCTTGATGTAGCATTTGCTTCTAAACACTCTAAAATACATCATAGAGTTAGGTTTTTAATACCATAGTTCATAAAGTATTTTATCAATGTTTACTCTCAGTTGAACCATGTCTAAGATATATACTATTGTTTGTATTACTTCTCTCCAATATCCATCAAGTAACTTGGCCTCTTTTAAAATTGTTCTAACTATCTCCTTGACTATCCTATTATTTCTCCCAATAAATCCATTATGTTGTGGAGTCCTTGTTGTAGAGTAATGCCTTTTGATTCTATGCTTCTCATATTATTATATGAACTCATTTGAGGTGATTTCTCCACCTCTATTAGATCTTATACATTTTATTTTCCATCTAATCTCATTCTCTACCATAACCCTAAATATCTTGAATATTTCAAATGCTTGAGACTTACCCTTCAAAAAGGTTACCCATGTAATTCATGAGTAATCTTATAAAAATAACATGAAGTATCTCTCTCCTTTAGATCCTCTTGTCTGATTAGGACCATAAAGATCAATATGAACTAATTCTAAAGGATTTGTAGTATCATATTGCTTTGTTTGAAATATGACCCTTATCTACTTGCCTTGTTGACATTACTTTTAAGTAGTGTATGTAGGTTTGGTTATCTTAGGTATATGTCTAACACACTTACTTGAGCTCACCTTTACTAGGTTGTCAAAATTGATACGGCCCTTTATTTTATGCCATAACCAAATCTCATTAGTCTTTCCTATCAAATAACTATTACCATTCACTTCACTAAGATTATAAATATTGATTTCAATTCTTTTCCCTTCTGTAAATAATCTTCTAGTTCTACTTATCTTACAACCTTTTGGATTAAATGTGACCTTGCATCCATTATCATACATTTGACTAATACTTACCAAATTATGCTTCAATCCTTCAACATAAAGGACACGATGTGCAGGTAGTTTTCCATCGATCTTCAAGGTTATTTTAACTCAGATCTTTACTGTAGTGTTGTCTCCCAAGCTAACAAATCCTTCCTTATATTTTATCAATTTGATGAAGTTTTTCTTGTCACCAGTCATATGTATTTAGAAACCATTATCTATTACCCACAAATTTAGATCCTTAGGATGGAGTGTAGCTTGATAAATCATAGATTAATCTTTCACTTTCCACACATCCTTAGGTTTCTTATTTTGCTTATTATCCCCTTTTTCAAAGATTTTTGAACCTATTTTCACAATGGGAGGAATGATTTTATTTTGTATTTTTGGCCTTACAAAGTTTGTTCTACATTGTTTAGCTATATGACCAAAATTATTTCAATCATAGCATATTACATTTGTATCTAAAAATGGTGCAAAGGAATTTTTTCTTCCAAAATTTATTTCTATTTTATGTAGAACTCTAAAATCATTAGCCCTATGACCAAATTGATTATAGGTATAAAAATAACCATATAAAAATTAGGAGTACCTGGTCATAGCATTTCTTTATGCAGGATGAGTAAATCTTCTTAACTCTATCTTCTTCAAATCTTTCACTCTTATGAAACCATCTGTATTAGCTACCTTTGTCTTTTTATTTTCTTTAGGCTTCTTTTTTCCTTCATCTTTATTCATATCAACATTGATTATGTTTGTCTTTGTATCTCTAGAGGTATTATTTCAAGATTTTTCATTCTTTATACATGATTCTCCTTTTACTTTGAAGTTGTTATATAAATTGGTAGATGTACTAGTTACAGAACTTTTTCCTTTTTCATAACTAAGACTAGATCTCTCTTTTGAAGTATTTTGAGAGTTAATCAAATGATCAATCTGATCCTCCTTTTAGCTTTAGAAATTTGTCTATTTATTATTTACATTTATCAATTTCTTTTCTCAAATCAACTAGTTCTGCTTCTAACTTCATATACTCATTAGATATAAGTTTTAGTTCAAGTTTGAATACATTCTCTATTCTTTTGGCCTCTTAAACTTGTGTATTTAGGATAAACACCATCTAATCAAAAATTTTAAGACTTGTAGACATTTTTTCAATCTCCTTTTGTCCAAGATTCTTATGTTTTGAGTTATCTTTTCTTAGCTTATCAATTTCATCTAGAGCATAGATGAGTTCACACTCTAGATCCACTTCTCCTTCCTCTTCTTGATTTGAGTCTTCAATTTATTCTTGATCCATAGAATTTGATCCTAATGTCATGAATAAAAATTCATTTTCCTTAGCCATAAAAGCATAATCATGGTCATCGTTTGAATTATCACTATCATCTAATGAATCACTATCTTCTCTTATGTGCATGCCCTTCATATTTTTAAAGTTATTGGAGTAATTGGGTTTCACCTTTTTAATATCCTCTTCTTACTCATATTTATCCTTTTTATAATAAGGGAATTTAGAATCAAAATGTCCTACCTAACCATAGTTAAAAAAATTTAAAGGGTGACTTACCTTTGTATTTTCAAGACCCTCTTCTTAATCTTCTAACAAAAGTTGTCTTCTTATTGATCAGTCTCCTTAGATCCAGATGTAGGTGCTTCTTATTTTACTTATTTAGAATCTTTGAATGCATCTTTTCTCTTTAAAGTATTTTCTTCTCCCATTCTCATCTCATAGGTTATAGAGGTTTCATGTAGTTCAACTATAGTTATATTATCTAGATCTATTTATTTCTCTATTATAGATATTTTAGAGTCACACCTGGATGTTAGATATCTTAAGACCTTTTTTACACTAAATGGATATTTCATCTCTTCTCAAAGGCCACTAATTACATTGATTATTTCATCTACTTTGAGGAGGTAGTCTTCAATTTTCTCTTCTTCATTCCTTTTAAGGATTTCAAACTTGCCTTTGTATGTTTATAGCTTGGCTTAATTTAACTTCCCATCACCTTCATATATTTTATTCAATTTATTCTAGATATCTTGTGCATTTTGACAATGCATCACTTTGACAAACTTTGAATTAGACAATCCATAAAGGATAGAATTCTTTGCCTTGGCATTGCTCTCATATGGCTTATTTAAAGCTTGATCATTAGGAGTTGAAGTAGGAGCTATATATCCATTAAAAATAGGCATTTATACATCAGACCCTAATGAATATAAATATGCTTCCATTCTAATACTCCCAAATTCATAGTTTGATCCATCAAAGAGAGGTGCTTTTTTTGAGGTAGAGCCTTCTCAACAAGCCATATATGTTCACTATCCAAGATTTACCTAAGCTGAGTAAGCTTCTTCTAGATACATAATACTAGATTTTCATAAAAAACCCAATATAGGAAAAAACACCATGAGAACAACTACTAGAATCTACTATTCTAATCAAACCTCATAATCAAAAACCTCACTGGTTATAATGTTCAAGGACACCAAACCTAAGGAAACACCAATATCCTAGTTTAAGATCACCTACTCTAAGTAAGCACTAACACCCTAACTAAGCACCAACTCATCTTATCTAATGGCACACACCAATTAGATCTATATTCAAAATATGGAGCTATAACTCCAGATTATAATATTGATTAATAAATGAAAATAATTATAATTATCCATTATAGGTTTGGTCTATAAATTATCATGCTCTATAAATATCTCTCTTCGTTTCCTCTTTACCCCTCTATCTTTGTGTCTTTATATTTCTCTATTTGACACACTTCATTAATCTCTTCTTATATGCCTGTCTCTCTTTCTTAATTTAACTTTGTTCAGTAGGAAAAAATCCAATAGCATTTATTACATCCTAGATGACATATTTATATACATTGGATCTAGGTTTCACTTTTCTTTTATGTTCACACTTGGTCTATAACACATTACACTCCATCCTTGGACTCAGTTCAATCGACAAGTTTCCTACATATTGAATTCATGCCACACCACAATGATTATCTATCTTATTACTATATTTGGAATATATTGGGATCTATTTTTTATGAACATTCCATATTACACAATTTAGATCAATCACATTGATCTATATCATTCTAGGTGTCGTATAATGCATCTTTCCTACATGGTCCTCAACTTGACCATTGTGATGAACAAATCTTAAAATATTGACCATTTATCTTAATTTTATGCCATGATCTAATGATCCTCATTCAATTTACTTAAATTTAAAATGCATCCATTATATCAAGATATGATAGGCTGACATACTCAATTAGATCCTTATGTGCTTTTAGGATTTTATGTTGTAACTTTAAATTACATGCATTAGATCTTCAAAGTAGCACAAAATTTATCTCTACTTGTTGTTAACCATCAAAAACTTGATATCATTAATTCCAATCTCTCCATTAGACATTCATTACATAATCACCTACTCATTGTTGATCCTTGGAAGAAGCTTGATCTTTATCTCTAAAAAGCTCTTATGAATGTGACACTTGGAACTCTTGTGTGCCTTCTACACTTTACTATCAATGTCCACACTTGTGACACTTAGTGCTCTTGCATACATTCTATACATTTTCAATCCTTGTGCTTGTAATACTTGGCATTATCATTCACCTTTTGTTCACTATTAGTCCCTACACTTGTGACACTTATAACTATCACATGCCTTTTAAGCACTTTACTATTAGTCCATGATATTAAGACACTTAGCATTCCCATTTAATCCTTCATTATTTGAATTTAAGCCACTTTGTAGATTTATCATTCAAACTTTGTGATTGTGACACTTATCACTAGTGTATTTACTTGTAGGTACCTTTAATAAATTAACTTTGCTATGATTCATTGGATTTTCAATGTAAAATTAAGTGCTAACCATTGATCAAGCTAGGGCAGATATTAAGTCTAAGACTTATAAAATATTAAGGTCTTTGATCACTACTTGAGCTAACAATTGCTAGGTCAAGAGGGCCAATTTCATAATGATGACATGGACTTAATATATAACTTAAGTAACCAATTATTGCCTATATATAGTTAACAAAAAATATAACATGCCTATGAATACCATTACTTAACCAAAAAACCTCGTAACATCCAAGATCTAAAAAAAATTATTTTTTATCTCATTTCTCTTCATATAAACCTATGGACCATATATCTAAGATGCACTCAAAAAATCCATAACATATCTTCAATCAATTTCTCTTCAATCATTCAAAAATGGTCTATAATAAAGCATGATAACTTTACACTGTGAAACTATAAAACATGCTCTTTTCTCCAATCTCATGCTAACAATCACTCATTTGACATCAATGAAAACCATATTGTTAAGACCCCAAATCAACACCTAGCCACATGAAATTAGTCTCAGCCTTCCTTGATGTAGCCACCCTTATTAATCAATATATCACAGAGAATAAAGATGAGTTCCTCTTATGACTATGGAAGATGGATGCTCCCTTTCCTAATGATTTTGACCATAAATGTCATTAGGAGCCCTAGATTTGACCCTAAACCTTAAATCACCTCCCAAACAAGTCAATCATCAACCCTTATCCCATTCCCACCTACCATCCAATATACCTATTCAAAACCCTTTTTCCCCAATTATTACCTATCCATAGTAAAATCCTCTATCTACTAATCATAATCCATCACCACTCCCTTGTCCCTTATCACCCACCACCATGAAGCTAGGCCCTACTATCATCAACCAATACATATCTACCAATAATTATGAGATCCTCTTGAAGTTCCTTATGATGGGTATCTGACTTCCAAAAGGTGTTGATCCCCTTCAACTTATTGTACCCCATATCTAATCCCTTTCCTATGATTCCTCCACTAATCTTCCCTCCACTCATCATAGTCAATCATCAATCCCTTCCTCTAATAGTAAAGGGAATATAATCCTAACCACCTCATGTACCTAAACACATCAAAGTCTATCTGATATAAATTATAATGTTTGCACATCTAAGATCAAAGTGGGTCCTTATAATCCCCTTCTTATATATTTTGAATCCCTTATTCAATAATTAGTCACCATCAACATGATGGTATATCCATCTATTTGACATATTGATCCCACCAAGCCTAAGCCCTAATGGTATAAATTAAACTGATACTATGAATATAATTAAATTTGGGGGAATTCCCTTAAATTATGTCAAAAAGTTTGAGATTATGTTCAATACCTCATCAATAGTGGTGACATATTAATTGAGGATGAATCAGAGGAATTAAAATCCCTAGTTGAATAAGAATAGGACTACCAAGATACCATTTTAGTTCATGATCAAGCCCTTACCCTTCCACACCAAGTTTAAGACATCCTATCCATCCTCCATAACCCCCCCATTATTTTCTAATCCTCCATCAACCACAAGTCCATTTAACATAAACCTACTCCCCCTATATCTCATGAATCCTTATATGGACCTATTTTTGCTCAATCAATTATTAATCCATCATCTCTTTCTCACCCATCACATCTAATACCCCATGTTGAGAGAAAAATTGTGGAAAATCACTCCTTTACTTGTAGCATGACATCTTCTACATCAGAGCTAATATTAACACCAATAAAAGTTCTATCTACATTAATATCATGTTTTGTACTTGCATATTAATTATATTCCTCATCATAATCATCATATGTCATCAATATTATAAAAGATGATCACTATGCCTACCTTTTTTAATATACCTCCAATTTGGATGACAATCATTCACCAAACATATCTCTTGATCCTAATCAGGATGATGAATTCATAATTGAGTTTTTACAAGCTCTATCTATCAAAAATTACCATAATAGATATGATCCTACCTTAGATACATGTCTTAATGATCCTTTTGCATTTATTGAGGACACTTTCTCTGATGTCAAATCTAGGTCTCC